>OX387313.1:2331619-2717118 GCA_947562085.1 Eudonia lacustrata | reverse complement strand
CTAGATCATCTTAACTCCATACATCCAAAAATACAATTTACAATGGAGTTAGAGGCAGATAGTAAGCTAGCTTTCTTGGATATTTTAATTATCAGGAATCCGGATCATAGTTTGAGTCACACTGTGTATCGTAAAGTAACCCATACAGATAAGTATCTCAATGGTGATTCTCACCACCATCCTAGACAGTTGGCTACTGTAGGCAAATCTTTGTCTCAGAGAGCACGCGGCATCTGTGACACCCAACACCTGGCTGCTGAGCATGTCAAGCACGTACTACAGGATAATAAACTGAAAGTACCACGGCTTTGTCACAGAAAACGCAATAAACCAACCACAGTCGAGCGCCAACCTGCTGTACTTCCATATATGAAAGGTGTCACTGACAAGATTGGACATATCTTAAAGCGAGCTACAATCAACACTTACTTCAAGCCGCCGAAGAAGATCAATCAATTTTTACGACCTGTCAAGTGCAACATACCCCTTCAAGATGCAGGCGTGTACAAACTGGACTGCGACTGTGGGCTCTCTGACATCGGGCAAACAAAGAGAAGTATAGGAATCCGTGTTAAAGAACATATAGCCGACGTCAAGCATAGGCGCGAAAATAAGTCTACAGTATGCGAACATTCCCTAGAGGGGCCCAACCATTACATCAGATTTGATAAACCACAAATACTCGTTAAAGAACAACGATTCATCCCTAGGATGATACGCGAGGCTATTGAAATTAAAAAACATCCTAATTTTAATAGAGAAGATGGTTGGAATCTACCACCAGCCTGGGATCCCATCATACAAAATATTAAATCCCAGCCCCGACACCATACTGCCAGACCAAAAGATACTGTAAGCTCTTTCTGCGTAAAACGGAACGCACCTGATTAAATTTAAATGAGGGTATACAAGCTACCAACTAATTATGAGATGACCAACACCTCAGTCTCCCTGTGACCACGGACCCTGCAAAGGGTTCGAAACGTCAGGATAAACATTAAATAAGTAATGTGTAAAATAAACGCGAGTAGATCCGTAAAAGTTGTTTCATTTCAATGGATATAATGCTTTTCGAAGTTCATGTTTTTGGGAGTCACCATTCAAGCTCTGCTTTTTGTTATAGTTTTCATTCTGCCAGTCTAATAATTGCCATGATGACAGTATCCCGAACTGCTGTCCGCTACACCATTAATCATTATAAAAAAATTATGCAAAGTGCTTATGTACAACACACATGTACCTATTAAGCCCCACAAAACATTTTCCCAACGAAATTAATCATCGAAACATGACTTCTACGATGTACCAACATTGTTACTCAGACGGTCAAGCCCCATAAACAACGGGGAATATTTGATCAATCGCGTGTCAACAAAACTTATGGGGCGATATAGCTTCTACAAATGGGGCTAGCAAGCCAATGCATACAGATAGATATACACTGTGTTATTGATAAGGACTTACTTTTCACTGGATGTGGTATCATTTTGTATTTGTTGGTTCATTTATACCAGTCACACTTTTTAACCAACTCTTTGTTACTCAATTCGACTTGTATATATATATTTTTTTAGTGTTCGCGGATAACTTCGTCGTTTATGAACCGATTTTGATGATTCTTTTTTTGTTGGAAAGGAGATATCCCAAGGGTGGTACCATCATAAAGAAACCAGGATCTGATCATGGCATCCCAAAGAAATCGAGGGAAACCTTCGAAAATTGTAGTGATGGAGGTCTTTGCCCAACAGTGGGGCAGTTATAGACTGTTTATTTTACTTTACTTTACTGAGGCTGCAAAGAAAAGGTGCTTTGCTTGATTTAAACGGACAATCGCAATCTATGGACTCGAAGAACACGCACCGTTCCTATCTTTTTATATACGCCCTGTGATTTCACTGGATCTAGCTTACTCTTCCAAACGGTACACAAAAAAATAAAACTGTTTATTGGCAGTAATAATAGGTGTAAGGCTGTTTTGCCATCTAGTCGGATTCTGAGCAAAACCCGACCACCTGGCAAAAAGATAAAATCAAACTCAATCAAAAGCTCGTCTTAAACTAAAAAAAAATCTTTAACCCGTCCCGCGCTTTAAATTTTTTTTCAATTTCATATATACATTTCTTTTATATATTTTACAGTGTTTTACAGTAAAACTTATAGAACACCTTATTAGTATTGACAAAAGTGATACATAATGTTCTTTTCTAGTTTATTGACATTTGTGTATGGAACGGTTCCAGAAATGTTACATCACGGACAATTGTAGTCAATCTTGCGTCTTCTTCCTATATATACTTAAAAAAGGTTTTTACAATTGAGTAAACATAATTGTTGCGGAAACCCACAACAGACACTAAAATTACACATCAAAATTACCTTAAAATTAACAAAGTCCACTCACAGTTCCATGCCGCTCCCGCCGTCCTGAACGGGATCCATATGGTCCGATGGGGCCCGAATCCGGCTCCGGGTCTTCTAGGGTTCCCTAAACACACCCAAACTACCCCAAAGTGCACTTCCCACTGAAAAATACCTTTTATTTCAGCCGCGGTGTGGTCGACATCCCGGCTAATTGTTTTCCCGAAACAATTAGTTTACGACGCACACACAATTTGCACTATCCACTTAAGTAGAATAATACGGCTCCAAATGCCCTTATTACTACATAAAACTATTTAATTATCACCACACGATAACCTATACAGCCATATTTGCTTTCCAGAGACAAGAGTGAATAAAAAAAAGAACAACTAGTGATGGGGCCATTATGCCACCAAACAAAATTGAATCTCGATAATCGATTCGTCCATAATATAAATCAAAGTTTTATTTCTAACAAAAATAAATGCCTGTTTATTTGCAACATCCCGCCACCCAAAGCGGACGTACCGCTTTCTAGCCTGAAATCTTAAACTAGTCAACCGGTAATCGAGCTAAGGTCGCGACCGCGCGATTTAGCACCGATCCATCAACCAACTCTTGCGCCACACGCGGAGTCCCGTCCGCGCCCCAGATTAACTTTAAAATGCGACCTCGTCTCCAAAATAACGATGGCAAATTAGCCTCTTTTAATAAAACCAGATCCCCCTCCGAAGGGGGCGACGTCCGGTCTGTCCACTTTACACGCTGCTGTAATAAATGCAGATACTCCAGTGACCAACGACGCCACAAGTCCTGACTCATTTGTTGTATCATTTGAAAACGAGACATCCGGTGTCTGCGTTCATCCTTCCAGGGATACTCAGGCAGGGCAGTGAGTGGCTGACCGACCAAAAAATGACCAGGGGTCAGGACTTCCATGTCATTTGCGTCAGAGGAGAGTGGACAAAGCGGACGCGAGTTGAGAACCGCCTCAACCTTACAAAACACAGTTGTAAGTTCCTCATACGTGAGGGTAGTTTCCCCGACTACCCGGCGCAAGTGGGTTTTTGCCGATTTTACCGCGGCTTCAAATATCCCGCCCCAGTGGGGACAGGCTGGCACACTAAATCGCCATGTGATTCCCCGCTGTGCGAGAGCTTGACTTATGCTATTACAATTTTTATCCAGAAAATCGTTCACATCTTTTAAGTAGTTGGCAGTGCCCCTGTAGTTGGTACCGTTGTCGGACCGAATGAGAGAAGGTAAACCCCGTCGCGAAACAAAACGATCCAGCGTGGCGACAAAGGCTTCCGTAGACAGAGCCGAAACCACTTCCAGGTGGACGGCCTTAGTGGCCAGGCAGACAAAAACGCACAGGTATGCTTTCGTGACCCTAGTGTTACGATAGGCTGTGGTTTTCACCAGAAACGGTCCAGCAAAATCCGTACCGACCCCGTCGAACGGCCTAGTTGTCTGACAAACCCGGTCAGAAGGGAGATCCCCCATCTGTGGCTGCATAGTGGAGGCCTTCACCCGATAACAAGCCACACACTTAAATAACACGCTGCGAACCACTCTCCGAGAGGACAAAATCCAGAACTCCCTCTGTAATATCGCCAGTAACGCATTACACCCCGCGTGAGCGTTTTTCAGGTGTCTATCCGAGACCACCAGTTCTACCAAAGGTCCTCCTTTGGGGAGTAGCAGAGGATGACGGCTACCGAAGGGCAGGTCGGCATTTTTGAGGCGACCTCCAACGCGTAACAGTCCATCCGCATCCAGAAATGGGTTGAGCCGAGAGATCGCTCCCTTGAGCTTTGCGCGACCGACGCGCAAAATCTTCAGTTCGTCCTCGAACCGATCAGCTTGAACCAGCCGTATCAGGGCCAACAGTGAACTCCTGCGTTCCTCAGCACCCGCCACGGGTGATAACTGCCTCTTGTCTGGATGGCGGCAGTTATGTAGAAATCTCCGGATCCAGCAAGTTACTCCTAGCAATTTGTCCAGTTTGCTGTATCGAGCCGTCAACCAATTCGGATCTGGCCTTGACTCGTTTGTTGTCACCAAAACTTTTACTCCAGGGAGCATCCCTAGAGAGCCATCGATCATGGTGACCGGCCATGATGACTCACCCTCCTTTAACCACTCTGGACCCCACCAGAGGGCATGCTGCACCAATTCCGGCGCGGTGCAGCCCCGAGAGGCACAATCGGCAGGATTCCAGGGGCCGGGGACGTGCCTCCAACAAATTTCGATGCCCGAGTTCTGTACCTGAGATACCCGATTGGCCACAAACGTTTCCAATACGTGGGGTGCCCCGCGTAGCCATGCCAGAGCTACCTGACTGTCAGACCAGGCGTAGACATTCCGGATGTCCACCGTAGACGTCAGTTCCTTGTGCACGTGGCACAACAGTTTGGCCAATAGATGCGCCCCGCAAAGCTCCAGCTTCGGGATTGTCAGCCTAGTTTTGAGGGGAGCCACCTTGCTTTTAGCCAGAAGCAAGGAGACGGCGACTCGACCCTTCGAGTCCACCGTTCGCAGATACACCACTGCGGCATACCCTCGTTCTGACGCATCGCAGAAGCCATGTAGGCTTGCCCTGTATTTGCCCCGCGGCAAGATCCGCCGCGGCAACGCCACCTGATTGATCGCCTCGATCGTAGATATCAGAGCGAGCCAAGTGTCGAGTGAGAGCCCTACCAGTGGCTCATCCCACGAGACTCCGAGTGTCCACAGTGTTTGCAATAAACACTTCGCCATAAAAATGCACGGGCTGATCCATCCATTTGGATCAAACATCCGAGCGATGGTGGAAAGGACCGTCCTTTTCGACCAAACTCTTGTAGTTTCCAGTTCTACCCGGAATGTGAAAATATCGTGAACCGGCTGATATTTAATTCCCAAAACGGCGATAGAGTTCGGGTCTCCTGCGTCCTCGAATAGCTGAGGATTCTGTTGGTGATCTTCCGGAATCCCAACCAGAAGCTGTGGCTCGTTGGATAACCATTTTCTCAACTCATAACCACCAGCCGCGAGGAGTCCGATAAGTTCATTCCTGATGATGAGCGCCTCCTCCAGAGAGGCTGCCCCTGTGCAGATATCATCTACGAACACGTCACGTGTCAGTACAGCGGCTGCCCGGGGAAAGCGAGCCCGTTCCTGCTCCGCCAGTTCCAGCAGTGACCGGATGGCAATGAAGGGACTCGACTTCAGGCCGTACGTGTTGGTGTTGAGCTCGTAGACGGTGATGGGATCCTCCGAACGTTCCCTCCAGAGTATTAACTGAAACCTCCTGTCCGCAGGATGTATTACTGTTTGGCGGAACATCATCCGGATGTCCGCACCGATCACCACCTGGTGTCTTCGGAAATTTAAAATGATGTCGACAATGTCCCGATGTAACTTCGGACCAGAATGGAGACATTGGTTCAATGAAACTCCAGTCGACGACGGTGCCGATCCGTCAAAAACAGTCCGTAGTTTTCCAGATGATGCCTTCAACACCGCGTGGTGAGGCAAGAAAAAATGATCTGTCGTTGTCCAGTCGACAGTCGCCCGCGACATATGCCCCAAGGCCTCGTATTCTCGCATGAACTCGATATACTTTTCCCGAAGTACCGGATCGCGAGACATACGACGCTCCATGGACAAGAGTCGTTTCTCTGCCAACGCCCTCGATTTTCCCAAGAGAGGGGGACAGTCGATAAAGGGCAGTCGAGTTTCGATCCTACCCGACGCCATCCGGCGTGTGTGATCCTTATAAAAGGTTTCGCACTCCACATGCTCCGGATCCAGACGGGAGACCATGGGAGGCTCTTCCAGTTCCCAGAATTTTTGCATCGTCCTAGCGATGGAGGTAGTAGCGACGACAGGTGAGACATCCCGCGTCTCCTGGTCGAAAACCGGTCCCATTAAAACTTGTCCAAAGATGGTAGGTATAGCTACCAACGAAGAGCGGCCCAGACTCCGCTGAGGCCCTAAAAGGATCCAGCCCAATACATCCGCTCCCAATATGAGGTCCACCGGAGCCGGCTCCTCGAAATGAGGGTCTGCCAGCATGAGACCTGATGTGTCAGGCATTGCGTCCCGCGGAATGTCTGTCGGTGGATGCCAACCCAGCAGATTGTCGAGTACGATCGCGGCCGCCGCAATCCGTATCGAAGCGGAATGCACAGGAGAGAAGGAAATGTGGGTCTGACCGGACAGACCCCCCACTTCTGTATCTCCGACTCCCCGAATCGGAACTGAGGGAGGCGCGCACTCCAGACGTAGGCGCCTCGCTACCCTCGTAGTAATTAAGCAGCCCTGTGCCCCAGTGTCTAGGAGGGCTCGTATCCGGACGAAGTCCCCCCTAGGTCCCCAAACGCGTACCTGCGCGATGGGCAAAAGAACCGTCCTCGGTTCCGACGTAGCCCGACCACAGGCTAGTCACGCGTCAGAGCCAGCAGCCGACCCTGTCGAACCGTGATGACTCGGCCAGTAAGTCGGACGCGTGCAGGCCACCATCCGGGGTGGTGCGTATCCAGGTGCCCTACCATACCGGTGATAGGGTGGGTGGTATTCCAACCTCGGGTACTCGTGCAGTACCGGTGAGAACTGTTGACGGTTCTCATGTCGTTGTTGTTCCGGCAACGGCGGCGGAGGATACGCGTACGAGTATCCGGGTGTTGGGTCCGGAGGTGGGGCTCCCTGTACCCAGTGGCCCTTAGAGGCACCAACTCCTGGTGTTGGTCGCGCCGGGTGCCGGGTTGTAGCCAGAACCCGGCTCCGCTCCGGCGGTCCCCAACTCACCTGAGCCGGGGTGTACGAGGGGTTGTAGTGTGGCGGCCGTGGCGGACTCCGTCTTTCCGGAGGCGGAGTTGACCCCGGCCCCAAACCGCCACCCGTGGGAGATCCCCTCTCCCGAACCGGTGCTGAGCCCTCAGCACTACGGGTGCACAGTAAGCGATGGTGCGGTCCGCCGCACACATCGCAAGGCCTCGCCTGGGGACACTCATTATACCTATGTCCTCCCAGGCAGGCATAACACAATCCTCGTGTCCGAACGAGGTTTCGGCGCTCTTTTGTGGGCAGCCCGAGAATTGCTGGACATAGCTGTTCCACGTGCTGCTGTCCGCAAACCCGGCATCCAGAACCGGGGTTGATGGCGGCCGCAGCCACCAGCCTGCCGCGACCCTTCCCTGGGTTGCGTGGCGGCTGGGCTCCGTAGACTCCGGAAGTGCGGGCCGGCGCACTTGTCGGAGCCTCCTGGGAGGCTAGCTGGTTTTCCAGCAGGCCAGCCTCCTCTTCCAGGAACTCCAGAAGTTCCCCTATGGTGGGCAGAACGCTGCCGAGATCCTTGTGGACCAGTCGATTCCGCTCGAACTTGTCCCTCATCTCCTGCGACAACTTGGCCAGAACTATGTGCAGAAGAAGGAAGGACCACTGGTCGACGGGCAGTCCGAGCGTCCTTAACCCGTTTAAGGACACTGTGAGCGGGGTGATCAGCTGCGTCCTCAGCTGAGCCCTATGGTTGACCCTCGGCAATCCCAGCAGATGGGTCACGTGCGCGTCCGCCTGAAGACGCGGCTTTTCGTACCGCTTCTCCAGCAGCTGCATGGCGGTGTCGTAGCTCGCATCCTGCAGCTCCAGATGCTGTACGAGCTGGCTGGGTTCTCCGTCTAGGAAGGAACGGAGATATGCCAGCTTTTCGGCCTTGGTGAAATCCTTCCGAGTATCCACCAAGGCCAAAAACATGTTCCGGAATCCAGCCCAGTCCCGCATACATCCGGTGAAATGCGGGACCTCCAGGGCACCCAATCTTCCCATGGCGCTGGGTCCAGAGGTGTGGAGCGAAACGGGGCGCGCAACAGGCTTCCCCTCCCGCAGTCGCTCGATGTCCTTCACCCGCTGAAGGACCTCGTCGTAAATGTCTTGGATGTGCTCCAGATCCTTGACATATTGGGCGTGGAGGGCCAGCTCCTTCTCCCCGACCGGGTCGGTTGACAATAGAGCGGTTACCGACCGCTCGGCCAACAAGAAACGAGCCTGCATTTCTTTCGAACGCGTCTCCAAGGCGTCCTCCCGGTTAGGCCGATCTACTAATGCAAGCAGCCCGGTGAACCACCGGAGCTGCTGAGCCAACTCCTGCCGTGACGCTGTCATTATAAATAATTTAAACTAAATAAACCTAAACACAAAATTAAAACGAGTCAATGAAAACACGGAATCGATTATCCCGAATGGACTCGATGCTTTCAATTGAACGAAATTAAATTAAATTAACGTTCTGAGAAATGTCCCAGCCCAAATGAATGAACGAACAAAACAACGGTACTACCAACCTTACAATTTAACCGCACCTGTCCCGGAAGTGCGATTTTACACAAAATGAGCTTAACCTATTACGAACTAACAAAAAAATACACAAAATTACACCGATTAACCTAGAGGTCCGGTATAAACTACGCTCTGCTACCAAAATGTTGCGGAAACCCACAACAGACACTAAAATTACACATCAAAATTACCTTAAAATTAACAAAGTCCACTCACAGTTCCATGCCGCTCCCGCCGTCCTGAACGGGATCCATATGGTCCGATGGGGCCCGAATCCGGCTCCGGGTCTTCTAGGGTTCCCTAAACACACCCAAACTACCCCAAAGTGCACTTCCCACTGAAAAATACCTTTTATTTCAGCCGCGGTGTGGTCGACATCCCGGCTAATTGTTTTCCCGAAACAATTAGTTTACGACGCACACACAATTTGCACTATCCACTTAAGTAGAATAATACGGCTCCAAATGCCCTTATTACTACATAAAACTATTTAATTATCACCACACGATAACCTATACAGCCATATTTGCTTTCCAGAGACAAGAGTGAATAAAAAAAAGAACAACTAGTGATGGGGCCATTATGCCACCAAACAAAATTGAATCTCGATAATCGATTCGTCCATAATATAAATCAAAGTTTTATTTCTAACAAAAATAAATGCCTGTTTATTTGCAACAATAATTATGTACATTATTTTTTTAATCGAAGCCATATTTATGGACATGGATACTCACATTAACTATGTTTTAATTTGAAAGATAACCAAAAATAATAATATGCTAAGCATTAATGCCCCTTTTAAAGTTATGTTTTGACAAATACTTGAGTTGATTGAAACTATATAAAATAGAAAAATCGTAAAAGCACCAAATAAATAAACGTATGTATGAATGTATTCAGTAGGTTTACATTCACATATAAAATTTAAAATTAAAATTTAAAAAATTAAAAAGTGTAAAATTAACATTTAGAAAATGCTTTAATGCTCTAAGAGAAAATGCGACAAAAATAGGTAAAGAAGCTAAAGAAATGCTTTATAGCCAAGTTTTGGCAACAAACAACCGTTCATAAAGAAATGTGGCTAAAATATTATAAAGGCACTTGTAAATTACGGTCATGCTATTTTTTACTGGACAGCTTATCCTCGTATGGACAAATTAGGCATTTTTTTCACCCAACTTCGTTCAAAGATTTATTTACTGCAATAAGATGATGAGTTTTAAGCTTCTCTAGGTAGCGTTAAACGTTTTTTCCAGTGTCTAATAATCCTATATTTATTGAATATTTTTTGAACTATTATTAAGTATTCGAGCAAGACTGGGCAATACTTTTGGTATTTACATTTCCAAATAAAACCCTTCTTTTCTGCTTCGCAGTCAACGAAAACAGCGTACAGGGTTGAAAAGTCCCCGTCACGAAGTAAACTTGATATATGTACTTAGTAAGTTTTTTTTTAATGTTAAAAGGAGGTAAACGAGCAGGCGGGTCACCTGATGGAATGTAATCACCGCCGCCCATGGACACCCGCAAAACCAAAGTAATCGCAGTTGCGTCGCCGGCCTTGAAAAAAGGAGTTGGATCTTGAAGAGGGAGTAGGAATTGGGAGGGGGAGGAGTGGTGGACTCACCGGACGAAACACAACAGCAACGAGTGCCGTTGTTTCACGCCAATATTCTGTGAGAGGGTGGTATTATGCCGGGCGAGCCGGTCAATTTCGTACTGCACCGCAACGTGGCTCTACCAATGTGACAGTGTCACTCATTTAGCACCACCCAGGGGTCACGTGTAGGGTCTCAAGGGTAAACCTACGGACGCGAGTAACTTTAACCCCCAAAATTATGAAATTAACTTATAAATATTATAAAATTTGTGTAGAGTCTCATAAGTATATTAGCCCTATACAATCGTACCACTCTATAATTTGTAATTATCAGCAGTAGGTATGCTATACCACTCATAACTATGGGTGTGCCCCAAGGATCAATACTTGGATACTCACTATTTTGTTTTTTTTTAAAGTTAGCCCGGCAAATGACTCCATCCCACCTAATGTTAAGTGGAAATGGAGTCCAGACGCGAAGACAACTGGTGCAGCGTGGAAATAAACGTAGCATCAGTTAACTAACTTCACTCTGCCGTCCCACAAGGTGCTTTTTCACGCCTCTCTTGAAGGACCCCATATCATAAGAAGGAGGAAAAACCTGTGCTGGTAGACTATTCCATCTTTTGGAGGTGCAACAAAGAAACGAGTCACCAAATTTCTTTGTGCGCGATGGGATATTTGAGACAGTGAAGCGGTGACTCCAAAGAGCAGCACGTGTACTCCTATGAAGGAAGGGAGAAGGTGGGGGGATGAGGTCAAAGAGCTCTTCAGAGCACTCGCTATGGTATAAGCGGTATAAGATACGTTACTATTTGATAACGATATGTCTCCTACAAAAGTAAAGTTGACATAAG
Source organism: Eudonia lacustrata (assembly GCA_947562085.1). Taxonomy (NCBI): domain Eukaryota; kingdom Metazoa; phylum Arthropoda; class Insecta; order Lepidoptera; family Crambidae; genus Eudonia; species Eudonia lacustrata. Next base: position 2,705,976 of record OX387313.1, on the reverse strand, counting down.
ATATAAAAATGTTGACAATGTAAATACCCGCTATTTCTTAGGAATAATACAAATAATTCACAGAAATGTTTTCTTGAGTTTGCTTAGATAGAGCTTTCATCGGATTCCCGGAGACGAGAAATTGTGTTGCTAAATAATTCATGTTAACAGGTCACACGATCTTAATTTCCAATGCAAACCAGCTAGGACCGTGAAATTCGATTCGACGACAGTTTCTGCGTACCACTACTGATAATATCAAAAGCCTTCTTGCTAAAAGACATTTTATGACGATATTATTGTGAATGTATTTTTTTCGTTTTGGAAATAAAGGTGGTGGCGAGTGGAATTAAAGGGCTAAATAATGAAACTAACTTGTAAAAAAACAGGTTTTACTAAAACTTTACTTTAATTAAAAAAATGCATCAGAACATGTCACATAAATAACGTATCGTTTGTCAATACAACACCGCTAGTAAAATTTCTATTTTGTTGGTTAAAACTCGATGATAGTATGCCATTGGCTGTAGCCTTAGAGCATTGGTATGCTCTAAGGCTGTAGCGCATAAAACAGAACGACGAATATGATTCTACCACTTGCCTTTTGTAACTAAAACACGCAGTTTTTCGTGTTCAACTGTTCAACATCCATTTTCATTTACTTCTTATATTGTTTTAAAATACGCGTATATCCGACAGTTTCCAATTAAGCACTTATTCGCTCTCAACCACACATTTTGAACAAAAAGCTTTCGCTCTATTCGCATCCATTCCGGCACAAAGAGTACTGTGGTACGGTCCTTAGTTAACTACGTTGCCAGATAGCGGCAGTAAATTGGCGGTATTGCAGCAACAATAGCAGTTAATTTAATATTATCCTATTTATTGCAGTTAGCAAACCTAACGGTTTCGACGCTAGAATGCACTTTACTCTGAAGGCAGAGTATTTAGGAATCGCACGAATATCGAATGATGGTTTTCTGTTTTGGTGATAACTTTTAACAAATAACAACTTAACCAGTAAAATATATATTGTGTTATATTTATGGTGTAGCGGTGGTTCGTTTACCAATAAATAAACTTAAATTAAATAAAATAAATATTGGAAAGTACGAGTGTAGTACGTGTAAATACGAGTTGTTCTGCATTCTAAAGAACAGCCTGTAGCTTTTATCAGATGAAGTTTGAATGCGAGAAATTATAGATCAATACCCATAGCTTCGTTAGATATCATACCTTACAGGATCGTATTAGCTTTCTGGATAATTGGACTATTAATGTGTTAATTTACAAGCGAATAAATAATAATCTTAAAATAATAAATGAATAAAGACGTCTCTCACATTTAGTTTAGATAATCAGCCCAAGGCTTTTTGATGCTGGTGTTTACTTAGTACATATTAGGGTTTTAGAGTTTACTATAACATATTTACATTAAATAAAAAGTTTTGATTGTGTTTAAAATAAATGTTTTTTTAATAACTATTAGGGAAACATTGTTGGTTTCATCAAAGACTTGCTCTTTGGCTTGTTATACAAGTTCTGAAACTAAAAAATGTATAAGAATAAATATTTGTTTTCACATACGAAACAAATAGTCCGTTACTGTAATAAAACCCCTTAAACTGTCTATACACGTTTGTAATAAAGTAGTAGGAACTTTAAAGTGTAACGATTTGTCTCTAATGCTCAAAAGAATAATGCATTGCTTGGTATCAGCTGTAGAGTACGCGCAGCAAGTAATGGTTCCTACAGCAATATAAGTCTCAAAACATATTCTATGTATGTGTAATAAAGTCTATTATATATTAAGTATTCCAGCTTCCAATCAGGAATGTAAGTTTTAATATGGCTAATGGTTTTAATTTACGGAATAAAATTTATGGCAAATCAGAAGTAGTAGTATTAATAGCATCAGTAGTAATATTTTAGGTAGTTCACCCATCCTACGTACTGTTAGCACAAAGTCACGTGACTTGTGTATTAACTAAAAGCCTAACTAGAGATTAATAGTGAAGGGGTTAACAGCAAATCTTGATTGGATTTTCAGCCAGATACATTGGTAATCCTTCCGAAATATTTGGAGCGCGTGCCCCAAATTTCTGTGACCAACGAAATATCTTTAGAAGGTTGTGGTCGTATCTACAAGACAAATGTTCAATGTCCCAAACCAAACCTTCGATAGGATACCGCATATCTTTAATGTTGAAGTACTTTGTGAATTCCGGAATAGATTTAGTTCTTGCACATTATTATATTCGCTCCAATGGTTTTATAAATCGGAATGCCACTGTTTGGGACGCGAATGAATTGGTATATAATTGTTCCATTTATTAGAAAGACTATCGAATTATGTATGCAATTATGGATACCTACAGAGATCTTAAGCAGTAAGGTAGATAGACAGATGAATCTGATGATCATAGAAAATAACCAAACAACTATTCATAAATTTAAAAATCCAACAATACTGTAACTGATACCGAATATTCAAAACAAATGAATGATAGAAATGGAGAACACAACACTCAGTAAATGAATAGCCTTTTGCATTGTATTAACTTATAAATAGGCAGTATTTTTTGGGTAGGTACCAGATAGATTTCTGGTGGTTTGTCAGATTAATCCAAACAACGGAATGTAGGCATAGTTTATATATATATATTAGAAGGAGGCAAACGAGTTCCAGTTCCATAGTAACATTCGCATTACTTGTTTGCAGATATTATGTGATATTCACTGATATATTATGTATCTAATTTTCTCCAGCTCAGAAGGGTCTTTTTGTCGTTGTAAGATAGTAGTTTTTACATCCCACATTGTTTAGTATGGCCAAATCGCCCAATGTTCTTCTGTCTATCTAGGGAGGCTAAATTGTGCATAGGCATAAATCTATATACATGAAAAAAACTCCTGACTCTGACCAGTGATTGACTTGTCAAAGCACATCCATTGATCCAAGAAAGCTAAATTTTTTACAGAGGTACTTCTTATGATAAAATTAAGGGACGTTATTTTTCGATATTTCCACAGAATCCCGGGGGCACGGGTGCATAAAGTGCCAACAGTATGTAGGTTAAATGAGTTCACTTTGTTCTCAATTTTAAGTAGTTACCTAAAATGTATTAAGAAGATTACGACATTATGTTGAAATCTGTGAATTAAAAATATGAGCTATATTTAAAAATTGTCAAAGGCGGTTGCTAGTATACGATAAATGTATGTATTGTTGTGATGTGCAAGTAGCTATATGTTTTTATAGCCTGATATTAATAATTTTGGAACATATCAAAAGAAAAAGGCGAAATTGTTTAAAATTACTAAAACGCGTAAATATCGACCCTAAAGAACCTCCTCCCTCTCAAACAGAGGTACATACATAAGCTCATTGGCAATAATTCGGTCGTCGACCCCGGTTCCTCGTTAGATATCTGCTTTGTATTCGATCTCAATCAAACGGCGTCGCGCTTGTGATTGATGAGTGAACAACGTTGTGTCTAAACGACGTCGACATACGCGATGTGATCGATAGTGACACATCTGGGGGCCTGCTCTTAAAAACGGCGTTGTAACGCGAAGCTTCGTTCGCAGGAGGTGAAGAAAGCCTAGCTAAAATACGAAGAAAAATATATAGGTAATATACTGAATGATAATATTATTATACTAACCTCCAATCCGCACTGGGCCTGTATGGATGGCCCGTTCTACCTGTAGTGCTTCCATCCGTAGGGAAGTCTCATGCCCTAACAGTGAGAAAATAAAAATGAGCTGATAAAGGTGATGATGGTAATACTGAATGAGTAAACAAGTAGTTCTAAGAAGCTACTTCACTAGCTGTACTTGCATAAACATCGTCACATCGTAACATTAGAAGATCAGGCGTTTGCCTAAAAAATTAAAAACAAAATATGTATATTATGCATAATGGTATAGTAATTAGGCAGTCGATCACAGACCCAGAGGTTCCAGGTTCTATTCCCAGTGAAATAAAAGTACATATTACAATACTTGCTTTACCATTGTAGTAGTAAAAAAAGAAAAAAATACATTTACGCTGTTAATTTTGAAGAAGATAGGTAATAGTTATAGTTAAAATTATTTATTTTTATATTAACTTTTCTCTACTTTGCTACTAAAAATTGATGACTTGTCTTAGAAACCTTTATTTGCTGGTTAAAATAAACCAACATCAGATGCAATTGGGTACATACAAGAACAAGCTGGGCACTACGCTGGCATAGTCCATTTAATTGGGTAACTAATAATACCTATAACTTTCAACATTTGCTTATAAAGCGACCATCATAATCTTATTTGGTTAAGCACCCAACTGAGAAGAAGCTTCGCTGATCGCTTCGAGCGTTAAGCTGTTCCAGCCAATAAAGGGCGTCTCAAGGATTTCGCTAAGAGGTAATTGAATCCATTCACTCCGCATCTATGCGGTTGTAGCTTTGCAATACAGCATCGTGATTACAGAACGCCAGGCGGCACTATGATTGATGAGTGAGCAACGCAGTGACAAACGACAGGAGTAGGCGTGATGCCGAATGATCGATAACGACGCATCTGCGGTCGTGTCTACAACGGTCGTTACTTCTGCTGTTGCGAACTTCTTACAAAAAACGTTATTGGAGATAGTAAGAGATATCCTAAATATTGGAAGAACACCGAAGTAGTTGAAAAGTGAGCGGTTTTAGAGGAGCTTTCTCCCGCGTACTTTTAGGTTCTGAAGCGAGTTCTCAACCGAAATCGTAAAGACCAATTGGCCTCCTCCCTGTGCTTGGCAAAATCTACGAAAAGATTGGTTGGGAGGCTAAAACACCACCTACTACCGCGGATGAGCCCCCACCAATATAGCTTTATCCCACAGAGAAGTACGGAAGACTCCCTCTATGCCCTTATGAATACCATCAGAGCGACCCTCAAAAGAAAAATGAATTATAACGCTAATATCGCAATATCGCTGGTCGTAGAGGGATCATTCGACACTGCGTGGTGGTCCGCTATCAAGATCCGGCTGGCCGAAGAGAGATGCCCGATAAACCTACTCAGGGTGTTTAGCGATTACATGTGTGAGAGGAGGGTTGATGTGCGCTACGCTGGTGAAGAAGTAGAGCGAAAGAACACCAAAGGATGCGTCCAAGGGTCTATAGCGGGTCCCATTTTATGGAAACTACCATTGGACTCTCTTGCTTGCTAAAGGACTTGGATAACGTCGTCTGCAAAGACAGGTAATAGCCCAAACCTTTGCAGACGACGTAATCCTAGTCTTCGTAGGAGAGACCGGAAGGGAGATATAGGAGGCGGCAAATCCGATTCTAGCGCACGTTGAGGAGTGGGGCAAAGAAAATAAGCTAAAGCTTGCAGCTTACAAAACAAATAGTCTTAAAATAGTGACATCCCTCCACCCCCACGCAGTAGACACGCGCAAGAACTTCAAATTAGCTGTGGAACAGCATAAAAATGTAAATTTATACTGGATAAAAGCGCATGCGAGGTTGGAAGGAAATGAGAGAGCCGACCAACTTGCCAAGGAAGCTGCTATAGGTTCCAAAAAAAAACCTAACTATGACCTGTGCCCAGTATCATTTGTCAAGAGACTTATTATAAGAAGTGAGTCGACAAATGGAATGAAAGGTATCAGTCAGATACAGCCGAGGTCACAAAATTATTCTTTCCAAACACCACAACAGCTTACCTTACCACCCGGAAGCTTACACACACACACACACCTCACCACACAGGCTCTTCGCGGCCACAGCGAGTTTTCCGCATACTTACACAGGTTCAAGTGTAAGGATAGCCCGTCGTGTGCCTGAGACCCTGACACTCCAGAAACCCTCCCACATATCCTCTCCGAAAGCCCTATACACGCTCTGGAGAGGTTAAACACCGACATACAAAAAGGTATGGCAAATCAAACTAAAAAATTACGCGGACCTCATAGCAAACAAACAAAGGCAGATATTTATAAGTTATTGTGAAAAAGTAGTTAACATAGTAAGATTGAGGTAATATTGAGGAGCTCGATGGCGCAGTGGTTAACGCGCCTGGTCTGCGAGTGCTGAGGTTATGTAACTTTTACAAAGACTGGTCATCGGTTGGGTGACAAAAAATTTATCATCTCGAGCTCCTCCGTGCTCCGGAAGGCACGTAAAGCCATTGGTCCCGGCTGCATTAGCAGTCGTTAACAACCACCAACCCGCACTGGGCCCGCGTGGTGGTTTATGACCCGTTCGACCCAGCAGTGGGGACGTATAATCAGCTGGATTGAGATGACTGATGGTGATAGTAAGATCAAGAAATAAAATGTAGCAAAAATGTAAATTAGATGTTTAAATAAAAAAAAATTTTTTGGAATGAACATACATACCTGCGTGTATGCTCATTCCGAAAATAAATTATATGTAAAAAATAAAATTTTAAGATATCGTATATCCATTCCATAGGAATATGTATTATAATTAAGAAAATATAAGTTTAGTAAAATAAGTTACCCTGATGAATGGGAAAAATATATATAGGATGTAGAATAGTACTAAATTAAATAATTGGGGGTTAAAGTTACTCGCGTCCGTAGGTTGAGACCCTACACGTTACCCCTGGTTGGTGCTAAATGAGTGACACTGTCTGAGTGGTAGAGCCACGCTGCGTTGCAGCACGAAATGGGAAGGCTCGCCCGGCGTAATACCACCCTCTCACAGAATATAGGCGTGAAACAATGGCACTCGTTGCTGCTGTGTTTCGTCCGGTGAGTGAAAGTACCGGAGGCCTATCTCTCACCCCTCCCCCCTCCCAATTCCTACTCCCTCCTCAAGATCCAACTCCTTCCTCAAGGCTGGCAACGCATCTGCGATTACTTTGGTTTTGGGTGTTTATGGGCGGTGATTACTTTCCATCAGGTGACCCGCCTGTTACCTCCCATACTTCAATATTGAAAAACCCTGCTGAAAAACTTAATTACCCTAAGTACCATATAGTAAGTAAACAATAATGAAGCTATTGTTTTGTTAAAGTTTACGCGAACACTACACATTGAAATGAAACAACTTTTACGGATCTACCCGCGTTTATTTTACACATTACTTATGTAATGTTTATCCTGACGTTTCGAACCCTTTGCAGGATCAGTCTCCCTGTGACCACGGACCCCGCAAAGGGTTCAAAACGTCAGGGTAAACATTTAATAAGTAATGTGTAAAAAAAACGCGAGTAGATCCGTAAAAGTTGTTTCATTTCAATTTATGAAGCTAGTTAGATTTTAGTAAAATTAAAAGCAGACCACCCACGGCTTGGAACGAAAGACTGATGGACAAATAAGTAGTATGTTGTGTTGATTGAAAGTGCGAGAAGAATAGTAGAGAAAACTGGCATGAAAGAGGTAAAAATACTAAGATCTCCGATTATGTTGGAGGAAGAAGGAAAAAAAAAGCGAGTTCTCAGCTGTCGTATTTTCAAAGGAGTTCAGTATGAGATTCTTCAGAGTTAAGAAAGATCTTTGCAGGGTCGGTAACACTTGAGTGATGTTGCAAACGTACATCAGTAACCACCTGCCATCAAGCGGCCCGAATGCCTGGCGTTCAACCATTTCAGGCATTTCAGTCGCTTAGTAACTTATAAAGAATTAAAAGTAACAACCTTTTTGGAATACCACGTCTTTATCGTGGTCTCGCAGTCAGTTTGATTTTATTAGGTCACTTAGAACACTTCCGAGAGCCTAGTAATGCCAGCGTCAAGAATACATCATCATCATCTCATCTCAGCCAAAAGACGTCCACTGCTGGACAAAGGCCTCCCCCAAGTATATGAGGGGTATTTGCCGTAATCGCCACGCTTGGCAAGCGGGTTGGCGTTCGCAGTAGGTTGATGGTAACCTTAGAGAGATGCTGCTGCCCATCCTCTGGAATGGTCCCTTAGTCGGCTTTTACGACACCCACGGGAAGAGATGGGGTGGTGCAATTCTTACTTCAATACATTAGGCAATTATTCGGACACAACGGCTTTTTTGGTGTTCATAAACTTGGTGGTCTTAGCCACTAGACCACAGAGGTGTTAACTACTTCTGTGGTCTAGTGGCTAAGACCACCGGTTTAGACTCAGAGGTCCTGGGTTCGATTCCCAGCGGGGGGTACATGTTTGTGTACTCGGTTTGGTTAGTGGTAGGGCTTGTTTGCCCGCCCGGCTAGCTACCACCATCTTATCTAAATCTGGTGCCATAACATCAATTTTTGTAGCATTGTTGTGTTCCGGCAGCTACAGATAAGATAGCCAGTGCCTCACTAGTTGAGGATCCCGGGTGAAGTGCGCTTCCATCATTGGCCTTATCATCACTTAACAATTTAACATCAGGTGAGATCAAGGCACTGTGCTTACCCGTTAATATAAAAAAACGCTGTAAAGGCTGCAAGCGACGAAAACAAAACAGTAACCTTTACAGGTAATAATAATAAACCAGAAATTAGTTATTTGCTGTTCGTCTCTTGTCTGTGTTGGAATAAACTTCTTTCTTTCTTTCTAAATAGACAGAAGTGCGTTATTTCAACTGCCGCGGTCTGCGTGGTAAACGAGTTTATGAGATAATTATTTTACTTTACCATGCTTATTGTTAGCTTAGTGTTATTGATCACGTTAATTAGTATCTGTTTGTAGATGTCATTATAATTATAATTTTGTTTTTTAATCATAAACGTGCATACGTTGTCTAACAACGCATTCAACCTTAGTTTGAGTCTATAAATGAAATGTACATAGCCATGAGCTTTGTTTATGTTAATCGGATGTTAATCTAGTCATCCCAATCTCGAAGCTTTAGTTTAGTTTATGATACTAATACTATTAATGACAATTTGTTGGACAATCTGACGCATATTGTTACTGTTCGATATTTCCTTGAATACTGGCTGATATATATAAGTAGATTGTATAACACAAAATTTATAGCATATTATGTATTTCACTTTCAAATAATTGACAACAAATCAGTGTCTTTTTTAACTATAAAGTTTGCATCCTAATCCAAATCTGGCCTATGCCACAAAGGTTGTCTAGAAGAGATCGCTTTAAGCGATAAGACCGCCTTTGCCTACTATTATTTTAAAATTTCCTGTTTTTTGTTTTGTGTATAATTGTGTAAGCAATAAGTGTTTACCTATCTATCTATCTTAATTTTAGGTCATAAAGACAAACTACACTGGCCTGCAAAAATAAGTACTACACTTTTAATATTTATTTATTTTCTAAACTATAGAAGTTAGAGATTTTTAAATGAAAAACGTTTTGCAGCAATTTTTATCAGCTTTCTTTATAAACTAAAGTAAATTATACATTAGTAACATTTTCCTTTTTGTTTCGAAAGTATATCATGTGTACTTAAAAAGTTATTGCAATTTTAAAAGTGTGATAATTAATTTTGCAGGCCAGTGTAGTTTCAATGTACAACCTAGACATGTTCAAGGCATTATCTAGGCAAGTCTGCTACATCCCAGGCCGCATCACCACTTACCATCAGGTGAGATCGCGTTCAAATACTTGCCTATACAGAATAAAAAATTATGTCTGTGATTATTTACATATAAATTTACGCAAATATTTTTGCGAACAAATTACAATTTGTTAAAAAAACAGTGGTAAAAAAATCCAAAAATGAGCCACGATAGCATAGTTGGCAGTGCACCTCACCCGGCATGTCATGGGGTGCGGGTTCGAATCCCGCTCGTGGATTTGTTTTCAACACTGTCTTCTTTCAAATATCTATCTAAAAAACTTAAAACGTAAACTATAAAAATTTATGTATCTTTTTAAATTTTGATGCAGTCCATGCTCTCCAAGAATATGGTAATTGAAACACTATCTGATTTTGTAAATTTAATTTCGCAAACAAAACAATTAAGTCTTAATTAAGTTATCTATTTCTATTGGAGGACAAAAACGTGGAGCGCCTTCTACGTCTATCTTTTTAAGAAACTAAATAAACCTAAATAAATAATATATAAGATAGTTTTTATCCCGATATTCCCACGGGAATCACACTATAAATATACTAAAAAATTTAATTTTCCAATAAAAAATGATGTGTTTCTTTTGTTGTCATGGAAACCAAAGAGAATTTAATCACTTGATGGAAACTGTCAAAGCGATACGAAGTCCGCCGGGTCCATTAGTAATGTTATAAAAGTTAAAATAAATGAACAATAAATCCGAACAATCTAGTGCTGTTTAGTTGCAATCATATTTTTTTTACTTTTGATGTGATCTAGAACAGTAATAACCAACATTTTTGGTTGCAAGTGTCCCATTAAAAATTTTGACCGAAAGTTGTACTCGTTCTTCTAATTAGCTTGTTTGACACTTTGTAAAATTATTATTTACTCTAATATATGGTCACTCCAATTATAGGTTTTCAGATTTATTCGCGACATAAAGTTGGACGTTTATGCGCGCAACTTTAAGAGCACAAATAAAAATTATGCTCTTATGTGGAGTGGCACAATAACAGTAAAGAGCCGATAAATATTCAGGGAAGTAATATCAGCCCTCTAGCAGGGGGCGGTAAATCAGGGACGTTTCATTTATGTCATCAGTACTACGTAACTGAGGTTGGTGATTTCTTTTGCTGATTTATCACATATATCTTATTATTAACATACATGTAGGTTGTACGATTTTTCTTTTCGTACGTCTTAAGTGTTCGTAATTGTAAAACATAAAAGTTCATTATGGAACTGTTTTTCATTAATATCAATAGTGTTATAAAATTTGTAGTCAGAAAGAAACGGTGTTGTATAAATCAATTTGTTGATGACAGCAAAGAATCAATCTGTAGGTACCTACCGTCAAACCATTACATTATATTGTACTAGGAACCAATCCATCAATAAACGAAAAGTTGGCGTATTTTGTTGAGTGAATTACATTTTGGGTGAACTTCATAGAAAAACTTACGCTTGCAAGTTCTTTACTCCGTAAAATTAAGAGCCTTTTCGTTAATTAAACTTTAATGGAGTACTTGTTGTTGTTGTTGGCAATTGAGGTTTCGGATTTTGATCGACGTTATCCTTAGTTTAAAATAAGTTGAAAATTGTAATGCAAAATATACTGAGCATAGTATTTTTTTTTCAAATGATAGCCAATACTGTCTTACCGCTGGGTATAGACCTCCATCACTGAATCAAGTCACCGCTGCAACTACTAAGTATTAATATATGTCACATGCCACGTTTGCCAAATGTGGGGTCGTGATCACAAAACCGGGCTATGCAATCTATGCATCGAACAATCTGAAAAGCAATTTACCTGATCAGAAAATTAAACCTAGGACCTACGAATATTGGACCGAGTGCTTTGCCCCTCGGTCACTGAAGTGTAATAATTATTATTATTCAGAAAAAAACATAAGAAGAAAATACTGGAAAACCTTACAGGAAACACGCCTGATGCAAATATCCTATCGAACTCAAATGTGTCTAGACAATTTAATATTATTTCGTGAAAAATCACAAATTTTCACCCCAGAACTGAAATAAACATGCTGTGGGGTTTCAAAAGGGCTTTCTCCCGGGAGTGCGAAGCGAATAGCATGGGATTCTTTAAAAAAGGCGTAAATAGGTTTTTACAAGGTCGGCAACGCCGTGACTGATAACTCTGGTTTTGCAAATATCCAGGCTACGGTTACCATACCATCAGGCAGGCTTTATGCCCAATTACCAACGTAGTTGTATAAAAAGGAACAGAAAATCAAAGACCTTTTTTAACCCTATAATTGGCAGAGTTTTTGTTGTGGAATTATATACTTATATATTTTTGTATAAATTCCTTTTTCACTACTCAGAATCTTTTGTAAGTTTAGTGTTTCAAATGATCTACTATGCCAAGAATATGGTTAAAGAACCAACAAATGTTATCTTTTTAGAAGAGCGCAGGCTTTCTAGAAGAGCGGAGGATTCGTGTCCTTTGTGAGGGTAGTTCCTCCGCGTTCTACAAAGTCAATGCCGGAGTGCCGCAGGGTTCTGTGCTTTCACCTACTCTATTTCTTCTGCATATCAATGACATGTTGTCCTTGGGCAATATTCATTGTTATGCGGATGACAGTACGGTGCATGAGCGGTACTTGGGACATCCTGCGGCAAAGAAAGCCGATATCGTGGTGAAAAGGCAAGAACTGGTAGCCAAACTGAACCTGACTCTCGATCGTGTGTCTAAGTGGGGATCTGAAAACCTGGTCGAATTCAATGCCAGCAAAACCCAGGTTTGTGCATTTTCGTCAAAAGTAACTCCCTTCCTTACTGCTCCCTCTTTTCAGAACTCTCCGTTACCCATTTCAATGGACCTCGGCATTCTTGGCATGGACATCGGCCAGGAACTGAATCCAAAATGTTACATCGAGAGTGTTATTTTAACTGCCTCCCGTAAGTTGGGTATTCTCAATAAGGTGAGGCGGTTTTTCACTCCCGAGCAGCGCTGTTTGCTGTACAAGACTCAGGTGCGATCGAGTATGGAGTATTGTTCCCATCTATGGGACGGCTCCGCTAAATACCTCCGCGATGCACTTGATAGACTGCAAAGGCGAGCGGTACGCATTATTGGAGATGCTGAGGTTACAGCCTCTCTTGAGGACCTCCAGCTGCGTAGAGACATTGCTTCTCTCAGTGTCTTCTACCGGAATCACTACGGAGAGTATTCTGAAGAGCTTTTTGATCTAATCCCGCCCTCTCCTTTCCTCTCCCGGACTACACGTGCTGGTCTTAGGAATCACCATCATACTGTGCAGACAATCAGTACTCGTACCAAAAAATTTGGCAAGTCGTTCCTCTGTAAGACTATTCGGCTTTGGAATTCTTTGCCGGCGCATGTGTTTCCCAGTTCGGCGTGAAACGGCATTTATGTAGGCCGTCATGAATGGGTGCGCTTGTTATCGTGCTTGTTCCACGGTGGGGAGCGCTCTCATTATTTTGGACTGCATCGGCTGCTTACCATCAGGCAGGATGTAGTCACTATGACGTGCCAATATATTAAAAAAAAAAAAATCTCACTGTAATATTGAAATTCACCTTCACTGCCGCCTAAAACCATCAAATATTTTTATTTATTAAGCTTGGTCGTTCCAATAACCCAGAATAACAGAAATCGTGCATTTTATCTCGTGGTTTGGGTAAAATAAAACATGTAAGGTAACATGAAAGTAATGAAGTTATCCTGAAATGGTGAATCAGCGAAAGGTGACAAATTATTATTTACTTATTTACTTTGACTGTGTGTGTATATGGTTACTTACTACTTTATTTGTAATTATTTGTCACCTTACCAAGCTTTATATTATAAAGAAGATTTTATGAAATGGCTAGCTGCTTTACCGCCGATGGGGCTAGGTTCAATAATTGTGTAAGCTAAGTAACTACCATAAACACACTTGTGTTAGGCATGTGAAGAGGAAAAGGAGTCAATGCAGCACCTACTGTGCGGTGCGTCTCACTTTATATAACAACATTTGATATAATTGAACATTAATAACGTTCATTTTACATAATAATCATATGTTATACCAACACTTAATATAATTTTATTTATCATAACTTTTACTTTACCTAATGTTCATTTTATATAATACCATTTAGTATAACGTTCTTAACGAATAATGTCATTTGAAATAAAACTTATTTAATATATCGTTCATTTCATATAATTTTGTTTGATATACGCGTCATTTTATATAACTCTAATTTAAGGTAATAAACGTTTCAAATAATGATTGATTGATATAATCTTCCTTTGGTAAAACAATCAATTGACATAATAATCTGTTGGTATACAGTGTCAGTGACAGAAACGAATCGCTGCAAAACCGACTCCACGTGACTACGTGGAGTCGGTTTTGCAGCGATTCTTGTCTGCCCTACCCTAGAGTGTAATAAGAGAGCCGGCCAGCAAACCATTGAAAACCATCTGCGACGATAAGCTCGCGTGGGACCGCCAGAACCCCGTAGCGCCGGAGCCGTGACCGAAACTATGTTTGCTGCATGCTTGCTTGCTTGCTTGCATTATGCATGCTTGCTTGCATGCTGCATGCTTGCTTGCATGCTGCATGCTTGTTTGGATGCTGCATGCTTGCTGGCATGCTGCATGCTTGCTTGCATGCTGCATGCTTGCTTGCTGAATGTCTGCTTGCTTGCTGAATGTCTGCTTGCTTGCTGAATGTCTGCTTGCTTGCTGAATGTCTGCTTGCATAATGCATATCTACAAATGATATTATATGAATTGGATTTTATATTAAGTAATCATTATGTTTTAACTGTTATACAAAAATAGTGTTATCGTAAATGAATGTTATACTAAATGTTCTTATACTAGATAAATGTTATGTGTTTTAATTATTATATCATGTAAATGTTATATTAAATGAGTTTAGCTCAATCGTTTGTTATACGTTTCAAAATTATGTATTTTAAAATTATATCAATCCATCATTATATTAAATAAGTGTTATATTAAACAAAACTATATCATTTGATTGTATATGTTTTGATCATTATACGATATGTTGTTATATTATACATTACACACCCCCTACTGTGCCCCTGCGACTCTCTGTCTAGGACAATAATAGAACTTCTGGGATCGGCCTATCCACAATGCAGAAGACTACATTCTCTTACTTAAATAAAAATAAATAATAATAAATCTTTTCTATTGTGTTATTTCTTTTTATATATTTCTAGACATTGCTAAGCTTATGGCCTCCATCTTTACGGGAGAAAAAGAGTTAGAGCATGGGCTTGCGCAAAAGATCCCGAATGGTGGAAGTGCTACTGAGAGAAGGGAAAACCTCATTAGGCCCAACTAAGGTAAGAACTATCCTTAAACGATATCCTCAGATGGGAGCCTGAATTTGAATACCTTTAGCTCCTCCGTACTTCCGTACCTATGTAAGTACAGACGTTGATTCTTCGTTCTTACATTCTGTACAGAAAACAGTACACCAACCCAGCTCGATTAATTTAATATAAGAATAGAATAGAATAGATTTATTTATTTCAGGAAACAAAACAGTGTAAAAGATGGTAAAATACAAAGAGGCCCATAGAATAGACTTTACAGACTGACATACATACAAATAATATATAAATTAAAAACTATGCTACACGTAAAGAAGGCGACGTGCTACGCAGCGTGGTGTACGGTAGCAGGTCTCGGAACCGCCGAAATATGACACCTTTCGGCCAACAATTCTCTTTCATGAAGATCGACAGATGGTCGGTCGGTACTCTCACCACAAATGAATTAAAATTCACATTGTGGCGGGACTCCAACCGCTCGACCCTCAGAGTAGCGTTGGACTTCACTCGCATGTACTCTACGAGTTCTTCTGCCTTCGTAGAGTAATTAAGTCAGGACTAATTGATATAGATAAAAAACACAAATGTTGAAAAATTTCCACGAGCAGTATTTGAACCTGCACCCTTCTGACATACCGGGTCAGGTGCTCTCCCAATTGAGCTATAGTAATTCTAATCCTGCTCGTGGAAATGTTTACAACATTTGTGTTTTTGTAATTTGTTCGCAAAAAATATTTGATATAGATAAATCAAAACAGTTAACACATAATAAGTACCCTACGTTTACTTACATAATACGATTATCAAAATACTACGATCGCATTATCTGAGAAAAAGAAAAGGTCAAGTTATTAGTAGGTAATATTAAATGTCAAACATGTGTTTTATGAATGGACCGAACTTGTTCCCGGGCATGAAACAACAAAGGGAAACCGCGCAGTCACTTAATTACCAGAGGAATGATGGATGACTGAAAAAAGCCCGCAACGGTAATAAGTCGACGACGCCGAAGGCCGGTGTCTTGTCTCGCGCTTCCTATTATTATGAGAATGTCGGGCAAGTGAAAGTTGGAGCTTTCAGACACATGTTTGTTAGAGATAATAACTGGCGGAAAATAAAAAACATTTTTATACATAGGTGATTTTTTTTTATATATAAAAATTTAATAGATCCGGATTTTAACCCGCACCCTCGGGCAAATTGTGTCAAATACGCTTTCAATAACGCTATCGTGGCTCTGTCCAAACCGTATAAATTTATCAACACTATGTATTCTAACTTTGTAAGCCAAACGAGCCATACAATGTCAACAACTACGTCATCGCAAAAAAAAATATTTCAGCACTTTACATGGACCATGGACTAATAATATGAAATGAAATGAAAATCCTTTATTCAATTTAGGCATATACATTGCACTTATGAACGTCAAGTAGTAACATAAAAAACAAAAATATATTAAAAATAATATAAGTACACACAATAATACATAAAATATATAATTTAATGAACAATACATATATGTATACATATACTTTACTAAGTTATCGTTTTCGATCTACTCCAATGACCTTAACATAAAATATAATTGATCTACTCGCGTTAATTTTACATGTTATTTTATGCTGACGTTTTGGATCCGCTCACTGAGAAGATTTTTGGTATTGACCACACTGTAAGATTAAAAAAATATCGTAAACAATTTTTTTCAATGAAAAGTACGGATATATTTCCTTGGTAACTTGATACTGTTTATTTATGTGTGTAATTGGTAATATCTTGTCAATTTCTTGTAGATTTATTTTTAACTCGTTTGGGTTAGGATAAAATCAAGATTGCCCGCCCTGGAACCGAATGGCATAGTGTAGTAATAGCATACATTTATAAGTGCTATAATGTAGCCTAAACGGATTAGTTAAAGCAGCTAAAAATAGGCGTCCTGAATGGATAGTACTTAAAAAATGTTTGGACGATTCAAAAGTACAAATTTTTAAATTTATTTGAAGAAAAATGTTTGACTTTGACTTTGAAATTACTCTGAAATGACTTTGAATTTTGATTTTGTTGCTACACACCTGTGCTTCTATAGTTACTGTTTAAAAAAAACAAAACATAGTATGCATAGTATACACCCATATGTAGTATAGTATAAGTAGTACAGTTAATTCTGATACAAAATTACCAACAAAATTTGTCATCTCATACAAAATCGTGACTTCTATTCACCCAACAGCCCTTCTTTTAATGACATCACCACCCTCCCAAGTCCCTTAGATATCAATCATAAAAGTGCATTGATCAGACGTTTGTTGGGAATAATCAAAAGGGAATTAATGTATGTTTGGGGTGGGCTCAAAAGAATTTCGAGTCATTTGTACCAATACAACATCATGTAAAAGCAAAAATGAAGGCTAATTTAAACACACCGGGTGCACCGACTACATTGATTGGAACTAATCATAAGCTAGGCCTCTGTCTAATTACATTGTACTTTTTTTTTTGAGAGATTTTGCTTGTTGCCTCAGACGGCTTTTTTTAGCTTTACCGGGCTTTTTTGGGGGCGGCGAGAAACTTAAAGGGTTCCTCAAGCCGTGTGAAACGAAGCACCTTCGTAGGTTTTCTAGAGGGAACAGCATCACGTACTACACACACACTTGTGGGAAGGAGCTGCCAAATGCCACCTGGACTCACTTAATTCGCTAGACAGACGTGCTCGAAGGATAGGTGACAAGGACCTAACAAGCAAAAAGCTGCATAGACTGAGCCATCGCCGCCAAATCGCATGCTTGTCTATTTTCTACAGGCTATTCCACGGGGAATGCGCTCAAAATCTACATAACCTCATTCCACCATCTCCATTTTTTTATCGAACAACAAGGCGTCGCGGGGGCCTCCACCGCTTTGTCGTAGATATTCCACCTTGCCGCACTAAGCGTTTTGCATCATCCTTCCTTGTGCGGACGGCGAAGTTGTGGAATGCTCTTCCGGCGACTGTGTTTCCCGACACATATGACCCGGGTCTATTCAAGGTCAGAGTGAATGGGCACCTTATGGGTGAGCGCGGTCCATCTTAGACCACATCTACACTTTCCATCAGGTGAGATAGTGGTCAAGCGCAAACCTATTGAATAAAAAATAAAAAAAAAAATTGTGCGTGTCCCCGTGCCCTAGTAGATTCTCCGAGGGGTTCGGAACAACCCGAGGGCGCCTCTAAAGGCTAAGGCCCCGGCTCGGCTCGGGTTGACCGGGCCGTGGTGGTGGGGCGAAGTGCCCAGGTACTTGTCTGTGGTAAAGAGCGCGTGTGATGTGAACCGTCTCGTCGTACCCTGGTTCTACGAGTAAGGGATCTTGGGCCTAAACTACCGTGCATGTTTAGTGTATTCTGTAAATGTGTAGTGGCATAAAGGATCGGGCGGGGGTAGTACATTGTAGTAATGATTACGCAGTACTAAATGTATATAACATATAAAATCGTAATATGATGCCCCCACCTATTTGTAGAACCTCTGAAATCTTCATTAGTATAATGTCAACTAGTATAGTTTGAACGCCACCATTAGCTGTTATCTATACTTAAAACAAAATTGAAAGTAATATCGGAATCATCTCTAACTACTAAGATAATAATACTCTTCAGAAAATCAACAACCTTGGCCCTTTTTTCAGCTTAGTAATTTAAGAGTTTCATTACGAAAAAGATCATGTCGGGTAAGTCTAGGTCATTAGTTAGGTCCCAACAGTAATCTGGATTTGAGTAACGTAGCAATTAGTCTTGACTGGAAGGTTTTTGGGAAGAACAATTAGATGAAATCGGGCAAGCTGACGTTAATGGCTTGGGAACATGTTTCATTCAGCTTTTGTAACTATTGACATGGTTTGTAGCGAGTTCATTAGTACCTATTAATGAAAATAATAATTATTATTATTTAATAATATCAAAAATATGTATAATATATATATATATATATATGTATATATATTATACATATTTAATATTATTCCCCGTGTGGTGCCGGGAATAAGAATTGCACCACCCCATCTCTGCCCGTTGGTGTCGTAGAAGGCGACTATGGGACCATTCCAGAGGATGGGCAGCAGCGTCTCTCTGTGATTATTCTCACCTTACTGCGATCGCCAACCCGCCTGCCAAGCGATTATGGCAAATTTCGCCTCAAAATATTCTTGAGGGAGGCCTTTGTCCAGCAGTGGACATCTTTTTGGCTGAGATGATTATCAAAAAAATACATTTAATCAAATATTGTATTTACAGACCAGTGACCATATTTTGTAAAAATCTATGTACAAAGTTATGCAATAAATATATACATCTATAACTACAATTATAATAATGTTTTATTTATTTGTTCAGGTAATTTACACCCATACAAATTACAATAAAATATAACATTTACAAAATAAAATCAAAAATCAGAATAAAAATCAAAATTAAAAATTTAAATTAAATCAAAATAGAAATTCGAAAATAAATTAAAATCGGTCAATCTAAATTCAATAAAATAATTATTAAAAAGTTGACAGAGATCAAAAATATGAATGCTTAAAATAGTCAATCAATTAATATTTTTAATTTTAAACTATCCAACAAATCAAATAATTAAAAAAAAAAAATGTCATAGAAAACATAAATAAAATATTTATATTTATGTTACTATGACTATGACTATGCTTATAGTCGGCCTTTTCATCGTAACCGAACTTTTTGGGGCCGCCAGAAACTTAAAGGTTTCCTCAAGTGATCGAAACACCGTGAAGGGGTTTCTAGCCGGAAAATCAATATGCAAAACGTGTCCCCTTCCCTACTAGTAGTAGTAATACAGTCTAGTAGTCAAATTTCTCCAATGAATATTGATCCTTATTACCAAACAATAAAGTTCAAAATTGATTGTAGAAATTTGACAGTTTTGGGTAGGTTGATCTGCCGCCGTGTGTACTTCTCCGAGGGGTTCGTATTGGATCGGTCAATAGTAATATGTCGTTAGCCTGATCTTGACATTTGCACTTTGGAAAAAAATACATAAGTAATCAGGCCCTCAACATTACACATGATTGTAAACGTTTTGAAATAGTAGAATCGAGGCTTTGGTTTTCCCACACACGATTATTTTGTCGTATTTTTTGTTATTAAACTTTGAAATAACATAGCTTGCCGCAGGTGAATGTCGAACTTACGACCTTTCCCCAGGCTACTGTTCTTCCAATTAAGCATAATATAATTTTGTAAAGATAGTTTACGATAACCAATTTTCGCTAAATAAACAAGTTTTATATTTAGCTAGTAACATATTATTATTATGTTAGTCAATGTCAAGAATAAATAAAATAAATAAATAAACTTTCTTACACTCACGCCAAGAGAACCCGATCCGATCCGAACCCTTCGGAGACTCTGGAAGGGCACGGGGACGCGCACTTTTAAGTGTGCGATGCCGTACCCCCCTCTAGAAATCCTCCGAAGGTGATTCGTTTCAACACGGCTTGAGGTACCCTTTACGTACCTCGCCGCCCCTAAAACAAGCCCGGTGAAGCTGAAAATGCCCCTCGGCAATCAGCAGTCTCTCCAAAAAAAAAAAAAAGCCCAAGAGAATTCGTTATGAAACTCGATAAATGGTGACAAGACAACGAAACATTTATATACTTACATAAATTATGTCGTAGGTAGTTGGGGTAGTTTCTAGACTGCAGCACGTTAACAAAAACAGCAGCCATACTTAAAAGTTAAAAGGCTTTCTTGCATTAAGGAAAGGAACGTTTTCTTAAGTATATGAGCACCCTGACTTATGAGTAAAATTATGCCGTAGTCTACCTCCTACCTCAGACTTAAATTGCACACGTCTAGATTAACATTCAAGAATAAATGGTTATCTCCTCTGAAACCGCGAGACGTAGATATAAGTTGGAAATTTTATGTCATCTGTTTTCATTTTAAACCTCCAGAACTCAGTAGGCACTCTAAAGACTTAATATAGGTATGACTAAAAATAATTATATCTCCTAAGGCGACGCATTGGAAATTTACGTGGCGGGGATCTTGATTTTTCCCAACAATTACAAAACATATGAAAGTGATATTTTATGACATGATTTTCATTTAATTGACTTCATTTTGTTAGTTGCAGAAACACGATTTGTCAACTTTTACAACAGAAAAAAATATCAAAGTAACCTCTTTTAAAACATAGATTCGCATTTTACAGGCAAACCAGACCGATTTAAGCATCAAAATTTTCTTAGTAGATTAGTCTTAACACAAACTTCAATATTGTAGTTAATTTTTTTAAATAATTTGTAGTTTTAATTTGAAGGAAACACTCCGTATGAGATTTATTGTTTAGCGATGCGTCGCTACTTAAATCGCGAAACACACATGAGGTGATTTGGAGACCCTTAGTATGTATAACGTGTCTAAAATGTTTCTTTTCGTTTTCACTTCTTCAGCCACCCCTTATAATCTAACAACATTATCTTTACATCATTTCAGATATAGAGAGCTGGTCGATGGAAAACCCTGTTTCCCAAAACAGAAGGGTATGTCGTAATATGGATGAGGCTTATGCATATATCATCTTTTCATCTTGCAAATGTGGTGATTAAATAGCCTGCTTAATGAGCATTTAGGCCAGTCAGTTCATATTTTTTTCTTAAAACTTTCTTGCTCACATAAGTACCTATCCAAGAAAAGTTATATTTAATTCCAATCTAAAATCGTTCTTCCATTAATTACTACAGCTATCATCAACACACCTTCAACTTCTATCGACTGATTCGATAAAGTTGAGCTGGCAATGCGTCGAAGATTAATGGACTTCCCTTTTGCTCGACGCTGCACGGCACAACACTAAAGCACTTAGCATTAAAATTTCTTCTAAGAGCGCTAATCCATTTCTGATATTAGCACAGTGTTATACGTTAAAGGTAGTTTGCATTACTCTTTGTTTCTGCCAGTGTTCTGCAGTATTTCACTAGTTATGGTCGTGGCACCAGAAGGCATTCGACACATTTTTCGTCACCAAAAAATAACATAGATTTTGATTAAAAAAATACGGGATGACAGATAGGAACAAGTAGCCTGTATTCAAATGTTACTAAAAACTAAAATGAGTCATTGTAAAAATTCACGACCAAACAAAAACAAAATAAGTTGTAACTTTAATTTTCTTTCAAAGGTTTTTCAAAGGTATTGAATTTAACTCAGTGAAGTATGTTATCATTGCTATTATTTTAAGGTAATATTGAATAATGTTATTATTAATCATACAATATTGTAATAGTTATTGTTCGTATTTTGATTTAATACTTTACGCATAGATTCGACTGCTTGTCTATGACAGTTGTGAGAGTTGTCTGTGGGGGATTTTTATTACGTTACGGAAAATAAAAGGTGAAAAGAATACGAAGTAGGATTGTAAAATATGGAAAATACAAGTGAGTTATAAATATTTGTTTTATTTTACTTCTTTACGTATACTATTTATTAAAAAATCAATTCAGTCTCAAATTTAGACAATGAGATAACACGTATATTGCGTCTTGCTTTTTTTAAAGTTGCATTTAACCTACTCCTACTTAGCATTGGAGTTGGGCAGGGCAATCAAATCTCGCACGGAATACTGGCATGCCAACTGGTACCAGTACGAAGGTCGATAATAATGTTTGACAACAAACATCTAGCTACATGCATTGTGAATACAAAATACACAGTTATACAGAGAGACAGGGGATGCCAAAATCAGTTGTTCGTGCCCGCGACAACTTCCCTTGACTTTAGAACTTCAGATAAGTTTCACAGAACATTTCCGTAATACGGTCTAATTTGAAGTTTAAAATTATTAATTCCGTACTAAATATTCGTTGGGGAATAAGCACGGAGACTATAAACTTCAAAAGAGCAAACAGTGTTGCTTAAAAACTACTTGTATAGCCGTAGCTCATACCGTGGTTCCTACAGTGGTATTTAATGTAAACAAAATGCAATATGCAATAATAAACATTGTTCAAATACCACATTTTACAATATCTTAGTCAATTACAATTGCTTTACAATATCGTAGTATCAAACCGGAATTTTATGTATTCTGTGCCGTCAGCACAATATTCATAGCACGTTATGTTCGTGATATTTAATAGAGATAATTAATAACGTGATTTAATATAGAGACATTTTATGTAAATTAAGCAAAACTCATTAGTTCCTGTTTCGTGACTTTCTACAATCAACTAATCTCTGCAACATATTCCAACCGAAATTGCACTCGTTACGCAAAAGTGATAACACGGTTTTTGTTCGCACAAAAAATAAATAAATAAATAATTTTTTCCTACACTCACACCAATTATCTAGTTCAAGAGAAGCTTCGTTATGGAACTCGTTATATGGTTACTAGACAACGGATAAACATACTTAAAATACTTAAATACATATTTATTATACATTGAAAACACCCAGACCCAAGAAAATTTTGAAATCAATAATTTCTAAATTGACCCGACCGGGGATCGAACCCGGGACCTCAGAGATGGCGACACCATGAAAACCGGTGTACAAACCACTCGACCAAGGAGGTCGTCAAAAAAAACTGTTTTATTAATTCTTCTCAGTTGCTCCAATTGTTATTAGTAGATTAGATAGATAGTAGATAAGGTAGATATATAGTAGAGTAGATTTCAGTTTGTAAGATTGCAGCTTCTCAGTTTAAGTTTTAAGTTTCTCGCCTCCCCTAAAACGTTAGGTGACTTTAAAAATGCCGTCTGAGGCAATCAGCAAAATCTCCAAAAACCACCAATAACATTAGACATTGAGCCCATTCACGAATTCCATCAAGCGAGCCTTTCAAAAAAAAAATATGGAAATAAATAACGAAACGCGCATTTTAAATTGACCAGAGCAATTCAACTGACAAAATGAAAAACCGTACTCATTCTCCTAATAAAGACTGCGAATTTTTTATATTCACCGCTTTGTGCGCCACCGCAATATTTTTAATCCCCAATGGCGTTTCCTTATCTGTTGAGAGTTCGTATATTTTACTTTAAGTCAGCCTTTTGCTCTGTGAGGATTCCAATACGAAAATAGCTCTCTAGAGCTATTGTTATGGAGCCAGGTAAAGAATTAGTATTGTTCAACTCGTTGGTTGTGTGGCTTTCGCGTTCGGGTTATAATATCGCAGCTTTCGCAATGCCAAGTCTCGGATGGGTTATATAGTGGCGAATATCTCGAGCTCCTAGCTTCAGAAGGCCCGTGAACCGGTGAGGGCCAATGGTTGTTGTTGTGTAATGGCATTCTTTTAAACCCACTAACCCACTTGGGCAAGCGTAGATAAGACGCCCTAAAGCCTACGCAGTGGGACCAGTGGGATGTTAAAAGAAGATTGGTGGGATGGAATATAATGATGTTACGCGACATTAAGTACGTAAACGTATAAAATTTTTCGATTTCTTTCTCGCTTTTTGTTTAATATGTATCGTAAGATATTATATACCTATATTTTTTTAAATATTTTACGGATAAGCACAGTGCCTTGATCTCACCTGATGTTAATTGATGATAAGGCCAATGATGGAATTAGGCATTAGGATGCCTCACTAGTTGAGGATCCCGGTTCGGGTGAAGATCTCTAGCTGCCGGAACACAACAATGCTACAAACATTGATGTTATGGCGACATATTTAGATAAGATGGTGGTAGCTATTAGCTAGGCGGACAAACAAGCCCTACCATCAACGAAACCGAGTACACAAACATGTACCCCCAGCTGGGAATCGAACCCAGGACCTCTGGGTTTAAACCGGTGGTCTTACCACTAGACCACAGAGGCGGTTATTACCTATGTAATAAATAACGTAAACATAGTATTGTATTAAACAACACGGGTTTACAGGGTCGTTGCTATCTTTATAGCAGCGCTATTAATATTTTCTGTCAAAAACTTTTTTTTTATTGAACTATTCATAAACATTTCATTAAAGAGTTGCATCGCAAACGCAGCCAAGTTTGCTGCAAAAAAAAAAACAAGAAAGCATCAACTTCACAGGCCTAGAGTAGCAGCAAACTACTACTAACCAGAGAACTAATTAAAAACACGACAAACAAATTCAGCACAAGGCATTCTCTACGCCCGACGCAGACAACTAAAGGTTAATTTCAATTTGCACACACTCACCGGGGCTCCGTATTTCACGCCGTGATAATTTCCACGCAGAAACTACGAGTTCGCCAAGGAAAAGCAAAAAGAAAGTGAGAACAGTCGGCGCCGCGCGCGACTCGAATCCATTTTCCGTACTCTGAACACCGCGACGAATATTTTTAAGGCGGCGCGGTGCAAGTTATAAGCGCTGCGATGCTGATGCTGTTTTTGAATAGGGGAGGTTAATGACCTAGTCAACTTGAGTAGGTGTAATATATAAGTTTGTTTATCGAAATCAATTCATTTCTTTATTTTACCAATGGAACCTATTAATTTTCTTATAAATACGTTTTTTTTTATTTCTTAAACTATGAGTTTTGACAATTTACATTACAAGGTATATGGTTTTTAGTTTAAATGATGTCTGCATCGTAGTTACCAATTAAGTAAATAAAAGCAAGTTATTAAAGCATTTCATGAGAATACTGACAAAAGATGATAGATCATTTTCTCGATAAGTAAGTAAACGTTAAAGTTGTTAGATAAAACCTTAAAAAAATATTCATTGCACTTCTATTGTTTTAAAATATAAATTTTAATATTGGCAAGGTCAAAGTTTAAAATCAATAAATGTCGCGCGTCTGTTTCTTTAAAATAGTTTCAAAACAATGTATGAAATAGTGAATATGGAAAATCTGTGATCAGGATACTAATATTTTCTTTTACCCAAGGATTTAATTAAAACCTTTTAAAATGCATGAATAACGCAATCTTTGCCAATGAACAAATTTATAATAGTTTATATTTTTGCAAACAATTTTGCTGACAATAGATACAAATCAATAAAACTTTTATGAAGCAATGAGTTAATATAAGTTAATTCAACCTACAGTTTACTCATTCTAGCTCAATCCGTATGAGTTTTATTGATTTCACTTTTTAAGGTACTAACCAGTTTCGCCAGTTCCTTTGTTACTGACTCCAGAACGCGTAACACTCACAACTTGGACTCCGCACCATCTCTAAAGACATTTCTCATGCGGTGCACCATGTTCTAATTGCGTTTGTTTGCACTTCCGGCACGAGTCTGCATCTTTATGCATGTTTGAAATAATGATCTTGGTTCGCGAGCATACAACCTCAATAGTGATCTTTAATTAGATCAAGTACTATAGTACTATCGGATAACCTCAAATCCTTTAGTAATTAAACGTTATCAACCACTGATTGTTCTTTTGCGCTGATCTAAGCGAGAGCGTAATCGGTTTGATTGGTCGACTTGTTTTAAGTCCACCTGCCAGTCCATAAGACAGTCAGTACTTCAGTGGTTAGGTTACGTCTGTGTCAGCGGTTGGGGATTCCGGGTGAAGTACGCTTCCACCTCGATCGATCTTATCATCATTCAACATTGTGTGAGATGGAGGCCAAATGCTTACCTCTATGAAAAAAACAACTGCTTTAAATGGGATTCGAAACCATGACCTTTTTTCAACTCGGAGCAACTTTTGTGCCTTTTAATATCTGAAAGAAGCATTTTTACAAATACTTACAGTAAGCTATCATATTTATTCTTTCTTTGCTACCTCAGCGTAGTTTGAAGTCGCATTTGAACACTGGCCAACTTGAATAACAAATTCCTTAGATGTCTTGTAAGCTTGTGGCAGTCGTATTGTCTCGGAGTTTCATTGTATCGTATACATCTTCTTATTATCTCCCTTGATATTACAATCAACTGCACGGAATCCTGGTGTCCGCGTTGTAAAGCCCATTCAATTCATGCCTCTGACTTGACTTCGTCATTTCATAATTAATGGAAGCAGGCAGGCTTTGTGGAAACCCTTGACACGGGGACAGGAGAGCGGTGATAGCATGCTGCATCAAAGTTTAATAAACGGATAAGCCATTATAATCTAGATTCTTGTTTTTGTTATTTGTCTTTCTTTTGTTTTTGTATCTCATCTGCAGCGAGGCGGCGAGCGCTGATCAGTGCCTTATACAATTAAAATTTTATTGTGTTTACAGCAGACGACAGGTTAAGCCGAACGCACAAGGTCAGTGACCGCGTTTTAAAGCTGCGTACTTTAAAACCTCATGAGTGGCCTTCCACCTTCGGACTTTAAATCACTTATTTATCATCAGATGAGAAAATGGCTAAGCGCCTTCCCGTTAAGGTGTTAAAAAACACGAAGAAGTTACTAAGAAAACACGTGTCAGTGACCGAATTTCCTCCCCGCTGAACTATCCGTTTGAACCAGAAATAAACGGCTTCTCAAGTTCATTAATCTATTTTTACTTTAAAGCCGCTCCTTCTCTCTTGAAGAAGTTCGTTACTGAGATGTAATTTATTGGGTGAAATGTGAGGAAAGTTTAATTTTCTCGTTTGTGAATTAATTGTTGTTTAATTTCTAACACCTACACTAATACGTAGTTGATAAAGCAGTGATATTGAGTGTAACCCAAACTTTCATAACGTACTTAAATATTAATGTACTCGACTTTCGTGTACCTACTGGTGTGCCTAATCTGTTTTTTTTTATATTTCATTTCATTAGTACATGCTATTAAAATCCTCATTGATTGATTATAACACAATCAGAACACTTGTAATATTAGATCATTACCTATGAAATTGTCGTTTTTTTTTCTCACTTATTATAAGGTCTAAAAGTTCTAAAAGTCAATACCGGTTGTTAATATTATTATACACCTTTAATTAGGACTATATTACTTAGGCTTCAGTAATAACTATGATTATTCATTTTGTTTTGTTTTTAACACCCAATATTTTTTTTAATTTACTACTTTTTATTTTCGCGGAATTGTCTTTTTGTTTCATTGTAGCTTTGAAGGGACTTGTTTTCTTTTTCTTTTTAATATCTGCTGTATTTAGCTAGTTAAACAAACACACTACTCTCAAATTTTAAAGTGTTAACAAAAATAGATGCTAAGAAAATTTTAAAAAACGTTAGTATGAAAAATAAAATTTTATAAAAAATCTTCATACAAAACGTCAATTTCATAGGTAAGGACCTAATATCTATAGATCGAAAACTTTAAGCTAACGCGTATGAAAATGAGTAGTCGTGTGAAGAAGCAACTTGCGGGTCGGCAAGATGAAGAAAGCTGTGTGACCCAATTCTACTTCACTGCTTCGTAAGTGGACTTCGCTTCTGTAACATCAAGTAGAGAAGAAGGTATTTTTAAGAAGAAGAAGGTATAATTACTGACAAAAATAATCAAGTACACAGTTAATGCAAAACAGAATAAAGCCATAGTTATAATATTGAATTTCTACAAAAAGAAAAATAAAGAAAAACTTAGAACAATTTAGAATTTTTATTTATTTTTAATTTTAAATTTAATTTGATTTGAGGTCAGAAAAATGTGTGTTGTGTTGTAATAAATAAATTATGATATTGTCTTATAAAATTTTTAGGTAGTTATATATTTATTAAAATATCACAGACATTTCTTCGGAATGATGCAGGTAAGCAGGCAAAAAAGTCAAGTTTGAAAAAATGATTATTATATAGTTTCATTATTCTGAGAAGAGGAGCACACTCACCTGCGTTAGTTTTACAAAATCTTGGTGCAAATAAATAACGCTTACGAGAGTGGCGAATGGAACATAAACGATGATATAATATAATGTAATATTTGGGGATTTGTTAGCTTTAACGTCAATTTTAAGCATAATTATGTTCATCGTATAATCACACTAATATTATAAATGCGAAAGTTTGTGTGTATGTCTGTATATTTGTTCCTTAATGGAAACTGTCAAAGCGGTACGAAGTCCGCCGGGTCCACTAGTATTATATAATCGTTGTTGCAGAAAACTACATTAATGAGGAGGCTGGTCTGCTCTTGCATACTTATTGTTGTTAGTATTAATTACTATAGTTTGACTTTGTTTTCTTAAACAATTTTTGACTTTTATTAGAGTACTGTAGTGGTACTGTATGACATTGTAGAAATTGAAACTTTTACCGGATGTAAATTTGATAACTTAGATTTGTTTATTTTTTTGTTTTTTTACATGTTGTGGTTGTCTTCTATATTTTTTGTGTTTATTTGTAATGGAAAGTGTCCTGCTATGATAAGGCATTTTCCAATATTTTTTTTTGACGCTGTAAGGGAGAAAAGAGCTGGACACTTGCTGAGTTTCTTGCCGGTTCTTCTCAGTACAAGATCTCCCGCCCAGAGTAGACTTACGAACCGATGGCATAGCGACATTCACAAGAGCTACTTGTAGTCTTAACTCTTGAGGCATGGTGGTTGATTTTTTGACCACATATTTCAATTGGTTTTTAATCTTATTAAAGTTCGAAATGAGGTGGGAATATACATCCCTCTGACGCTGAAAGAGTTAACTGAATAAATGATTTTGGAATTTGAATTTGAATTTTTATATTATGAAGAGGAAATCTTTGTATTTTAATTATATTATTTGAATTAAAATACAAAGATTTTATAAACTCCAAAAATTGTTGGACCAATTTAAAAAAATCTTTCACCATATAATGCTACATTAGCGCTGAAAAACATAGGCTATATTAAAAAAAAAGTCCACCCGTGCGAAGCAGGGACGGGCCGCTAGTTTAACATAATTCGATGCGATGAGGGAAAGTTCATGTCTATACTTCCAGACCCGCAAACGGCAATGTTATTTTGTATAGATAACTCGGCAAATGTCTCCATCCTACCTGATATTAAGTGGAAATGGAGTCCAGACGCGAAGACAATTGGTGCAGCGTGAAAACACACGTAGCATCAGTTAACCTCCACTCTGCCGGCCCACAAGGTGCTTCATCACGCCTCTTTTGAAGGACCCCATATCACAGGAAGGAGGGAAAACGTGTGCTGGTAGACTATTCCATCTTTTGGAGGTGCGACAAAGAAACGAATCACCAAATTTCTTTGTGTGCGATGGGATATTTGAGACAGTGAAGCGGTGACTCCGAAGAGCAGCACGTGAACTCCTATGAAGGAAGGGAGAAGGTGGGATGAAGTCAAAGAGCTTTTCAGAGCACTCGCCTAAGTATAAGCGGTAAAACACGCTGAGTATCGCAACATGTCAATGCAATTGCAGAGATTCAAGAGTATTTGCAACTTCTGCATTGCCGATAATGCGTTTAGCACGACGCTACAATCTGTCCAAGGCATCGAGAAGGTACTTTGCGGAACCGTCCCAGATGTGCGAGCAATACTCCACACAAGACCGTACCTGTGTCTTGTACAAAAGGTACAACTGGTCCGGCGTAAAGAATCGCCGCAGTCTGTTCAGAATACCGAGTTTTCGTGAGGCCGTTTTGATCACGGTTTCGATGGTTTCCTTTGGTTCAGATCGCAGCGTATCGTCATACCGAGCATGTTGATACTGCTCTGCAGGCTTAGAAATGTACCCTAAAGAGTTGGAAGGGGAAGGAATGGTGACTTTTTTGCCGTGAAAGCACATCAGCACACCTGTGTTTTCTTGGCATTGAACTCAACCAGATTATTGCAGCCTCAATTAGATATGAGGTCCAATACCCGATTAGGCTAAAAAGGTGTTTAAAGAATTAGTATCTTTTCACAACCATGATTCGTTACTCTTTTTTAACCTAAGGTTTGGTACGATGGGGCTGACATACCCAAAAACAAAGGACAAAAGCCTCTAAAAAAATAGATTGAAAAAAGCACATATTTTGTTTCTTGTCAAAGCAATGGAGCGTGGAAACAATATGGAACCTACAATGAAAATTCACATTCGTGGAGCAATTAAATTAACATCTGAAAGTCGTGTTGACACTTATCATACAGGAATAGGTGAAGCTCGGAAGATTTATACAACACTACATGCAAAGTCACGGCCCGGTTGCTATATAAATAATGTTGTATAAATAAAAATATCTCCAAATGCACTCCACTCTACGTCCCCGGAGATGTAATGCTGACAAATAGTATTCGGTTTAAGCTTATGATTCATGCCTATTGGCCGACTGCCAGAGATCACTTCGAACTGCGCGTAACAAACACTGGCTCTTCTTATGACCGGCCCTTTAAAGCTTGTGGAAATTAGTATGAATGTGGAATGTGGTCGAAAGGTTTGGCGTATAGCATTGCACTTTCAGGGTGGGATATGAAAAGTACAGTAGTGTAACGTAATGCCTGGCACCAAAGGGTGACCAAATTCTTTAGCTTCTCTGTGCTTTGGAAGGTATTGGACGATGCGCCACGTCGAAAACTGCTTTAGCTTTTGATTATTTTTTAATCAAGATTAATAATTAAATGTTACATAAGTAGCTACTTGCTAATTAGTCGCTACCGTAATATGTTGTTGGACTATAAATTGAGCTAGCTCGACCATTCGGCCGAGTTCTGATATCTAGATTTTATATATTGTTACAGTTTTTTTTAAATCTGCAACCGTACTAGATAGTATGATAATATGGCCAGTGGTTTGCAACGCTTATGATTCATGACGGTTGGCGTTGTGCCATATTCGCCTTCTTAGCGAGCCGCTACTATCGGCTAAATG
Source organism: Eudonia lacustrata (assembly GCA_947562085.1). Taxonomy (NCBI): domain Eukaryota; kingdom Metazoa; phylum Arthropoda; class Insecta; order Lepidoptera; family Crambidae; genus Eudonia; species Eudonia lacustrata. Next base: position 2,674,507 of record OX387313.1, on the reverse strand, counting down.
TAATCGATGTTTATGGAAATATATTTACAATTAGTAACGCTTATATCTAATAGCCTGTAATAGAAAACCTTTCACAAATTGGAGTAAAACAATCATGGACAAATTTGAAGTATCGTTAGCCTGAGAGATGATCGTTGGGCTTATTACCGAAAAAACCAACCAGTTGTTAATTGTACACACGCCAGCACATCAACCTTCCACAAACTGTCAAATTTCCTCAATAGACTTTGAGCTGTATGCCCAAGTAATATGGTTGACATAGTATTGAAGAAATTTGACAGTTTTGGATAGGTTGATGTGCAGTGCAGGCGTCTGTACAATTGCGATGCTACTGCTTTAGTTGCGTATAATTAATTGGTATTACGGACACAAATCGCTCAATGACCGCTCGCTTGTGCATTTGCGATTAAAATATACGTAAGTAATATATTGTTTTCTAAAATTTTACGCGAACACTACACATTGGAATGAAACAACTTTTACAGATCTACTCGCGTTTATTTTACACATAACTATTTAATGTTTATCCTGACGTTTCGAACCCTTTGCAGGGTCCGTGGTCACAGGGAGACTGAGGTGTTGCTCATCTCATAAATAGTTGGTAGCTTGTATATGTATACCCTCATTTCATTCATTCATCATTCATCATTCATCATTCATTAATCAGGTGCGTTCCGTTTTACGCAGACAGAGCTTATAGTATCTTTTGGTCTGGCAGTATGGGCCTGGGATCCCATCATACAAAATACTAAATCCCAGCCCCAACACCATACTGCCAGGCCAAAAGATGCTAAGTATAAGCTCATTCTGCGTAAAACGGAACGCACCTGATTAAATTTAAATGAGGTTCGAAACGTCAGGAAAAACATTAAATAGTAATGTGTAAAATAAACGCGAGTAGATCCGTAAAAGTTGTTTCATTTCAATGTATGTAATAGTTTAAATAGGTAAATTGAGATATTTATGTCCGTAATACTAATTTCTCATCCGCATCTAGAGCATCTGCGTTGCAATTGTACATGGCAACCTTTAATAAATACTTTTTAAATGTAGATAGTTTCTGCAATTAAAGTTGTTCCGTCTGCGGAGTTCCAAGTAAATTATTGAAGTGTATTCACCGTTTTTCAATTTAAAAATTCTAATAAAATCTCAGATAAGCCCCGATAAGTTTACGCTAGCATTCCTTTGAATGAAACTTCAAACGTAGCGAAATTCACAAGCAAACTTACGGTTGGTCGGATGGAATGATAGTATTTTCTTTAAAGTCTTATGAGCATTCGACCACGTAGAAACAACGATATCTATAAGCTATGAATAGTAAGACCCTAGACTATATCTAAAATGTTTATAGCAAGCTAATAATATCTATTGTGCAATATCCAAGTTTTGGTCTAATATCGGAATTGCGAGTATCGTTTTCTAAAGTAGATAACGTCTTAAGTTTAACGTTTCATGAACTAAGAATGTTTAAAAAAGAAATTGTATTTTCTTATCATCTGTATTATCCATAATCAGGAGATTTTTTTATTGATTTATTTAATTATTTATTTATTTATGGCTCGTCAACGGAGTTACATAAAAAATGCATTATTTGTTATTATTACTATTATTAGACACATATTTCTAATTATAGATGGCTTCTCTGTGCACCTAATGTAATGTGGATCTTCTAATCCTCCCGTGAGGAGGAGGTGAGGGGATACTTTACAAAAGAAGGTATTTTATTAAAATTAAATTAAATTAAACATCACAATTGTGAATTTGCAAGGTTATTTAGTTAACTTCTTGAAAATAGAAATATTGCAAAAACAATATGGGTACCAAGAGTCCTAAGGTCAGTTTGGTCCACAAAATTAACTATACATGATAAAAACAATAATAAAATGAGGGAAAAAATAAAAAGAGTTGGTAAGTGTGTGTGTCTGGGGGCAGAAAGGTACGGAATGTATCTATGTCGCAGCAGAGTCCGGACTGCGCTTCTTCATTAGCCTAGTTTCTTCTATAATGCAACAAGCCTGTCCCTTTGTCACCAGCTCCAGCTTCAGTTGCTTGGTGGAGGCTGTGGCTCCGTCCAAGTGCCCTGAAGTGTAGTAGTAAATGGATAAGGTAAAGGCTATTAAAGAATGTATAAACCCTAGGGGAGGCCATTTACTTTTGAAATGTATCAATTCATCTAAAGCAAGGTCATAGAATTTGTAGTCTTTCTAATATTTAACTTAAAAATTCTGATTTCAAGGTAATTATGTGAAATGATGCTTTATATTGTGAACTATGAAATTTAAGGGTTTTAAAATCAGTTTTAAAATTAGAAAATATTGTGAATAAAGCCTTTCTTATGGTAAATAAATGTTCACTATTAATTAATATGAGACTTAGATTGAGAAAATTAATCACAAACATCTTCGATTCGCGGGCCGCTCCGACCACGTGGTGGACATGGTTCTAACCTCTTGTTACTACGGAGACCTTCATCAAAGAGAATAGCAAAGAACTTTGGTTTTTACTCATTAAAAGTTGTAAAAATAAAGACATTATAAATAAATAAAATGTACCTTTTCAGGGAAGTAAACATCACTTAATATGTTTTAGTTTACTTTATATACGAAACTAACTGCAAATCTGTGAGGTACATAGATACAATGAAAACTACGCATATCTATGCAGGATGGGAAGGAGTATACCGACCGATTGAAACCAACGATTCTAGTAGTGCCTATATGGACAAAAAAAAGTAATACAAATATGGCTCTGTAAAGCCTAATTTTCGAGATATTAAATTATTTAAGTAATTCACAAGTTCAAAAAAATGTAATTTAAATAATATGTAGTGTTAATTCCGCTAACTCACTCGTTTATACAGCTTGGATGCAGTACGCATGCACCGCCCTCCCGCCCGCAAAAAGTATGCACATGCAGGAGAAACAATGCGTGCAAGCGAAAATGCACACCAACACCGATACCCGACACGTGTTTCGCCCCTCCACGGGGCATCCTCAGGAGCTGTTGACTGGTCGAGAGCTGCGCACCGACTGTTACGGCTACGCAGCTCCCGGCCGCTTTTATAAAGCGCCATCGTTTGACATTTGTGACGTACTACCTGCGACAATACGTAATAATGTAACGTAATAATTTAGTTCCATCCCCATTATTACGTATTGTCGCAGGTAGTACGTCACAAATGTCAAACGATGGCGCTTTATAAAAAGCGGTATAAACGAGTGAGTTAGCGGAATTAACACTACATATTATTTAAATTACATTTTTTTGTACTATGGATTTCCGCAAAATAACGCCTGATTCCATTAATTAATTCACAAGTTAACAAATCTCAAGGGTAACACGCCTTTATAATGTGACGTAATCTAATAATAACAGATGTTTATCTGACGTTTAAGACAACAAACTTAATAACCTCAGAATAATAACTAAAGCTATAGAAACCGGACTAAAATAGCAACACTCATTCATCAGTTCGTACTATTTTAACTAATGAACCTAAGTGATGTATTGGAAAGAGATCGTCCCTTTTCTTTCGTTATTTCGAAGGTGTCACCAGATTTATGACGTCATATTTGAGGTAATGTAGTGAGTGACTTTATAAAGGACTCAAAGATATTTTTTTGATCACCGATTATCTGATGACCGTTTGACATAACAATACAAAAAATAAAAAGTAAGTGTCAACCATTTGTCGCACTCCAACCTCCTTTTCTAGCCATAAGAAAGAACGGAACTAAACATAGTTGCACGATTTTTATTTTAGCCATCCTTCTATAGCTTTAGTTATTGTTCTGAGTTAATAACCAAGACAGTATCATGCGGATGTCATACTCCACTTGTCGTTTATCGTATTTTGTCGGAGTCGTTCGTGAAGTGTGAAGTTTTCTTTTTCAATCTTTTGATTAAGGCTTCGTTCACAAGTACTATCAATAATATTTTTTTTGTTCCAGAAATTAATTATGATAATAAGGCAGTTTCGGACCCATGTTGATATAACATTATTTAACACCACCAGGAATCCATGGTTAAAATCTGTCGGTATACTCCTTCCCACCCTGTATATATAAAATATAGTTGCCGTACTCCTCCGATACGGTTCGATCGATTTTTATGAAATTTTATAATTGTATATTCGGTAGGTCTGACAATCGGTCGTAGTCTATTTTTTATACCCCTAAGTGATAAGGGTGATCACCCCAAACATTTATATTTATTTTTTAAATTTTTTTTTGCTTAAAATATGTGGCATCAAAAAATACATTCAACCCTAAACTTTCACCCCTAAATCACCAATCCCTATTTTTTATAGCCATAATAATCACTTGATCAGTTGTCTCCGCCAGGCGTTTACCGGTGTCACTTCTCACCCAGTAAACAGCATGGAGTAGGAATGACTATGAAGTCATTCCTACTCCTTATTGATATAAGTCCCAAGGCCAATCGATGTCTGTATGTGGCTTAGATTTGAGCACACCATGTTTTTCACACGGAAAATTATACGCGGCATGCTCTCGAGTGAGCAAACCATCTAGTTTGTTTGTGTTAGCTAAGGTGTTAGCTAAAGATGGGCTAACAAAAAATATTGTACACACTGTAGCATTAATGGGTTGATATTGTTTGTTAGTGTTATTGTCGTAATTAATGAAATATATAAGTATAAATTATAATCATCATCAGCTAATTATATGTCCCCACTGCTGGGGCACGAGCCTTTCCTATGGATGGCTAGGGAGAACGTGCTTTTAAACCACCACGCGGGCCCGGTGCGGATTGGTGGTTGTTAACGACTGCTAATGCAACCGGGAGCAACAGCTTTACGTGCCTTCCGTAGCACGGAGGAGCTCGAGATGATACACTTTTGGTCACCCATCCGATGACCAGCCTTTGCGAAAGTTGCTTAGCCTCAGCACTCGCAGACCGGGCGCGTTAACCACTGCGCCACCAAGATCCTCATATTATAATAATTAAATTTAAAGTAAAAAAATAAATGTTTAGCGTTTGTTATTTTTATATTCCGTCATCGTTCACAGCGCTCCATGCCTCTTTCCTCATATACCACATCCTCTTACACTTACATTAAGTAAGTTATTTTTCACTTCGAACACCTACTAAAATAAATTTAAGTATATGAAATCAATGCATTTTATTCATTTTAGACATCATGTTTCATAGAGCCATTTACTGCTTACGACCTACACAATCGATATGTAAATAGAAATAGTGTAAGTTTTTTTAAAAAAAAAACCGGGTTCGATTCCCGAGCTGAGTACAGTTTTTATTTAAATGTATGAATACAGTTTTTCTTCTTATTAAAATCGATGACATGGTTCCAAAGAACAGATCTTCGTATGTCTTATAGTTTCAAACTTTCCCATACTGACCAATTGAAATGAGACACCCTTTATATATATAAGTTGAATGGGTAACGCCGGTTACCACCTCTATTGTTTTACGGTACTATCAACATACCCGTCTCAATTGATCAGAGATAACCGGTTACCACTGACACATGACAGCTGTCACTTGTCACCATTTATTATTAATTAAGTACTGATATCTCGTTAAAACAACATTATACTGATACTTAGAGTAGAGAATGTTTTTTTTTTTTTAAATTATGAAATTAAAATACATTAAATCAATAAAACAAACACACACATACACACTACCATGTATTTGACACACATGCATATCAAAAAAAAATTAAAAAATGGAAGAGGAGCGACACACACGCATATTATACTCTTTCCAAAAATTTCAAAAATGGAAAAGGAGCGGCCAAAATTTTTCAATGCCAATCCAAACTCACATCCTATCTTTTTTAATTTTTCATTGCTTAGGATAGAATCCGTGCAGCCTTAATAAAACTACTGGGCACTGGGAGTGGAGTTAACATAATAATACTTACATACCACCTACACATCTAATAAGACAACTATTTCTGTGCTTTGAATTGAACCAAACTAAATATAATAAAATTACAAATTAAAATAACATCAAATGTGTAAAATAAACGCACTGGCGTTTATTTTACACATTTGTAAAATAACTTTTACGGATTTACTGAAATCCGTAAAAGTTATTTTATTTCAATCCATATAACATTAAGCAGATTAGCTACCTCCCTACCCAGTAGTTTCTGTAGTCTAAAAAACCCAAATAGCCTTTACACACTAAATAAAACGTCCAAACACATCAATAAAACAAACATCATGTCAAATAAATATGAACCTATACGAACGAAGCGGTCCATCAAAAAAAGTTATTATAGGAAAATGGATCTTTTAAAAAAACCCGTCACGTTACATACGAGGCGTCGATTTATGGCGTTATCCTGTTTATGCTTCAATAGGTTTGATGGCTGAGCGAATGGGCGTCGGGACTGATACGAGAAGCGATGGACAATGACGATTCTGTAGGAAGTCACTTTGTGTGTGTAGTGGAACGGGGTATACCCGCTCGAGATGGAGTTGTGCCCTTACAATATTACTATTACTATTTAAGGTCACATTATATCAACTGCAAATATTTTGAGGATAAATTTAACAACATATTATATTTATTTTTTATATATAACTAGCTGTGCTCGCGACTTCGTCCGCGTGGAATAGTGACTTTCGGCAGCATTTTTAATTTTTTAGGCTCTTTTCCCGTTTTTGCAACATTTTTCACTGATGCTTCGCTCCTATTGGTCGCAGCGTGATGTTATATAGCCTAAAGCCTTCCTCGATAAATGGACTATCCAACACAAAAAGAATTATTCAATTCGAACCAGTAGTTCCTGAGATTAGCGCGTTCAAACAAACAAACAAACTCTTCAGCTTTATAATATTAGTATAGATTATTTTTATGAAAAAACCTTACATTTTTATACGCTAGTTTTCAAGAAAAACGCCTAAAGACATTTCTACTAAAAAGTAAAATAAAGCACTTTCGGTTAGTTTCAAAAGGAGCCGAAACAGAGAGGCCGCAATGCCTTTACCGCTTACACGTGCCCGTAGTTTCATTCAAAGGAGCCGACAAAGAGGCTGCTCTTAAAAATATTACAATTTTTGTTTCAGGAAAAGTAAAAAAAAAAACAAGTCAGATTTTTTTTTAAATGCTATGGCCTTATTTCTCTGATATAATTAGATGTTTTGTCAAAATATTAGCAGTTGATAAAATGTGACCTTTTATAATACGTACCTACTGTGATGAATTTTAGAATCATCATCATCATCAGCCCACTCTAGTCCACTGCTGGACATAGGCCTCTCCAAGTGCACGCTACTGAGCTCGATCCGCGGCTACTCTCATCCAGCTCTCGCCAGCCACCTTGCGAAGTTCGTCGCTAAAAAGAATAAATACATAAAAATTAATTAATATACATACGGTTAGAACATGACTTGTTATATTGATGTACTGCTTACAGTATTTGAAAATCAGCTCCAATCAATCAAAAAGAACAAACAAAAATATTTTTAAAAATAACGACTGGTTTATATTTCAAAACTAAGACATGAAGTTTTAAATAAAATATAAAATTAACGACAAATAACCCACAATTTAAAGCTTTAAATAGCAATTAGCGGGTTGTCCGTGCGTAAAACAAAAACTTTCAATCATCAATCAATTCAATCCCAATATTAAACTCAATTATTTTATATCAAAACCGTGCCTTAATCCGATGCATTAACGAGCAGACATCACTCCGATGCCCTCCGAACTCTGTGTCCCTCAACCAACTCCCTCAGTATTGCCCGAATCGCCGTAGAGAGTGGTCGCGCGTCGCCTCCTATCAAGTTCGGCTTACGAAAATAGTTCAGTGACGATTATAATCTCAGTGGTGTGGTTGCTTGTGCAAGTGATTTCCTTCTTGAATAAACTCTGTGATTTAAAGGATTTTTTAAATACCGGTGAGTATTCTTTTGTTGAAGCCACAACATTTTATTAGCTTGTTTTGATCTTTTGTTTTAAGTCGTCAACAATTTTAGGGGTGACACGCTGACAGTGCTCAAATTTAATTAATTTTGGGGGTGTATTAAAACACTGCGCTGTTTTATGTTGAAACGACAGCAGAGCTTAGGGCGTAGGTGCGAAAAGTTCGTTAATGCGTAAGGATTACGTTTTAATACATACAATTAAAATTTACAAATAAATATTTTTGGTGTATTGTCAAAACGTTAAGAAGCAATTATGTCTCTTAAAACTATATAGTTACATCTGGCTACATATTTGCTAGGTAAATCTAGTTCTTATACCGTAGTTTCTAGGTTGTTTCTAAGTTTGTAGGCTGTTTTGGCTGTGACCATTGGGCTCGAAAACGTTCGTTCGATTTCAAGCTTAAGCTTCGTCTTAGCTGATTAAAAAAAAATATTTTTAATACTGCTAGAGTTTCAGTTTCAAGCCCTCATCATCATCAGCTCATTTATATGTCCCCACTGCTGGGGCACGAGCCTTCCCTATGGATGGATAGGGAGAACGGCAAGCGAGGGTCCACCGTTTTGGGCACAGTAGGCATGCTCACAACCTTACTGAGATCGAAGATATTTTTTTGTGCTATTTGTATTTTAAAACTGGACGAGTTTCAATGTATATGTATGTATTATGTATTCGTTTTGTATGTTTTATTGTTATGTTTTATTGTTATGTTGTGCAGCCAATAAATGTTTCTTTAAATGTTTAATTAATTTAAATGTTTCTTTCTTCTGCGGTTATATTTAATCCCTAAAATAAAAACTAGCAATGAACTGTGTGCGTGTGTGATTCTGCACGTAGAGCAGCACACAACAAACGCACACATTCACAGCTGAAACCTTACCAAATCCAGAAGTAAACATTTTCATTACGATTCGCACTTGGCCGATTTTTGGGTCGCCGCCGCCGTACCCACAGCCATTTTTGTGTGCTGGATCCGCGCTTGGAGAACGGGCCGTCAAGACCTCAGGAATTATTATTATTATCGCCATACCTATTATTTAAGTTCACAGCATTGTTTGCACAAGATATTAAGGAGACTGCCTCCCTCGACAACTTCTTACGGATACAGAATCTCTCAAAAGCTGCGATAACACTTTTTTTTTAAATTTATTTTCAAGAAAAATATAAATGTTTGCCACAAAATTATTATCTGCCAAACTACATAGCAGTTTGTAGGCAGTACTTCTCATCTAGATTATTAATCTATTTTACTTTTAAACTTTTACTTATCTTCTAACTAGCTGACCCGACAGACGTTGTCCTGTCTGAACCAAATATAGAGAAAATATATGAGTTTCATTCCCATGGGAATATGGGGATAAAAACTATCCTATGTGTTAATCTAGGTTATAAACTATCTGTATGCCGAATTTCGTCTAAATCCATCCATCCTTTGCAGCGTGAAGAAGCAACAAATATACACACAAACTTTCGAATTTATAATATTAGTGTGATTAGCAACTAATAATTATATCTATGTTACGATATTTAACTTAACTTTGTCATAAAAGGACACAATACGACAATACTGTTCTGTTCGTGTCAAGTGCGAGTTTCATTCGCAATTCGATCACGTGCATGTCAAAATGTTAACTCCTCTCGTATGCCGCCAGGAGGCGCTGCTTCAATGCCATACTAATTTTCGTTATCGTAAACGTAATCGAATGAATACGGATAGTAAACAAAACTCACACTAGGCACCCAAACTGTTCCAAACTGTTCTGAGATTCCTTGTCATTACCTTATTTTGTGATTGTTAAGTTTTATAGTTAGAGATAAGAAATCCTGTTCATCGGTGGTTTAGGGTTCTTGCTGTTCGCTGTCATTTTCGCTCCACCTTATAAGTAAGGCTGGTGCGGGTGTAGAAAAGGGAGCCCCAAAAAAAAAACAATTTCTTTTTTCCCCCGAAATGCCAAAAAACATTGCTAACGAAAATAGATTTAGATTTTTTGGTTTTTTATTTTTATTTTTTTATTTTTTTGGATGGAGCTAAATTTTTGTTGTCTAATAAAAAAAAATAACCTCGAAGTTCAAGACAATCGCTACGCTGTGCTTCGCGATTGTATTAAATTTCTAACCTATCACGTGACCTACATCAAAAAGTGAAAAATTTTCGAAAAATCGGCTATGTCTCGGACCCCCTTTGCTACACCCTAACCAAGGTGGATGGTAAGCCATCAGGTGATATCAGAGCGCTGCCTCTTGTAGATACTTAGCTATAATGATAGGATAATAAAAGTGTTTTTTTATTTCTTCATTATAGTAAAATCTTATCTTAAGAAATTATTTGCTGTATGTTTACGACTTATTTTAGTATTGCATAACTTTTAACATCTGTGGATTTTGAATGAACAAAAAAAAAAAATTTAAAAAAAAAATCTTAGTCGCCTCCATCTATCATCATGTACAGGCTCAATGCAGGTTAGCGACTAGGTATTTCCAAGAAGTGTAAAGAAATTGCTTTTTAGCGATAAGGCCGCCATTTGTACTTTTTCTTGTATTGTCCTCTTTTTGTATTTTGTATGGTGTACAATAATGTGTATTTCATTTTCATTTTATTTCATTTCCAACAGCCTGCTTAAGTTTCACGTGCCTTCCGCTCGAAATCGTTATAATTGGTACCCTTCCGGAACACCACCGTTCGCAAGCCGAACGCGCCTTACAACACCATTTAATTATATTGAACTCCTTCGCAAAGCTCGATAGCCCGGTGTTTGGCCCAAGTAGTTGGCGTGAGTAAGCATCAAAATCGTAATTGGTTAATGCTATATCAATCTACCTTTGTGCTATGTTCCCATGAGAGGAGGCCTGAGCGCTGCAGTGGAACATTTAGAATTAATTAGAGGGTTATATTTTTAGAAAGCAACGGGAAGGTATAACGTACCTAAATCGTTTACTAAAGTTTACGCAAACATGTTGTTAATGTTTGTAGAAAAAACTTTTGAATTATATTAAGAATTTGATCATCTCATCATCAACACCAGCTCATTATGCTCGGGAAAGAGCCTTCCCTATTAATGGATAAGGAGAGCGGCCATGAACCAGTGGCGATTGGTGGTTGTTAACGATTGCTAATGCACCCGGGACCAACGGCTTTATGTGCCTTCCGAGGAACGTAAGATGATACATTTTTGGTCACCCATCCGATGAACTTGCGAAAGTTGCTTAACTTGGCAATCGAAGAACGAGCGCGTTAACCACTGCGCCATCGAGCACCTCTATGATTTAGAATCTAAGAAAAAAATTATAAAAAATCTTATTATAAGGTTTCTAATCTTATAGAAGACAAAACTTTTAAAATACTCCAACTATTCCAACCGGCATTCTTTAATAGAACTACCCTTTGTAATTGTAAAATTGCTGAATGCATAGTTTTTCTTGCACCCATTCTCTATAGCTGAAATATGTATTGAATATTGAATAGGTAAAAAAGTAGACAAAAAAGATGCTCAAAAGTGCTTATTAATTAAGGATATTTTATATAAATAAAGGAATTTTGCTTTGACTTTGACTACACATTCCTCACATATAAAAACCCTTTTAATAACCTTTTAAACGGAGTACGAGTAGGTACTAGCGTTAATTTTATCCTTCGTTTTGAACCCTTTACTGTGGTCACGGGAGACTGAGGTGTTGTTTGCCTCAAACAAAATATTGAGATAGATCGTCAAGATAAAACCTTAATAGTATTTGATTACAATGAGTAATTCACTGACACTGAGAGTGTTATTACCCGACTACGTCAGAAGGAGTGTTATGTTTTTCGAGTGTATGTATTATATGTATGTATGTCTTTTTCTTTGGCACGCCCTACAGCCCAAACGGCATGGTGGATTTTAACATATGAGGTGTTAGATTTGTTTTGACTGTGGGAGTGTGTGTGTGTGTGAAAAAGTTTGATATAAAACAAATTATGAAAATAAAACAAAAACCCGACTGCTAAAACAACTATATAAAAAAACATTTATATACTCGTAAAAACCGGACTAATCTGTATTATAATATGGATAGTTGTCGCAGACGGGGACAATCATCAACCAAGCGGCCATGGCTAGCTCAATTAAATCCGCACTCTCTTTGGTTGGTGATTGTCCCCGCTTGCGACAACTATCAATATTCAATGTATTTATAAATACTCATTTATTATAGATTTTATTATTTAAGTATAGGTATCGGACAAGGAAATATTTCACGTTGCATTCAACATTGCTCAAATTTAATTCTGGGATCGTAGGGCTTTTTTTTCCTTTCAGTTTTTTTTCTTTGCAGTTATTTTTATGTTATTCCGGTTTTTACGAGTATATAAAATTGTTTTTTTACATATAGTGGTTTTAGCAGTCAGGTTTTTTGTTTTGTTTTGAGGAGCTCGATGGCGCGGTTGTTATCGTGCTTGGTCTGCAATTGATAAAGTTAAGTATCTTTCGTCATCGGATGGTTTTTTTTTATATCTTACGCGTAAGCACTGACTTGCCTTCATCTTATCTGATGTTAAGTGATGATAAGGCCAAAGGTGGAGGCGCAGTTCCCCCGGAATCCTCGACTACTGAGGCACTGGGTTGTCTTCTCTAGCTGCTGGAACACAGCAATGCTACAAACATTGATGTTATTTAGCTAGTAATCGAACTCGGGACCTCTAGGTCTGAGACGGGTGGTCCTAACCTCTAGACCACAGAGGCGGGGTGGGTGACCAACAGTTTTTCATCTCGAGCTCCTCCGTGCTTCGGAAGGCACGTATTGCCATTGGTCCCGCCTGCATTAGCAGTCGTCAACTACCACCAATCCGAACTGGGCACACGTGGCGGTTTATGGCCCGTTCTCCTTAACCATCCCTAAGGAAAGCTCGTGCCCCAGCAGAGGGGATACAAAATGAGCTCCTGGTGGTGAGTTTATCACCACTTAACATCAGGTGCTACCCGTAAAGAAGAAAATACGAGTGAGTAAGGCTCACAAAGCCGTATAATAATAGTATGTGTAACATTTGACATCTCACCTTAGTAATAAGCGATTTTAACATTATATTCTGAAATGGGATGGGAAATGGGTCAGGTATTACATCATTTTATAACTATAAAATAAATAATGATAAAGTCTATTACCCACGAAAGGGTTGAAATCAATATTACAGTAGAAAATATAATATAGAATAAATTAACAATGACGTATATTTTTTTACAAATCATAAAGAGAATGAAGAGAGACGAGAAGAAGAGAGAGAGAATGAGAAGACATTTGACATATCAAAACAACCTTTGATAGTCAAATGACACAATATTTCACATATAATAAATTATTATATCATATCGGGTGACATATTAATGTCATGTTCATAATATCGATTACAGAGTTTACAAAATGGCGCGCGCTTGCGCGCTGCCCCGTCTTCCTGTTACACTGTTGGACACTTCCGTCCCATTTCACGAAATCACTCCCACAAATTGCTAGAAAGCGAGAGGAAAGAGGTTACACATCAAACAATAACATTGAATTGACACATGTTGACAATCAATGTAATTTTTAATACAATTTACTAATTAAAGTTGAAATGGCCTGCACTTCGATACTGCAAAGATTGATGTTGTATTTTAAAATTAATTGTTGTCAATGAAATCGAGCAAATGAACCAATCACTTTTAATTGAACGCTACCTACGACGCCAATGGGAATAATGGCTGCCTTTAGCTTTTGTTTCATTGAGTTCTAGTAATTGTCCTTTATTGAACAAACTTGTAGTCATGTCTGTAATTTGAACCTTTGTTCGAATCGGTCTTAAAATTGACTTGTTTTGGTAGGAACGAAACAAAAGAGTTGAATATGTTGAAAGACCTTTAATAAATAGTGACGTTAACTGGATAAATCCATGTTTTAACGAAGTAGTGTAAAAAATATATTAATATTATATATACCGATGGATGGTCGATATAAACGACTTATTACCATTAGAATTTCTTATTAAAAGTTATAGAAGAGTGTAGTCCCCTTGTATAGGCATTATTGGCGTTGCAAAGATTCTAACTAGCGCCTCTAGTGTCAAAATTGTGAAACTGTCTAAGAACGACACTTTGACAGTTTTCGATACAATTTACGTCACGGAAAAATTCATTTATTAAATATAAATCAGATTTATGTGGTTTCTTGCTGAACGAGACTATAATTATGTTGTCAATAGAAAATGTAATGAAAGCGTCTGCAAGATACACAAAACCAATGCGTTTTTGATAAGAATTATTACGGAGTGGGGAGTGGATTGGTGATTTCTGTAGGAAAAAAAAAAGGAAAAATAATAATAACTTATATCATGTAATGCACTGGCACTGCGCACGTGGGGATTAAATTCCAAACACCCATTTTTTTAAATTCCCAATTGCCAGTCCAAAATCTTTCTTTGTTACAACTATTTTCCTGTGGCTGATATCAGCTCTATTTAACGAGCCTATTCCTTCCTTAAAGGCCGGCAACGCATCTGTGATTCCTCTGGTTTTGCGGGTGTCCATGGGCGGCGGTGATTGCTTTCCATCAGGTGACCCGCCTGCTCGTTTGCCTCCTTCTAATATAAAAAAAAAAAAAAATCTCGAGCTTTTATTTTTTGGGCTAATGGTACTTCTTTATCAGAGCTTCTTTTAGGAATATTCTGAGACGGTACGATTAGAAACACATACATTAGAAAATAACTTCTGTCTTTTAGAATCTGGAACAATAAACATAATTTCGTTAGCTGACGAGAAACTCGCCTTAGCCTAAATTAAATTAATAACTTATAAAATACATGTGAACATAATTTAGGTAAAATAAAATAATTAAATATACTTATGTATACTTACTGTTTTGAAAATGATGAGAACAAACTCTCATTGCTGGTGAAATCGGCTTGCCCATTCTTAAGCAGTCTCCCATTTTTTCTTCATAATTTTGTCTTTTGGAAACAAATGAAAACTTATTTCCGCATCTCCGTAAGTACTACATTGAAGAACGCAACAATGTTTATATTATTTATGTCTAAACTTAATAACCTCAACCTCAACTTTAATAGCAAAGTGTCGTTCTTAGACAACTTCTAAATATCGCCGCTAGAGGCGCGCGGATAATCTTTGCATCGCCAATATTCATGCTCAAAAAGTTTTTATTGTAACCAGTATGCATGTTAAATTTATATATTATTACATAAAACCTTTTGTTAAGTCAATAGATATATTTTGATATGTTTAAAAAGAAAAAAGATGAATGTTGCAACTAGTTATTAGTAACTACCAGTTGTAACTACATTAGATAGGAATCACCACAAAACTAGGACGTCTTTAAGTAAATTCACTATAAACAATTTGAAGATCTTCTACGATTATAGAGTGTGTACAGAATGTATTAAAAAAAAATAAAAAGAAAAAAAAAATACTGTTACGGCGGAGACTGACCGAAACGTAACATGTTCGATGCGAGCATTCGCATAGACAGAGTGTCTAGTGTGAGATATGTTTACCATCCGAATTCATTCGATTAAGTTTATGAAAACGAAAATTTGTATAGCAAAATTTTAACTCTTCTAGTATGCCGCCAGGAGGCTCTGCCTCAGCGCTCTCTCTGTCTATACCTGTAATGGTAGATTTACAAACAAAAATAGCTCTGTAGTTTTCTATGTTAACTCTGTAAGTTACTGTTAAACAACAAAGTTGCTTGACCGTATCTAACTATAACAAAATATCTTGTTATGTAGTTACGTAATCAGCTCATTGTATAATTAATCACTTTATTAAACCTTTTCAGTCACAACGAAGGAGGGAGGAAAATATTAAAATTTTATCTTTGTTAATAAAATAGTTGAAGGTGTGTTCTAGTGTAAAAAAATATTTCAAGTCTAGGTACATACAATATCTACCTTAATTATTAACAGAGGCCCGCCCGTAAATTCGTCCTCTGAAACCTTTCGGACGAGCGCAATCAATTTACCAAAGTTGTATCACTATCGGATAAACGGTTTATGAACGCATACGGAACATACAAAACAACATTAATTGTTATATACAGTGTGTTTTTTTAACTGGGACTGCAAGTGACCGTGATAGCTCAAATAGTTATTTGGCTATATTATCTCTGTTACACATAATTACTACTAGCAATGCTGTTACACCGACAGATTTAGATAAAATGGTGTAAGCTATCATGGTGGACAAACAAGCCCTGCTACTAACCCAACTTAGCACAGTAAATGTACTCTACGCTGAGAAATAAACTCTATACCATTAGATCTGAGACATTGGTTCAACCACAAGATGACAGAGATCAAAATACGCAAAAAATATATTATGTATGATCTCTTTTACGACAATCTGAACCAGCATTATCTCCCAATACCGAAGGATTATTACAACTAAACACCACGACGCATGTAACAAATCGTCCTGCCACATGTATAATCCAATATCATTCAGAGAGCTGTCATTTTCGACGCAACACCGACTTATATGACACGTTGGACGTAAGCATTCTGCGCTCTCTTCCGGTTCATATGACACTAAGAGAGGGCGCAATAACGAAGTTACATCATTCTTGTTGGCAATATCTCTTCGGATATTGGATTTCTTTTATCTGCCGGTACTTTTTTAAGTTGGACTTTTAGGATCTTGTGGGAGCAAAAGGATTTGGGCAATGTTATGATATGAGTAATTTTGGGATTAATATTAGGATAGTTTTTTTTATTAAATCGGTAGTAGGGGTTGTATGCTTCAATCGTTTTGGCGGTCTAATTCGTTGATATGAAACATATTTTAAGGATTAAATTGGAGCTCGCATTGGCTTGCGTTTATACTGCGATCTTGCAAGGTTACACTACTGTCATAGTGTTGAATGGGTGAAAAAAATTTATGAACTCGGGATCCTACGTAGCAATCATTAAATAAAAATCTAAAATTTCGTAGGTAATTACAACTGATATTGTTATAATTTTTTTTTTGCTGAATCGCGTATCACGCAATACATAATTAAAATGTGGTATAAATCAAAAATGTAAAATGTGCTGTACCTACTAAATCAAATTCATCTAATCATCGTCGACATCATCATCTCAGCCAAAAGATGACCACTGCTGGACAAAGGCCTCCCCCAAGGATCTCCACAACGACTGGTTTTGTGCTGCTCGCATCCAGCGGCTACCCGTGACCTTCATCAGACCGTCGGTGTACCTTGGCCGGCCCATAGTTGAAGGTCGGCCCATACTGCGCTTTCCAGCTAAATCAAATTAAAACTCTGTAATTTATTTCTGTTAAATCAATTGTTTTGCAGCTTTGTTTGACATAGCTTTATGTTTGATTTTGTATTTCCCATTAAGTTTTTGATGTGTCACATCTTTCCGCTCGCTATCTATATATACAATTTGTGAGAGTGATTTCGTGAAATGTGACGGAAGTAGGTGTAACAGTGTGGCAGGAAGCCGGGGAAGCGCGCAAGCGCGTGCCATTTTGTAAATTTAAAATCGATATTATGAACATGACATATTATGATTAATTGCATTTATTTTATAATTATAAAATGATATAGTACCTAACCCATTTTTTCAGAGTTTATTGTTATAATTGCTTATTATATTACCACTTAATACTAAGGTGAGATGTCAAAATGTTACACATCAATTATGCGACTACTGTAAGGCTTGCTCGTTTTTTTTTAAATATATAGTCATCTTTAGTTTATTCAAGTACTTTTAGGTATACTCGTATTATGTTAGTTTTACATTTATATTTATATTTTTGTCTGCTGTCTGATGTACCTATATATAAAAATCTTTCGACTTTATTACCCCTTTCGACGTTTGAGCTCTTCCTCAGAGTAAAATGTTGCGCCCTCTGACATCTTTTCCATCTCACTGATTCACAAAGGGCTAAGGAAAATAAATCATAACACGATCTAACCGATGATTTTTAGTAACAAAGAAATATTCTAGCACGAAAGATAAACATCATCATCTTCATCAACCTATAAACGTCCCACTGATGGGCTCAGGCCTTCAAACAGTTTTTTTATAATCTGGTATAAGAGTTAAGTGATGATAAGATCGAACCCGGGAGTCCCGGGAGACCGGTCGGTGGTTTAAACTCTGGATTGGAGACCGGTCGGTGGTTTAAACTACTAGCTAAACCATAGAGGCAGATGGGTGAAGGCACGTAAAGCCGTTTTGCTTCCTTATTTTGTTATCTGCCATTTTAAAATTCCATTGCAATTTGGTTGAAGAGAAAAGCCATTTAGTTTCTTGCCAGCTCTTCTCACAAGATCCGTACCGGTGGTGTTTTCAGTTGTTTAAAGCTGAAGAGTTTGTTTGTTTGGTTGAACGCGTTAATCTCAGGAACTACTTGTTCGAATTGAAAAAATATTTTTGTGTTGAATAGTCCATTTATTGAGGAAGGCTATAGGCTATATTACATCACGTTATGACTAATAGAACGCGGGTGAAACCGGGGTGCACAGCTATATAAGATAGAAAGATAGATAACACTTTTATTGCAACACTATGGAACGTAAACGTGAACCAAAAATATAAGTAATTTACAAAGTTACAATTTGTCGGTCTTATCGCTTTAAAGCGATTTCTTCCAGACAACCAGTCGGATGAAAAGAGTTAATAAACTGTAAGATCAGAGGTGAAACTATTAAAACACACTAGAATAGTGTGTATTTTATAAATGATTTTGTAATTTAATTAATTAAATTAAATGCTTGTGAACATGGCCTATATTATACAAGTCATTTGACTAAATAAAAATAACATTCCAAATTATAACTTTAAAATTTTTAAGATTGTATGGACTGCTTTATATTTATTTATTTATACATATGATATAGATATACAACGTGTAACAGAAAGGTGTGTGAAAATATCCAAAGTATGTGTTGTTACTGAGCCATCATTATTAACTTTAATTTGTCATCCAATCGTAAATTAAATATTTATATAAGTGAAGTCATGCGCGTCAGGCGCGCTTAAGCAAGCAGCAGTAATCATAAATTTAAGAAGACAGAGGTTACCTAACCACTAAGACTGTAACTTGTTTATTTTGATGTGACGTCAAAATAGAACTATTTAATTAAAAATTGCATTACAAGTTAAAGTTAATAATTATGCCTTAGTTACTCTGCATACAAGATCTAGATCGGATACACTGTGGATCTTTTAATTTTAACCACACCTTTCTGTTTCACGTTGTATAAGTAAGTAAATAGCCAATGACCTTCGTACTGCTGAGTAAAGGCCTCTATTTTTTTTTCTTCATTGTGGCACGCCAAAATGGCCTCACCCTGCTTGACGAAAAGTAGCTAGTGAAGCCCAAGAAGTGAAAGCGTTCATCACAGCGCTACCACGCTATGCCGAACGCTCACACCATGGCGGCCTGCATAAATGCTTTTTCACGCTCCGCTTAAATAACCCGGGAGAGAAGGAGGAGGGAAACACGTGTGCGGGAAGCGCATTCCACATACGGACAGTTCGGCAAAGGAACGATTGTCCAAACTTTTTGGTACGTGTCTTGATGGTCAGCACGGTATGAGGGTGGCTTCTCAGACCTGCACGCGTCGATCTGGAAAAGAATGGAGAGGGAGGAATGAGGTCAAAGAGCTCCTCAGAGCATTCACCGTGGTAAAGGCGGTAGAAAGCACTAAGGGAAGCAATGTCCCTACGTAGCTGTAACGGCTCCAGACTGGTCGTAACGTCATCGTTACCGATAATACAGACAGCACGTCTCTGCAACCTGTCAAGAGCTTCAAGCAAGTACTTGGCGGATCCGTCCCAAAGATGAGAGCAATACTCCACGCAGGAGCGCACCTGAGTCTTACACAAAAGACAACGTTGCTCAGGCGTGAAGAACCGCTGCACTTTGTCCAGGATTCCGAGTTTACGTGAGGCTGTGCTCTCAATATAGCTCTTCGGGTTGAGGTCGCTGTATATGTCCATACCTAAGAGACTGAGACCAGGTTGCTCTGGAAGGAGGGTTGGGGGAGAAATGCGGACTTTTTAGTAGTGACAACGCAGACCTGTGTTTTTTTGGCATTGTACTGGACCAGGTTATCAGAGCCCCATTTATAAATGCGGTCTAATTCCTCGTCTAGCTCAATAACAATCTTTCGTCTCGACTCCACTACATCGGCTTGCATTGCCGCAGGGTGACCCAAATAACGCCGATGTACTGTACTGTCGTCTGCATAGCAATGAATGTTAACAAGGATAACATGTCATTGATATGCAGAAGGAACAGCGTGGGCGATATTATAGAACCCTGCGGCACTCCGGCGTTCACCTGCAGAAACTGTGAGGCACTGCTTTCGCAGAGTACGCGAATGCTGCGCTCATGCAGGAACCCGGCGACCCGATCATTGGGATCGGGTCATCACTGCAATTAATGGGTGGGTGGGTATGCCTTAATCACCACGCTTGTCACCACTCACAAGAATCTTAGAAAAGATAAGAAATATCTATACTAATATATAAAGCTGAAGAGTTTGTTTGTTTGTTTGTTTGTTTGAACGCGCTAATCTCAGGAACTACTGGTTCGAATTGAATAATTCTTTTTGTGTTGGATAGTCCATTTATCGAGGAAGGCTTTAGGCTATATAACATCACGCTGCGACCAATAGGAGCGAAGCATCAGTGAAAAATGTTGCAAAAACGGGAAAAGAGCCTAAAAAATTAAAAATGCTGCCGAAAGTCACTATTCCACGCGGACGAAGTCGCGAGCACAGCTAGTAAGAAATAATTTAACATTCGTAATATTTATCACCTAAATAATTACAAAATTTATAAAATACAATTAAATTAAATTAAAATGCAATTAGCACTTGAAAATAAAAAGTAAAAATTTATCACCTACACATCACACTTTTTGACAACACATACTCAAATAAACCTTACAAGCATCCATCCATACTCCTTTATTTATTCCGTTCCGACCATTCAACCCAGGGGCCAGACTGAAAATCAGCGCTGAGCATAGCTCAGCACTTTGCTGAGACTTGTAACCCTTTGCTTACACAGAATGTTATTAGTTATACTTACCTATTTATGTTTAGTTTTCTAAAACGTTGTAATTTTTGTAGCAATAAAATATTATTATCTTTATCTTTATCTTATCTTACAACAGTGAAAAAAATGTTGTAAAATCGTGTTACTTAAAGTTTTACATTACAATACATCCATAACTTACCTACGTTATTTAGCCTTGTTCACAAACAGGGTTCCGAATTTCAAAGTAATGATTATTTTAACACATTGTATCATGTGTTGTGTCATAAACCCTTGTCAGGGTTTGAGGGCGCAAGTTTTAAGATGGAAGCGGATAACGTTAATTACACTTTGCTAATAACTGTGTATCGTTTACAACATTATTATGCTTGTTAAATACAAAACTTAAAATAGATTTTCAACCTTTTGGTTTGTATTACCATTCAAATAATTTGTTAACGGGATTGTGAGTACCATACTTTATGTTGTGATTATTCGATATTATATCATTTTTTTTTTTTTTTTTTATTTGGGCAAACAAACAGTGTAACAATGAAAATTCTTAATAAAATAGTTACATAAATTTATAAAAGTACACCAACACCGTTTACCACAGAACACTAAAACTTACAAAAAAAAATCTAGCTTAAAGAATACAGGCCACAGCAATGAAGTTGTGAAATTATTATTACTAGTGGTCGCACAGTGGTCGACCGTACGTAGTTTACAGACTAAGCAACATTTAAAGAGTGTAAGGAATGTAATGTAACACAGTTAACACACATACATCAACTTCTTACATATATTATATATTTTATATTATATATTACGTGAAGACTTCAACTATACCAAATCACACTAGTGTGTGATCTGGTATAGTTGAAGCCTTCACCCATTCCCCTTTCTAAGCACATTGCACGCAAATAGTAGTCTATTTGCGCGCAATGCGCCCAAAAAGGGGCATGAAGTTTTCTCTTCACGTATTAATAACAATAAAAAATATGGTATTACTAGAATACCTTCTAAACAGTGCGTAAGGCATTGTTTTGAAGGCACTCCAGCACTTGCTTTTTATAACTGCTAGGTTTAATTATAAACATGTCAATGTCATTAAAGTAACAGTTATAGGAATTTACTAATTGAAACAGCGGAGATCTTTTACCTGCATTGGTTTTACATCGTCTGGTTGCAAAAAGTTTACATGCATTTCTGCAGTGCGTTCGAGTAGGTATTCTGTAACTAATTTTATCAATTAATGGAACGCAGTCGTATCTACCATGACAAATATCGTAGAGTAACATAGCTCCAAGTTGTAAGCGTCTATTAGTGAGCGTAACAATCTTATATTTATCTAAAAGGTTATTATAGGACAAACGATTACGAAAGCATTTAAATTGGACACAACGTAAAAATTTCTTTTGGATTTTTTCTAGAGTAACATGGTATTTAAGATAAAAAGGATTCCAAATTGGCACAGCATAATCTAGTTGGGAACGAATCAGAGACTTATATAAGTGCATGTATGTAGATGGTCTCACAAACCTGCTACTCGAGCGCATAACGAATCCATACAATTTATAGGCTTTCATTTCATTTCATTTCCTTTATTTATTCACCCTTTGTTACGTATCACAAATGCATACGCCATTATACCAGATAAAACACAGGGTTGATATAACTTTTTAAACTATCATGGTCACATGAGAACAATTATTATTAACGGGATTATTACCATGTTTTTTGTTGTGTTTGAGTATCCGATATTTCGGAACAGTTGTATGCGCTATGATCACAGATATACTAAAGTTATTGCGGGTGGGTGATTATGAGCAGACAAAACGATCTACCCTCTTTCTTAGTCGTTTTTTGCGCTCGTTACTCGCTCCACTGTCTCCTAAGTCACTATTCATTCGAACTTGTTCTCGACAAGTGTGTGTTGAGAACAAGTGTAGTGACACTGACCGTATCAGATCGCGAAACGGCACTTTTGTTCTTATTGCGGTCTTTACATAAGCTAATCACTGGATTCCAGATACGCAACAGTTTAACCCCATCTTCGCGATTGAAATTTTTGTATTTTGTAATTTCAATCGCTTCTCTTACCAATCTAGGTAGGTATGTAGTGCCGATCTGTCGAAATTATCTGGGGGTTATAAAACTCAACCCAGTGATTAGGACCCGATTCGGTAGGCTACTATACGTTTTGTTTGACCAATATAGGAGCTACCGCAGCTGCAATCGATCTTATACACACTGAGCTTTTCTAGGGGAAAGCTGTCTTTAGGTGACCGTAGACATTGAGCTTCTTTTTTAAAAGGTGTGAAGATGGTGTTAATTGAGTACTTATTGAATATATTTGAGAACTTGTCTGTCACTCCTCTCATATACGGCATAAAAATCGGCTGCCTTTTTACCATGAACCTATCGTGTTTGGTTTTGTGTCTGGATGTTAATACATTCCCCTTGTATCCGTTCTTCTGCAGAACATGCCGGACATGGGATAACAACTGTGCCGAAATATCGGATACTCAAACGCAACAAAAAACATCCCGTTAATAATATTTATTATATATTATTATAATATATGCGACCTCCTTGGTCGAGTGGTTTGTACACCGATTTTCATGTGTCGCCATCACTGAGGTCCCGGGTTCGATCCCCAGTCGGGTCAATTTGTTTTTCTAAATTGTCTCGGGTCTGGGTGTTTTCTATGTATAATAAGTATGTATTTAAGCATTTTAAGTATGTTTATCCGTTGTCTAGTAACCATATAACGAGTTTCATAACGAAGGTTCTCTTGGGCTAGATAATTGGTGTGAGTGTAGGAAAATTTATTTTATTTAATCTAACACAGGGTTGGTGTTTTTAAAAGGCATTGTTTTAACCGAAATTATGTTAGTAATTCCAATATTAATTACTATGATGTTAGGTGACCTTGATAGTTTAGAACGTTATAATTGTGGGTACTATTTTATATATCTAATATCAGAAGAAGCATAAGTAATATGACCTCTCTCCCTTCGGTCCCTCTGCCTGATGTGAAGACTAAGCGCTCAAACAGCTAATTACTGATGCTTCTTCAGATCTCATTTAAAACACCCTATCTTGTTAAGAACAGAGTGTTAACATTATTTTTAGGTTACATATTCTGCTTTGATGGTGGTTTAAAAAAACATAAATTTTAACCCTAAATAGCTAACCTTGGTTGACCCAAACCAACTTTTATATTAACATACATTCATCATCTCAGCCAAAAGACGTCCACTGCTAGACAAAGGCCTCCCCAAATCATCAAGAGGGTATTTGCCATAATCGCCACGCTTGGCAGGCGGGTTGGCGATCGCAGTAGGTTGAGGGTAACCTCAGAGAGATGCTGCTGCCCATCCTCTGGAATGGTCCCTTAGTCGGCTTTTACGATACCCACGGGAAGATATGGGGTGGTGCAATTCTTTATCCCCGGCACGACACAGGGAACATACATTAAGTAACCTTTTTTCATATTGAAGTTAATTTGATCGCGCTTTTAAAAATATTAATAATTTTAATGTGATACCTACATATCAAGCCAAATACCCGCTGTCTTTTGTTACTTACACCATTCGATCCCTGTATAAAATGGGTTCGGGCAAAAACCCAGCCAAATGTTAGAGGCCCGAATAACACGGTAGCCACTGCTAGTGCAAGCCATTATCATAATTGTACGGTTATACGTTTCTTGTCTTTTACATGAAATCTATTGTTGTCGAATCCAAACTTTTTGCTTTCATTATGAACTTTTTATGAAATGATCTGGATGTTTGCGGAAATAGTCCCATTTAATGTAACTGCGTTTAAAACTGGTAAAAGGAAAGGTGGTAGTGCACTTCAACTGGAATCCTTAACAACTGAGAAATTGGCTATCTTTTTTTTAAATTACTAGTAGACCCGGCGGACTTCGTACCGCTTTGAAAGTTTCCATCAAGTGATTAAATTCTCTTTAGTTTCCATGACAACAAAACGAACAAATCATTTTGTATTGGAAAATTAAATTGTCGTTTTTAGTATATTTATTGTGTGATTCCCGTGGGAATATCAGGATAAAAACTATTGTATGTGTTAATCCAGGTTATAAACTATCTGTATGCCGAATTTCATTCAAATCTATCCATCCGAAGCAGCATGAACAAGGAACAAATATACACACATAAATACACACAAACGCATTTATAATATTAGTGTGATTAGTGTGATAACTTTCGGAACACAACAACGCCACTAACATTGATGTTATGGTGACATATTTAGATAAGATGGTGGTAGCTAGCCAGGGGGGCTTATAACAAACTCTACCACCAACCGAACCAAGTACTTAGATACATGGTATCCTCTGCTTAAAATCGAAACCGGGGTCCGAGACCGATGTAAAAAAAAATACAATAAAAAGTAACAACGTCCTTATCGAAAAAAATATATTGTTATATTTTTTCCTTTAAAAGCTTTCACTGTTTTTTTAACTTAAAAAACAAACGAAATTTTTATACAATTATTTTAATGTCTTGGTGATATGGAATGATTAGTATTTAAGGTCAAACATAAACAAAAGACGTCTCGGTGCGCCCTTCAAACAATAGAACATGTTTTTCTATATTGTCGAGCTTGCCACATTGAATATTGCGTTTCAGCTTTCTCAATATTGTGGTTCACTCGGTATTATTAAACTTCTTTTGTTGTTGTCCACAATGGGCGACTGTACACAGTAATGTCGCAGGAAATAGTGGAAAATGTCGACGACACACAATCAAGAAAAATGGAAAAATTATCATTAAAAAACGAAAATACATTGCTTCTTCTTTAACTTAAGAATAACGGTCTTATGAGTAAAGCCTTTTCCATTCATCTCTATCACAAGCTAATTCTTTCACCTCTTTAAAAGACAGGACTTACGCCTTCTTTTTAATTTGTTCCCTTAAAGCTCTTCTTGGTCTTCCTTTCCTCTCTTCCGTTCTATCTTCCCTTCAATGAAATTTCTGAACAATTCGTCGTGTCTTATTAGCTGGACAATCCTACTAATATTATAAACGCGAAAGTTTGTAAGTATGGATGTTTGTTACTCTTTCACGTAAAAACTACTGAATGGATTTAGATGAAATTTGGCATACAGATAGATTATAACCGGGAATAACACAAAGAATACTTTATATCCAGATATTTCCACGGGAACGGGAACCACGCGGGTGAAACCGCGAGCGGCCGCTAGTAATCTATACATATAAAAAGAAAGTAGTAGTAAATAGTCTATGATTGTCCCAATGATGGGCAAAGGCTTCCATCTGCGAAATCAAGTCATCATTACAATTGATCGTTATTGGCTTAATCACCACGCTCGCAATCGTACACCAAATGCGGGTTGGTGATCAACAAGCCCGGGCTATTCAACGAAAAATCCCAAACAATCTTTGCCCGACCTGGGAATTGAACCCGGGACCAGGAACTTCGGGTATCAAGCCGAGCGCTTTGCCATTCAAATATCAAAGAAAAGCTCTGAATAAATAATTCTTAGACGGATTCATTGACGCGAAGCCCAAACCATTAAATCTAAAAAGCAAAAAGGTTCCTTTCTATGATGTAGAAAAGGAACAAGGCATAATTTTCAGAAGTTCCCACGAGGTCACGAGATACGGGATGTTTGGGAGGTTTTATACGATACAATTTCAGGAGCAATTTTAGGACCAATTTGAGGAGCTCGATGGCGCAGTGGTTAACGCGCCCGGTCTGCGAGTGCTAAGGTTAAGCAACTTTCGCAAAGGCCGGTCATCGGATGGGTGACCAAAAATTTATCATCTCGAGCTCCTCCGTGCTTCGGAAGGCACGCAAAGCTGTTGGTCCCGGCTGCATTAGCAGTCGTCAACAACTACCAATTCGCAAGGGCCCACGTGGTGGTTATGGCCCGTTCTCCCTATCCATCCATAGGGAAGGCTCGTGCCCCAGCAGTGGGGACATAAAATGAGCTCATAATGTTGATGATGATGATACGATACAATTTAAATTTTGTTATATAGTTGTGAAACATGCTGTTGTAATTTCGATTTTGGACTGCGTTGTAGAAACCAAGATTCTATATTATTAAAACGCAAGCACGCCGTAGTTGCGAAATGGGAACGCTAGCTGTCGCCACTAGGCGACACTCGCTTTATTAAACCGCGCTCAGCCGCGCCGGGAACTGTCGCCAGCTAGTGAAATGGGAGCGAGTGGCTACGTGCTTGTCTAGTGACTAGTATGCGAAAGACTGCCGTTTATAATCTCAGGTTCTGAAAAAATTACATTGAGCTTTAATAGAATCTATATTTTTTTCTTAATTCCTTGAGGCGTCTTAGCAATCTGCGGCTCTACAAATACATTGTGTTGTACTGAAAACCATCATCATTACCAGCTACTATGTTATCTATACTAATATTATAAAGCTGAAGAGTTTGTTTGGTTGAACGCGCTAATCTCAGGAACTACTGGTTCGAATTGAAAAGTTATTTTTGTGTTGAATAGTCCATTTATTGAGGAAGGCTATAGGCAATATTACATCACGCTATGACTAATAGAACGCGGGTGCAACCGCGGGGCACAGCTAGTTACAGTATGTTCTTACAACTGGGACACGAGCCTGCCATTTGAATGTTTTATTTTATATTATTTTATTTTGATGGCATTGTTAAAGCAATAGTTTGTGAAATTAAACATTGACAAATGTTGCTTGTGAAAAGAAAACTTGCTAAGGAATTGTGTGTGAAACATTATAAAACCCCCTGGTTCGATTCCCGGTCGGGTCAATGTCGAAAACGAACTTTTCGATATTGTGTCGGTTTTTGGTGGTTGTTGTACCGTCGTTGTTTCTGATTCCTATAAAACGAGTGCTTTAGCTACTTACCTTGGGATCAGAACAATGTATGTGACGTAGTCTAATACACTATTTATTTATTTAAAAATAATATTTGCAGATTCTTAGCAATCCGTAAAATGGTAGTCTGCCATTATGGATCTTATTCAATTCAATTCATGAGTAGATTAAAGTTTTCGTATTGATATAGGAATTAATTTATTGCCCTTTTTAGATGTGCTGATTACAATGTGAAAATCTTATTTTTTTTATAAATAAGTATTCGTTTCAGACTACACAACCTTTGAAGCTTTTTAGAAACGAGAACGAAACCTCTCTACTCCGCCGCGCCGCAACCGTCGTCGTGTCGGTTGGTTACAGTTTTAAATTAGTGGTAAAGCTATCGCCATGTTGTTTACATAAAGAAAAGAAAGAAAGAAAATACATTAATTGGCACACACTAAGTAGATAGGTACAACAAAAAATATTACATGTAAAAAATATACAACGCGTTACAAAATGGTGTGGTCAAAATGAAAAGATTCAAAGCGTGGGATACACTAGACATCACATTACATTTGTATTGTATTTGTATTATATTTGTATGTGTTGTTATTAAGATATAATTATAAACTTTATTATTACTACTATTATTATATTAATGGTTAATGAAATATTTATATTTGTGAAGTAATACGAATCAGGCGCGCATAAGCATGCAGCAGTGATCATAATGTTAGTACGGAGAGGTTACTAAACCACTAGGGCTGAGACTTGTTTATTTTGATGTGACGTCACAATAGAAATATTAAATTAAAAATTGCATAACACATTAAAGTTAATAATGATGACTTAGTAACTCAGCATACAAGATCTAGATCGGATACACTTTGGATCTTTTCATTTTGACCACACCTTTCAGTTACACGTTGTATATATGAAAAAACAAAAAAACAAAAAACATTCACAAAAACAAAAACAGAAGACAAAGCGTAAGTGTAAGTGTAATTACTAGTTTCGTCTTTTCTTTCCTATCATCATCATCATCAGCTCAAGGCTGACATAGTCGTTCAACGACTAAAGCCTTTAAATAAAGAAAAAAAATAAAAAAAATTTAGATCATTTTATGTCCCCACTGCTGAGGCACGAGCCTTCCCTATGGATGGATAGGGAGAACGGGCCATAAACCACCAAGCGGACCCAGTGCGGATTGGTGGTTCGAGATGATACATTTTTGGTCACTCATCCGATGACCGGCCTTTGCGAAAGTTGCTTAACTTCAGTAATCGCAGACCGAGCGCGTTAACCACTGCACCATCGAGCTCCTCCATCGAGATATCAGTAAATTATATTTTTATAGTATCTACCTTTAGTTTTATTTTGTTTTTAATTATTCTAAACATTTGCTACATTGCAAACAGCTTCATAGAGCTTAGCTGGAACTTTCTACACGATTTGTAATATTTTGTGTTTAATTTTGACATAGTTAAGAATAAATATGTTTACCTGCAGTACAACAACAAAGCGAATGCATAGAAAACTACTAATAATCATAGTATCAGTAGTTTTTACTATCCCTGTAACCAAAGTTATCATCGGAAATATTACGTTTTCATTAAAGTTGTAGGTGAAGCGTATATTTTACGGTTACGTCAATAATAAGGCTGGCGTAATTTATCACTCGAGCAATTTTCGCTAACGCTGAGCTTTGGCTGAAAAAACCCATTTGCAGTCGGTTGCCGTGGAAAAACATCTAAGAGGAGACTGTATTGTATTTTATACGGAAATGCAAGTGAAAAGAAAGAACATTTTCGATCAATGCGACGTGTGGATGACCTGTTGGTAAAGCTGTTTGAAGCCCTAGTTTTACAGATATAACGAACAATCGCTAGTTCAAGGTACTCGACCCATAGGCATGCAATAATACCTAATGGATTTCAAATAATTGTTGAAAGGCCGTGTAATAGTTATATAGTTATATATCTTCACAAATTATATTATCTCTATCGGAAGTAAAAGCTTAATAGTGACAGTTGTAAGCTTATGGTGATAATAAGTAATTATTAAACAAGAGCTCGATGGCGCAGTAGTTAACACGCCCGGTCTGCGATTGCTGAGGTTGAGCATCTTGCGCAAATCCCATCAGCCATCGGATGGGTGACCATAAATTTATCATCTAGAGCTCCTCCGTGCTTCGAAGACACGTAGAGCCATTGCTGGTTGCAACTGGGCAGTTTCAGCTTCACCAAGCTTTTTTGGAGGCGGCGAGAAACTGAATAGGTTCCTCAAGCCGTGTGAAACGAATCACCTTTGGAGGTTTTCTAGAGGTAATGGCATCACGCACTAGTGGATGTCCCCGTGGCCTACTAGACTCTCCGAGGGCTTCGGATCGGATTCGGGCCGGCTGGCTGTAGCAGTCGTTTACAACCACCAATCCGCACTGAGTCCGCGTGGTGGACTATGGCCCATTTTCCCTATCCATCTAAGCTCGTGCACCTGCAGTGGGGACATATAATAAGCTAGTGATGAAAAATATTAAATATTAAAATAAAGTCATTGCAGCATGGCTTACGTCCTGTTACGTGGCCACATCGTATTGTTAACTTTTATTGCTTTTTGTTGGTAATATCGTCAATGATTAGGTGTTAAATTATAAAATTATATCAAATGTATTTTTTATAAAATTTAGAAAAATACAGTGAAAAAATTAAACGCCTACCCGACCAGCCAGGAATCGAACCTGGGTCTTCCGCAATCCCGCCGGCTGCACTGACCGCTATGCTACCGGGAAGGCTGACTTTTGTCACTGCTTTTTTAATCTTTTGAGTGCTAATAGCGGCAAGGTGCGCCATCTATCCGGTCGGTCTATCTACCGGTCATTGCAACCGATGGCTATGCAGATTCATCTTTGCAGATGAAATACCACAAAGTTGATAACACAACGCTATAGTATTTTTTTTTAATTAGCACTTGAAAATAAAAAGTAAAAAAGATTAAATTGTATAAAATGTATTTAGTACTTTGAATTATATCTGATTTATTATTCATAGAATACTGTATAAGTATTAAAATACAATAAAAAAATATAAAAAATCGATTGCCTTCATTTTGTGATTTCTACTCGTACTTTATTGGCAGCGAACGAGTATGAACCAATCAAACCGAGGTTTCATTTTAAGCGTCCCATACTTCTGAATTCTGAGCATTCAACTCGTATATCGAGAGCATGTGTTCATATGCAACTCTGTTGAAATTGGAATAAAGCAACGGCTAAACTACCCGAAATTGATTGAATATAGAGTGGCAGCCGAAGCACAAAAGTATCCACTGACAACAAACAAACTACGCTCGCAGTTGAATCAGTCCCCTTACGGTAGGTTAGTACCCACTGGGATTTTAGTTTTAGATCCCTTTGTGTTATATTCATAGGTATCCAATCTAGTGTCCAAATAACAGTTTAATATAGTGAAGGAATAGTTTAACTGAGTGTGGACTGATAACTTAAATAACATAAGATACATAAATACCATTCAAGAATACAGAACTAACGAAGAAGAGTACAAATTCAAATTCCCATTCAAGATTCTTTATTGCATGCCACATTGGTGTACATAGTGTTTAAATAAATATGTACACCAATGTGGCCACCTTGCCGCACTAAGCGTTTTGCATCATCCTTCCTTGTGCGGACGGCGAAGTTGTGGAATGCTCTTCCGGTGACTGTGTTTCCCGACACATATGACATGGGTCTATTCAAGGTCAGAGTGAATGGGCACCTTATGGGTGAGCGCAGTCCATCTTAGACCACATCTACACTTTCCATCAGGTGAGATTGTGGTCAAGCGCAAACCTATTGGATTTAAAAAAAACAACAGAACAGTATTAAACGCTTAAGCTGTGATTATTGTGCCACTTTATATTACATACACTTTTTAGTTAATTGTTTTAAGTAAATTATTTTTTTATACAGTTGATTTTGTGCGGGATCTTTTATATTAAACCTCATGAACCTAAAAAATTGATTTGCACCTAGGTGGAATAAAAGTAAGTAAATATTTAAAGGTTTCATTTAGTAACCAAAATAATTTTGGAGCCCCAGTGGTACCAATGTATGGAGTAGTTTTGGAGTTCTGTGTAGTAAAATAAAATTATTTTGGAGCCCCAGTGGAACCAATGTATGAAGTAATTTTGGAGCTCAGTGGAATAAATTAAAATAACTTTGGAGCCCGATGGAACCAATGTAGGTATGGATTATCGCAGTTATCAGAACAATGGTTTTGGAGCACAGTGGAATAAGCCAACTAAACAATGTAGCTACATTGTCGGGCATAGCAAACAGAGGGACTATAGATAACTTATTAACTATAAAACATTTTAACATTTTTATACAACCGTTTGTTTAAAGTTAAACATGCAATTAATAGATAAATACATTAAGATTATAGTTCAAATTTAATGATTGTAGTTTATTATGGTAATTATGTTATTATCATTATTTTTGTTTAAAATGAAATAACATTCATTGATGTCATAATAGCATTTTTTAATTAGGAATTTTCGCAATAGATTTGTGATGGAAGGTATATATTCTGAACGTTTTATATGATTTGGAATATTCTTATATATGTTTACTGTCATGGAATGTGAGCCCGATGTAAATAGTTTTAATTTTGAAAGTGGTTGCTTTAGTGCCCCTCGGTTTTTTTTCTTAAGATTTGAATTTTGACTGGAGAGTACATGAAAAGTTATTTTTATAAATTAAAATAAATGTACAGACGACAACAGAAAAATAAGTTCTAAAAATGGATAGCTTTATAATTTTTTTGTGGTACCTGGTTTCTTAAATCCTATTCATAAGTTTTGTCTCTAATTAATAACAGTGACTAATTAATCAAATTGATAGTGGCTTTATACTCGTAGGTATGTACCTATTTAAGTGATGAAACTGACGCACTGACCTGCAGTTTCACTAATTGCATAAAATGATTAAAACCTAATCTGGCCTGCCAGAACCAATACCTGTATTAAGTACTAAATTAAGTTATCTTGTCACAAAGGAATTGAAATCACGTTTGTTTGAGACACGACTCGCAATATTGTGACCATTTCTCGATGATTGGAAAGTATTATCAATTAACTAGGAAACATTTAAACGTAATATAGAAACTCATTCGATAGGAACTTCCTAAAATTAAATTGGGCATCACAAAGGAGTTCCGAGTATTGGCAGCGTAGGGTTTTACGTATAAGCCTTGTGAGCATTCAGACGACATTTTGCGCGTAATACAATTAAATTTTAAATTGGTGAGTCGCAGGTGCGATGCAGGAAATGCTTTGTTTTTTTTAATAATAAAATTTTCGTATACCTATAACTATATTAATATTATAAAGCTGCAGAGTTTGTTTGTTTGAACGCGCTAATCTCAGGAACTACTGGTTCAAATTGAAAAAATATTTTTGTGTTGGACAGTCCACTTATCGAGAAAAACTTTAGGCTATATAACATCACTCTGCGACCAATAAGAGCGAAGCATCAGTGAAAAATGATGCAAAAACGGGAACAAGAGCCTAAAAAATTAAAAATGCTGCCGAAAGTCACTATTCCACGCGAACAAAGTCGCGCGCACAGCTAGTATACAAATAAAACTGGACATTTCATACTACTTCGTACTTATTAATTGCAGATTATGCATTATGACTCCGCTCCACTTGATGCTCAACGGAAGCGGATTCCACATTCGAAAACAGTTAGTGGAGCAAGATTAAAGATTAGATTTAAGCCGTGCCAACCTTTGAGCACGATTAGAAGAAACATTGAAACAAGTTTTTTTCTTCTTTTCTCGATTAAATTGCCCATGACTACATATACGGGAATAGTGTAGCATATTAGAACACGTGTAGCATATTAGAATACGTGTGCTGGGAGAGCTACTTTTTGGTAGTGCTTACCAAGAAATGAGTCTCTAGATTTCTTCGTTCAAGACGAAATAGTGTCCACAGTAAAATGTTGACAGTGAATGCTATAACTACCTACTATGGCTAACGTGTGGTCCTATGATAAAAGAGAGAAGGAGGGATAAGGGAAGAAATTTCTTGTAAAAACTCGTTCTGGTACAGTCGATAGAAGGCGTTAAGAGCTGCAACATCTCGACGTAATTGTAGAGGCCCAAGATGTTTGAACGCAGTAATGCGGTTGCTCGACGTTGCAATATAAAAGCAACTAGCTTTTGCTCGCGGCTTTACTCAAGTGGGCTACACGACGTGTGATTGTTTGTAATAAAAGCCAAAGTTATTAAAGATAAGTATAGCTGTATCTTTACATGTGTAGGAATCAGTAAAAATCAGTCAAAACGTAATAAAAGATCACTCTGTATAAGTAATTATGGTCCGTTTAGAAACCTACATAAGGGATCATTTTCCAAAAAACCTGAAACACTTTACAATATCTTACCAGGCCAATTTAGAGAAATTTGAGGTATGAGAGATTTCCATACAACTTTCCACCCTCATTTCACCTCTCTAAGGGAGGTTTTTCGAAAAATGATAAAACACGTCATTCTTTATTTTTATTGAAAAATCTATAGATCGATTAAATTATGAATTTTGATAGTTATTACTTTAAAAATAACGATTTCCACAAAAAAACCTTCTTCCCTTTTTTACTCCTTTAAAGGAAAATAAACAAAACTCCTGAGACATGTCATTCTCTATTTCTTTTCAAGAAGCCAAGTACTAATTTTCATGTATTTTACTTCAAAACTGACGGACTTTCATACAAACTTTCACGCCCTATTTGACCCCCATGGGGTGTGATTTTCGTAAAATCCTTTCTCAGTGGCTGATAAGATGTAATCTGAGTGATGACTCAATTAACCTACAGTCCAAATTTCATCGAATTAGCTTCAGCGGTTTAGGCTCGGCGATGATGAATCAGTCAGGACAAGTCAAAGTATATAGATAACGGAAAAATAATTACACAAAATAAACTATAACTTTAAGATAGTTAGCACCAAGTACTACACGGTAGTAGTAGTAGTATTCGGCCGTTAAATATTTGCCACATTGTAATCGTTTCTAGGCCTTTATAAATTTTATTAACAATAGCATATTGGCATATTAGGTTACAACTCACCACGCATGTCCACTGCGGTCGACTATACGATACAACCATGACCAACGGCTATAGTACCTCCCGAAGAATGGAGGAAGTGAAGATACTTATTTGGTCACCCATATGATGTCCGATGGACCAAGGAGGTGACAGAGTGTTGGTCCAGAGATGGGAACAGCCTCGAGGCAGACCACCTGCCAGATGGTCAGGCGATACCGTCGGGGTGCCCAGAAGACAGTGGATGAGACTCACACGGAACCGGCTAAGTTGGCATGTTTTAGGGGAGGCTTATACTCAAGAGTACCTCCTACTATATAAGCCCTTGGGTGTGAGCACCTGCTCACAGGCTGATTTTTTTTTATTTTTTTATTGTGAGATGGGCTTGCTCTTGGCCTCATTCTAATCCCTAGGGCTAAGAAGAGGCCGACGATGGAACGAGCTTGCCCAGAAATAGCCTATTCACTCGGGCTTTAAAAACTTTAGGGTTATATGCACTCGGGAACACAGACGCCGGTAGGGAATTCCACTCTTTGGCTGTACGCATTATAAATGTAGAAGCAAAACGCTTGGTGCACAGACTGATTTGATGGTTATGATGATGACTTAGCATTTCGAAAGTGGTTTAACTTACAAGATCTCAACCCGAACGATTCTCCTACAGAATGGTAGTAAAAACCTAAATGTGAATCGATTGGTAGACAAGCTAGAAACTTAAAGCTCGTAGTTCCTTTGCTTTGTGCTTGCAATGGTTATTATAGAAAACTTATTACCTTGTCCCATTGCGGTATGTTATTTCGTTGCTTACCGGGTTGAAGCGAAGTCATTTTCTCGGGTGGAATTTATGTTTTATTGTTGTGGGAATAGGAAAATTTCTAGATTCTTCCGTCAGCTCGTGATTAACTACACCTCGCGGTGACGCAGACATCCTCTTGAAGCTGGGAAAGCGCGCGAATGAAAGTTTCTTCACGGAATGGTACCATCGAGAATATAATAAGTATTTTGTGGTTTATAATTGACAAAATATTATCAATCTATGTAATATCGACATACTGGCAACTTTACGACGATGACTAAATGGTATGTTTATGCTATCGTCGATTCTCCAATGAAACTTATGACGGAGAGGAGAAGGCAGTCGGACAAATACATTTAGTTGCGATTTTGAATTATGTCAACATTTGTGCTGTGCATACTATTAATACAACATATGGCATATAATTATATCGAACAAACCATGCAAAAAAACTAGTATACAATCTACTAGTATAAAACTAGTATACTAGTATATATGATTTTTCAAACAAACTAACACGACACGAGTCATTACGAATGCATCACGAATGCATCACTTACGCATGCAATAATCTTCTTTCCGCGTAATTTGGGTTGCTTGCTTTTTGACTCTTAGAGCTTCAGCATTAGGCATGATATTATGCTTTGATTTGCATCGGGATTTAACATCTAAGAACAGATGAAGTTTTGCGACGTGTTTAAAACACCGATGAGAGGTCTTTAACCTGGCCGTACTAGTTTAATAACAGATACATCATGTGTAAATGTTACTAATTAAAATTATGTCCTGTGGCTAAATTATTGAATGTTTTAAAATGTTTTTTTTTATAAATAGATTGAGAGCGTCATCATTACGGTATATAGGTATTGTCGTGTCTATGGGTAATTTATTGTCGTGGTGTCATCTCCAGGTTGTATATCCAAATCGAAATAAACTTTTGAAGTTAAAACTTACAATACTGAATATATTACAGTATTGATTGAATACTCTGGTAGAATAAACTGTAAGTACATAATATTACATATAAGTCTATAAACCACTCAAACGCATCGTAGTTGGAGCTGTAAGCGAACACCGGTGACTTTCTTGGGGGTGTCTAAAAGAAAATCAACATAAAACAGCACTTCTGCGGTCGAGTGTACTTTTATGGAAACTCGAAAGCCATAACACTTTAGGTACTCAGGGGTTACTTAGGTGAGGGGCGTCGCTTTAATGTATTTGTAGTGACATCGCATGGGAGACCTTTTAGCTCGGAATGTACCTATGGGCAAAAACAAGTGACATAAAATTCGACTGTTGAAAAACTGTTGGTACTGTTACCAAAAAATTCTGAATTTGCCGAGTACTTTTAATTCATTTTCTGATTCTAATTATGATACGAGTGTAATATTCATATATACAGTTAATATTATATATCTACCTGTTAAAGATATATTTACACAACAAAAAGAAACAATACATAACTTAACTTGAAAAAAAAATGAAACAGAAAAATAATTAGAAAATTAAATACTAAAGACCTATAAATAAAAGATGTCCTCCAACTGTGGGCTTATGAGAACGGTCCCAAGAATGCTGGCAACATTGCCCCTTTGGATTGCCAAACTAATGCGCTGGCAGAGCATATACTATTAATAAATACATACAATTTTAAATACTATTAATATATACTATAAACATATATAGTTATTCACTTTATTCTGTAAAGGTTTCGAATAGATTGAACGACGTCTCTCTCATGTTTTTTTGCAATTAATATTATAAATAATCACCGAATAAATATTTTTAATATTGAACACACATATGGAGTGGCATGTCAAACTACGTGCTTTTTTGTAGTGACTTTTAAACTTAAATAATAATTAACTGTTAATGAAGATTATTATTATGCAAGTACGTTGTTGTCACTTTGTACACTATACAGAACTACACTCAATACTCAAAATTTTATCGCCAACTATAAGTGTTACAAAAGGTGTTGTAAAAAATTATAAAATAGTACATTATGGACCCTTTCAACTATGGGAGCTCTATAAACCTGGGGACTACAGGATTTCATAGGAAAATAATGTTTCATATCTCTTCACTTCACTACGTTTGCGTCGAATGTCCAGAAATACATTTTTATCATTGTTTCCAAGCTCGAAAGCGCCGCCGCGCCGGTCGGTGCAACGCCGAAACAAATGGTAATCTGTCCGAACGTTTTGTTGACGAATTCATTTTCGGCTTTTTGTTTTTGAAGTAAAAAAAAAGTTCAGGTGCACTCGCTTTTTCGCTCCATTAAATTCAGTTCGCGCGTATTTCATGCGAACTGTTCGTTCATCAAGTACCTGTTGACAGATATTGCTTGGGAAAATTTTATTATAGGCACGTTATATTAAACAGAAGAGTTTTTGGTATGGTTCCTAATAATATTATGCATCGTACCTAAAAGTTATTTATAATTATTTCCTTGTGCTGTTTAATTGTGCCTCTACTAAAGTATACCCAAATTGTTTTAGTAATATGTTGAAACTCTGCTGACTTAATGTTAACTTTTATGTAACACTAGCTGTGCTCGCGACTTCGTCCGCGTGGAATAGTGACTTTCGGCAGCATTTTTAATTTTTTAGGCTCTTGTTCCCGTTTTTGCAACATTTTTCACTGATGCTTCGCTCCTATTGGTCGCAGCGTGATCTTATATAGCCTAAAACCTTCCTCGATAAATGGACTATCCAACACAAAAAGAATTATTCAATTCGAACCAGTAGTTCCTGAGATTAGCGCGTTCAAACAAACAAACAAACAAACTCTTCAGCTTTATATATTAGTATAGATTTATAATCAATATTGTTTTGTATGTTTCCCTAATAAAGTAAAGTATAGTTAAAGCATTTTAATTCTAAATATTTATAAAATACAGTGAAAAAATGAAATGCCTTCCCGACCCAGCCAGGAATCGAACCTGGGTCTTCACGCCACGATATATATTGAACATACTTATAACCTGGCCATAACCTCGCCTTGTTTCCAATGAATTAAAGCCGAGACACCCTAGTAGAAACTTTGTGGGATACATGTATGGATAAAAACCTTTATTATGCTTGTATAGGAAACGCAGCAAAGCCTTCTGCACCTTTTCTAAAAAGCAGAGCGTAAGACTTCTTATGAGGATTCCACACGCATGAACTCGTTTCAAGCTTGCTCCGCACCAACGCCACCAGACGCTGAAATGACACCTTGGCGATTGTGATAATATGGCTATGAAACGTAAGGTTCTGGTCAAATGTGACTCCCAGGTCATAAATAGTTGTGGATCTTGCTACGGTGTTGCCATTAATTTTATACTCAAAAGTGATACGTCGCCTCATTCGACCAAAACTCATCATTCAGGTCATCTGCATATAAAAGACAATTTGACTTTTGGAGAGTTGCTGGCAGGTTATTAACCATAAGCCGTTAGAGCAATGGACCGAAAATAGAACCCTGACTCACCCCAGAACGCGTGTAGTAATGGGAAGACTCATAAATTCCATGTCTAACGAATTGCTTGCGATCGCAAAGGTAGCCTGCGATAAGGTGAAGAAGATTTGGTGAAAAGCCAATAGCACTGAGCTTTGAAATCAAAATATCATTATTGCCCCTGTCAAAGACCTTGCGAAAATCAAAGTAAAGGGTGTCCACCTGTAGTCCCAGTTCGAGTTGTACCGATATGTATTCCACCAGTATCAATAAATTAGAGCTGACAGATCTTTTACACATAAAACCGTGTTGTGCATCACAAAACTACCTTTTAGCTTGGGCATCATCATCATCATCATCATCACAGCTTGGGCATAAATGTTCTTTATGAAGGATGTGCTCAAAAACTGTAGCTAGTGATGACATTATTTCGATTGATCTGATCTGTTGGAACTCTTAGAGGAGTCACTCGTGACGTCTTCCACTGAGAAGGATAGCAGACTGTTTTCAATGACAGATTAAAGGTATTATAATATTATCCAAGATGGCCGACGAGACAAGCAAGCAATACGTTTTATCAGATCGTATTCAAGGTAATAATATAAAATGTGTATGCTTATAATCTGTTCATTAACGGAGTTTATATATTTTTTTTATATTTTTTCTTGCTACAGAAATAACAACGGCATGGCATTACAATTTTAACACAAAAAAACTCGAAGTCTATTACCAATTTTACGAATCTCCATTTCCTACGACGCTAGAACGTCCGCAATCGGATTCGCGTTCCTATACCCGGGTTTTTTTATTTCGAAAAGTGCTATTTACTCCGTTAATGGATCACGTCGCAGAACATAATGCCCTTGATAGTGTTCCGCGGGATTTGGGCGAGCATTTTGTGGGTTTTAAAGTTCTCCCGACTCTCAACTCACAAGGAAATTTGTTTTCTCTGTTATCCGGATAATGGTGTATGCGGCAAGAATGCTGAGCATCTTGTTTCTTTATTACAAGTTCGAATAACTTGGCCGAGGTAATGGAGGACGCGGATTAAGTCTGACGTACAAGCGGGGAATTGCTGATGCTCTCTTGTTAGTGTTACCCTGACTTTTAGTACCAACAGCATTACTGAGAGGCGTATTACAAAAAAAACTTTGTGACCTGTCCATAAGAATGGATTTGTAAATGTTATCACTCAACTCTCTTGCTCAGAAGTACATTGTTACCTGGCTATTACGTTAACCAGTTTAATTTACCAGTAACAGTTGCCTGCTTCAGTATTATTAGTGTTAAAGAGTTGGGTTATTAATTTTTTTTTTATTTATATAAAACTGTTGCTGTTGCATTGAGTAACGACAAAAACATTAAAGATGGACGTGGCAGAATTCTTTTTTTTTACTTATGTTACAGAAACGCTGCTCAAATACTGCCAAGCGGTAATATTGTATTTGAGTAATTATTAAAGGGATAATTACCATGTTTTAATTATATTTAAAAAAAATCATAAACAGGGTAATAATTACTCTAATGCAAGTGACCAATGATAGTAAAAAAAATATTGCAATTGCATTTTAATTTTTTTTAATTTGTTCGTTTTGTATCCTGCACTAATTACTATGTTGTTGCAATAACAGTACTTATCTATCTAAATAAGTATAAGGTATAATATGCGTACCGTTAAGGAAAAGATGCTGCGAAGGAAGGAATCTCTCGTCAAATCTCTATCAGAAATAGATTACGTGCCAGTTTTAAATGCAAAGTGGGGACTGTCCGAGAAGTTTGATTTATTGGTTCGTTTGTTGAGACTGTTCGTTTTACCAGATGAAAGGGCTTGGTGGTTGCGGTTTCCGTTTTTATTTAGACTTAATGGTGTGGAGTTTTTATTAATGAGACTACTCGGTAGGTGGTGTTTTTAATATAGAACTACGATTTTACTGAATATTCTAACGTTAATGTTAGGGAAAGTCTATTTTAATTAGTGTCATCGATCAAGCAATGACAGTGCAATTTCGTTTTTACTTAAACAATTAAGAACTTTAGTATTATCAAAAAACATTTTTTTGTAGCTTTAAGCACACTAAGGACATTATAATTTAGCTTTTTTTTTGTCATTGACAAGAAAGCATGACATGCGTGTTATTTAGATTGTTCGATAAAAATAAAGAATGACGTGTTTTAGCAAGTCGTGTAGCCCACGTGGGCAATGCCGCTAGCAAAAGCTAGTGTACATAAAAACCATATTTCATAGATTTCAGTCTATTGAGGAAAGTTTGATGCGCAGCCATATTGTGAATCATCACGTCAATGATAAAAAATCATTGAATTGCAATTCATTGAACAAATCCCGCTCACTGAGTACGTATGCAGCACTATTTTATAGTTTTTAGCGTATATAGTACACACGCCTGCACATCAACCTACCACAAACTGTCAAATTTCTGCAATAGTCTTTGAACTTTATGCCTTAACCATATGGTTAATAATGTATTGAAGAAATTTGACAGTTTTGGATAGGTTGATGTGCAGGCGTCATCTTATGGTAATCGACAGTCACGTTACAATCACTTTTTCTAGTAAGCATAATTTGTAATTCTTTTAAATACGCAACTTTCACCATTATTTTTCGCTCTTTTGTCGACAGATGTTTGCATCCGAACCTGTCGTATATTAACGACTATTTGGAAATGCAATGTAGAGTGAGCTTAATTAAATAAAAAATAAAAATTGCTTTAATTTTTTTTTATAAAAAGTTAAGAAAGCTCTTATGGAATTTTTGGCGTTGTTCCAAGAGTAAGTCACCCAAACGCAAAGTTCGCGAGTCGGGCCGTAGACAGGTACTTGCGAAGTTTCCAACACTTACACTGCACGCTTGAGTTACAGCGATGCACGCTCGCGCTCGAACTGAACCGGCAATCGCATTCATTCAACAAACATTGTTTTTATTAGTTTTAAAACGGTTTTATTACGGGTTGTCGAATTCGAGTCGTAACTTTTGTATTCGGTGCGTGGACGAAATGAACTGCTAAAAGATGGTTGTTTTCGTGTTTGCTGTTACACCATTTCATGAAATGGTTGTATTTCATGATATGCCCAGCTGAAACTGATCATATCGTTAAAGCGTCAACGTTTGATGATATGTCCTTCCACTTTTCGCCATAACTATAATGTAGAAAATCCTTAATGTTGGTTAGGTTAAGTTAATTTTTTTTCCCGAGCGAAGCGCAACGTAGGGAGAGATAGTCACGGAAGGGGGGAGCGCAGACACGGAAGGGGGGAGTGGCGTAAGATTGTACAAATCGATTGTATCGACACAAAAAGTAAACGATATTAGTGCCTATAACGGTAGGTAATGGAAATATTTTACGATATGATCACTAAAGTTTGACCATTTCATGAAGTAGCCGTGCGTTTAGTTGCCCATATCGAGAAACGATTTCTTATCATTGATCTGGTCAAACCACATCATTATGTGGCCAATAGACAGTGAAACATTTCATGAAATGCGACCATTTCACGAAATTCTCGAGCATTTCGTGTTTCGCGTTTATTTTACACATTACTTTTAATTGATGTTTATCCTGACGTAAGCTCCTTCTGCGTAAAACGGAACGCACCTGATTAAATTCAAATGAGCGTATACAAGCTACTAGCTTAGAGACGACCATTACCTGTCTCCCTGTGACCACGGACCCTGCAAAGGGTTCGAAACGTCAGGATAAACATTAATTAATAGTAATGGTGTAAAATAAACGCGAAATAGATCAGTAAAAGTTGTTTAATTTCAATGTGTAGTGTTCGCGTAAACTTTAAAAACAATAAATATTATGAAATTGTTATAAAGAATTTGCAATTGCCATGTAATTATGTTAATTAATATTAATTCTAATGTTTATTGTTGTTACTACACCCTAGGGCGTCGTTACATTGGTTCACGTTGGTCACGATGACATGTAGTGTAGACATGTAATTTATAGCAAATAGATCTATGCTCCCTTGTCGAGTTACTATGACTGTGACTAATTCACAGCAAGGGAGAACGATGGTAGGGCCTTTCTTTTGCCCTTTGATGGATGTGATAGCTGATCTTGCTAGAAAAAATTTACATACAGTGGCAACATGTAAAGACAACACTGATAAAACTGTATAAAATGGCCGTTAGTGGTCTTGCCCTAAGAGCATCGAATTGCACGTCTAATCCGACTTCTAGTGCTTTCCCTAAGTTTTTGAAAGAATAAAATGAATAACATTTGTGGTTTTTTTTCAATTGTGTGTATTATGTGTACTTATGTTTATTTATATTCTGGCCTAAGTTCTTTAAAAGTGTTTAATTGTCTTTATTTCTAAGCATGCTGTATTTACCTCTAATTAGTTGTTACATTTTAGCTTTAGCAACGTTCAAGAGTCTTTAATATTATTAATGTAAGTAAGTAAGTAAGTAAACAGCCTATAATTGTTCCACTGCTGGGCAAAGGCCTCCATCATTGAAATCAAGTCATCGCTAAAATTGATGGGTAATGGCTTAATCACCACGCTTGCCAAGTGCGGGTTGGTGAACACAAACCCGGGCTATGCATCGAAAAATCCGAAATACATTTTGCCCGACCTGGGAATTGAACCCGGGACCTTCGGGTATCGGGCCGAACGCTCTGCCACTCGGCGACCGAGGCGTTATTAATGTAAACAACTATTAAAAT
This sequence comes from Eudonia lacustrata, assembly GCA_947562085.1. NCBI lineage: Eukaryota > Metazoa > Arthropoda > Insecta > Lepidoptera > Crambidae > Eudonia > Eudonia lacustrata. Next base: position 2,630,692 of record OX387313.1, on the reverse strand, counting down.
AAATAAATAAATATCTTTTGTCATTTGTATAATAATAATTAATTAAGTAGTAACTATAAGTTAAGATTCTTTTTTTTTTCTTTTATATATACGCTGTTGTCAAAAATTGCATGCCGTGGCAACTTATAATTGAGACAGCACTCAGCTTTAGAGGTTAATGTATGATTATTTTTATTCATGAAGTATATGTTTTGTTAGCTGTCCTTTTCAAAATAAATAAATAGAAAAATAAATAAATTACAATGTAATGACTGACTGATTGATGGCCGTTGCGGTGGTGAACTTGGTGCTAGTTTTGGGGGTAGACCTCCCCTATAGAGCTTTTTATTGCTGGACTAAGGAAGGGCAGAAGAGTCTTACATATCCTGGCATCGCCCCCAACCAAAACAGTGTATTTTTTTAAATTTTTAACGAGCAGGCGGGTCACCTGATGGAAAGCAATCACCGGCGCCCATGGACGGGTGTCCAAAACCAAAGTTATCGCAGATGCGTTGCCAACCCTGAGGAAGCAGTTGGATCTTGAGGAGGGAGTAGGAATTGGGAGGGGGGAGGGGTGAGAGATGGGGTGTATGTGTAAAACAGCATTTTACTTACTTAAAAAGACGGTAAGCGCAATGCGTTTACTCCAGTTAAAAAGGTATCTGTGAAGACGTTTATGCAAGCTAAACAGTTATTAAAAACCACCAAATTGAAGGAACAAAATTGTTTTCATTCCCATACAATTCTTATACAAAAAAATATTTACAGATGCTGAAAGTTTATCTTTGACTAAACAGTAACTCAATTGAATTGATACTCCAAAATTAGTGAGCTCGCCCAAATATATTCACAAGTGCGAGCTACATACTAGCTGAACGTAAAACTTTCGAAGTTACCCTGGAGACTGCAGTCCCAGGCGACTGTTCTAAACACTTGCGTTCGCCTCTTGAGTTACTGCATTATGCACATTCGCAATAAAACCGAGCTATCTGATTCATTGGAGCCAACATTGTTTTATTGTCGGCTGTAAAACGCTTTGCAGTTGCGTCGGAGCGAACTGTTTTATGAATGGAACTGGGATTGCCAGTTAGTTGCACTAGCTATGAATGACGCTTAGTTTTTGAACAACAATTTTCTAGGCATGTGTTTCTACACATTCATACATTGAGACTATGGAGTATTCATTACTTTGAGCACCTCATTGGCAATACTAGTTACCACTATACTAGTACCTACAGACTGATCTGATGTGATTTTAATTAAGAAAAAAATGCTAATAAAACAAACATTTTCTCCCATTTGAATAGTTTGTATTTAAATTCGGTTTGTCTTAATTTAACCGTAAACACTTTTCTCTGTTCATAATACATGCTATAGTATTAAACTAAATGTTATTTTTTTTTGTTTTCAGGTAATTTGATTTTAAATGAGCTTCGAAATCTAGAAAACGCCGCAGCAACCGCATTTTTTAGTAAAGAAATGTAAAGGTAATCATAGTAAATATACTTATGGATGGTTTATCTTTCTGTACAGTTTAGATTTGTTAACTTATTAACAAACATTGTTAACTTAATAAACCTGAGACGTAAATAAACGACAAAAACTAGTAAATACAGATATCGACATAATGTTTTGCAAAACCAAATCTTTTATCATCGTCCTTTCAAGTATCATCTCTCAAATTTTGGGCCGGATGCTTGAGGGCATGACAAAGATGAAAATCTGGGCGGTCAAAGGCTTGAGGAAATGTTGACCGGCATTTAATACTTTTAAGCTTTTCAGTATTAGTTTTCGTTGTCAAAGTATGGTATAGTGTATTACTAAGGAGCCAATCTATTAAGCGGTTGGGATTGCATTTTGCAATTAATGCTAATAGGCGACAGGCTTCGTCTTTGCTTTTATTCAACATCAAACAACAACGTAGTTACTATCATTAAAATTAAAAGGAGGGCTAGATGGCGGTCTGTGAGTGCTGAGGTTAAGCAACTTTCGCAAAGGCTGGTCATCGGATGGGTGACCAAAAATTTTTCATCTCAAACTCCTCCGTTCTTCGGAAGGCACGTAAAGCCGTTGGTCCCGGCTGCATTGGCAGTCGTAAACAACCACCAATCTGCCCTGGGCCCGTGTGATGGTTTATGGCCCGTTTTCACTATTCATAGGGAAGGCTCGTGCCCCAGCAGTGGGGACATAAAATGAGCTGATGATGATGATTTGTTTAATTGCAACATCAACGACAGTCGACACTTCGTCTTTGCTTTTATTCAACATCAAACAATAAGGTAGTTGCTACTTAGTATTAAAATTAAAATATGAAACTAAGAATAACCAACGAACCCTAGCTGCTGAAAGAAAATAATCCTGACAGACGTAATATTCAGAGGACGTCAGCTCTACGTCCTGCATTTATACATAACTTTATAGCGACTTAGAGTTCAGAACTATGTCTTCAGCAACTCAAATATCCAATTTCTGGTAACTAGATATATAAATTTCTGATAATAGCTTGAAACTGTTGTAATTATCCCATACTCAGATGCAGCTTAACTAACTAGGTACATCAAATAGTGACCGGTTGCAATTAAACCGTAAAATTCCTATGAAATACCTAATTAAAATGTTTGTCGTAGAATTTAGATTTGGATGTAAGAATACATGTATGACACATTGATAGTGATGTAATGACAAGCATGCATATTTTTTATTAAATGGAAGAAAGGACAGTTGAAAGTTAACGTTTAAAAATAATGGAAATTTGAAAACAGCAAAATCCTAAGTTGTGTAATTTATGATTATTGTTATATAGGTAATATAATTTAATGCAAACTTAAAAAAGACAAAGTGTTGAAAAAGTTCCACGAGCGGGATTCGAACCCGCACCCCATGACATGCCGGGTCAGGTGCACTGCTAACTATGCTATCGTGTAATTTAATTGTAATTACTTGTATTGTTACGGTAAACAGCGAAATTTGCACTTATACCATGTCACAATAATAAATACTCGTACATTTCAAATACAAACTGTCAAAAGTTGTCAAATGCTTACACCTATTGCTGTTGCTCTGACAAGGTACCATTAAGCCCAGCGACTATCGAAGCCGACTACTCGTGTATAATAAATTTATAAAACCAAAATCATGACAACATAAAGGCTAATGAAATATTAGTCAGCCACTATGTTTGTAGCCAGCAAAACAGCGAAAATATTATGGTTTAATTTAATAGATTCTCAGAATTCCAGGAAGGACAAATTACGGCCAGGACACACGGTGACAATGTCACATGAAAGGGACAAAAACAGTGCTAAATCCCAATCACTTCGCAAACTGCTTACAAGCATGTTTATATAAGTTTGTATCACCTTTGACTTTGGTCACTTTACTACTAATGCTATGTTATATTTGTGTTGTAGTAGATGACTACTACACAAATATAACATAGTTCAAAAGCAGGCTCACTTTTGAAGCGAGTTCACGGCAGCAATAACAACGTCCTGCTAGCAATCGCCGATAGTGGGGACTGTCCATTTATCGAGAACAGTGCCAAATCACGCGCTCAAAATTAAAAATGATTTGTTAATTACTAAAATATGTGATAAGTCTCTTTGTTACTAACATTAAATGGACTTTATGTTGTCTGTTAAATAAACATTTTTATTTTTTATTTTATTATTTTTATTTATAAGTAGTAAGGACAAGGAATGACCTCGTGGCCTACTGGTTACGCCACATGTCTCAGACAAAGAGGTCTCCGGTTTGTTAACAGCAGGGCAATATTGTACTCTGTTGAGTTTTTAATAGGGACTATTTTAAAACCTCCTTGCTATCAGCATAATTTTCAAATCTGTCGCAATAACAATGTTAACAGAATTGTAGCGATCGGTCAGCAGCTTAATCTCTATACCTATACCCAGTTCCTCTGCGTATGTAAAACTTTTAGTTTGCTTTTATCTTCGTCTTATTATTACCAATCAGCTATTACGAACCTTTAACTTCGAAAGGATCAGTTGGAACCAACTATAAAATAATGTTTTTTTGGTTTACGAAATGTTTTATTTTTTCATGTTATAAATTAAGATGAAATATACCATAACTGACACTTCCGTTCAGGTTAATATCTAAATAGGCATTCGTTAATCTTTTATTAAATATTGCTTGTTTGGTCAAGAACAATTTTTATTCTCTGTAAATAGAGGTAAAATATACATCAATTGTCTAAAATAAATATAACAAGAATAGCTGCAACAAAAGTTAGTGCATTTGCCCCAATCGTTGCTATAAATAATAGCACGTAAACATCTCCTCTCCGCACTATAATATTGATAATAAAAATTCCATTGGAACCGCGGAGGGTAGAATGCCTGAGGTGCGGTGCGTTCGACGCGTTTCTTTATCGAAAACATCTGGCTTATTTCTATTGTTGTCCAAATTGTCTTTCCATTCTCCGTGATATGTGATTATTTGTCAGCTCCTTTATATATTTTCTACTATTAAGGTAGTGATGGATACCTTAGCTGATAGATATTGCTTTATTTGCTATTTCAATTTTATTGAAGAATTGTTGAAATTGAAATTGAGTTTAAATTGTCATTAGAAAAAACATTACAATAAATTGTCAAATCATTCAGGTTTAAAAAAAAAACTTCCTCAAAATAAACTTTAAGCGAAGTATTTTGATTGTCACATAGTTTCTAAAACCCTACGACAGTGAACTTGTACCAAGAATAAACCGCAAGAAACTCGGCAAGAGCTTACGTTTTCCGGTTTCGTGTTCCGATACAGGATACAAGTAAAACTCATAAAGTATTCCCTTTTGTGCAATCTTTGTGTATGTAATTGCTGTATATCTTTACATAGCTAAATAGGTAGGGTACGACAAACTACTGTTCATCATCATCATCATCATCATCAGCTCATTTTATGTCCCCACTGCTCGGGCACGAGCCTTCCCTATGGATGGATAGGGAGACCGGGCCATAAACCACCACGCGGGCCCACTGCGGATTGGTGGTTGCTAACGACTGCTAGTGCAGTCGGGACCAACGAATTTACGCGCCTTCCGAAGCACGGTGGAGCCAGAGATGATACATTTTTGGTCACCCATCCGATGACAGCCTTTGCGAAAGATGCTTAACCTCAGCACTTCGCCATAGAGCTCCAATTACTGTTAATTGGTTGTAATAACTTATAAGTATCTATCGCGAATTTTTATACATCGTTTGTGGTAATGAATTATGATTTCACACACAAATGACGATATTTTTCGTTAACAGATCAGTCGTGACAATTTCAATCATCTGCAACATCAAATCACGGCTTGTTTATGACCAATTCTCGTGGTCGCTGTACTGGTAAACAAAATGAACCCTATAAAGCGATAAAATAATCTTAGCGTTTTCCCCAGCGTGGCAACTGCCATGATTGTTGACATGTTACCGAATATCTCGGTTTTGTTTTGAGATTCAATTGGGTTTGTGTTGGGGGCTGTTTACCCTTGTGTAGGACGGCGCGTGATGAAAATTTACATAACACCAGATATATGAGATGTATCAATTTCTTTTGCCCGCATTTACCTATTGCTTTTTTTAGGACATGCGAATGTGTCTTGTGCTGGGGCCTTAGCTCTTTCAACACGTCAACCAACAGTTTGACAGTAAATTTTTGTTTCAGTTTTAATAATTGCTACAACAATATTATCATAATATATACAAAAAAAAATATTAAAAAAGTTGTTTCATTCAAAGTTGTTTAAAGTAAAAGTTAGAAACATATACGTATAAAATATTTCCAGTAAATAAGTTCCACGGTTGATTAGTACCGAAATGCTGTTTTATAACATGTTTGTCTAATATACAATGAAGTTTAAAAATTAAATTAAATTATATTATATTGTTTTCTAAAGTTTACGCGAACACTACACATTGAAATGAAACAACTTTTACGGATCTACTCGCGTTTATTTTACACATTACTTATTTAATGTTTGTTCTGACGTTTCGAACCCTTTGCAGGGTCCGTGGTCACAAGGAGACTGAGGTGTTCGTCGTCTCATAATTAGTTGGTAGCATTTAAATTTAATCAGGTACGTTCCGTTTTACGCAGAAAGAGCTTATCTTTTGGTCTGGCAGTATGGTGTTGGGGCTGGGATTTAATATTTTGTATGATGGGATCCCAGTCTGGCGGTAGATTCCAACCATCTTCTCTATTAAAATTAGGATGTTTTTTAATTTCAATAGCCTCGCGTATCATCCTAGGGATGAATCGTTGTTCTCTAGCGAGTATTTGTGGTTTATCAAATCTGATGTAATAGTTGGGCCCCTCTAGGGAATGTTCGCATACTGCAGACTTATTTTCGCGCCTATGCTTGATGTCGGCTATATGTTCTTTAACGCGGGTTCTTACACTTCTCTTTGTGTGATCGATGTAAGAGAGCCCACAGTCGCAGTCCAGTTTGTACACGCCTGCGTCTTGAAGGAGTAGGTTGCACTTGACAGGTCGTAAAAATTGGTTGGTTGGTTTGGTAACTTTAATTACTTAAATCAAATTAGTTACAAATTCAATTTAGCGGATCGTGGGTAAGATTGCCGCTGCGGGTCATACCTGGTTCAGAGACTCTCCCTGGCAATACAACGTGGTACCGTTATTGTGGGAACCTTTGTCCCAGGGGTGGCTCGTGGTGATCTTATAAAGTTTAGGTTTTAGAATAAGATACTTAATGATTATAACTATTTAATTATTGTATTGTAGTAATTATCTTTTTCGAGTCCCACAAATGATTACCAACCAACCAACTATGCCAGCGATAATTTGTTCCAAAACTCTCCAGCACGCTCGGCGCGTTCGGAACCTTCTCCAGAATTTTGAGCCACGCTCTTGTTTCTAATAGTTTTGGAGGATAGTTTGAGTAAGTTCGCTTTGTATTATTCACCGGCTTTGAACGCTTCCTGTGGCGCTTCTCCGCTCCTAGTAATGAGGAGCAAAATTATTTAACAATGACTTTTGCTTAAAATTTTCTTAGTTAACGTCACGTCTGCAATGTTGCCTCAGGAAACTGTGACTGGCTAGAAACGACGATATTTGAATTTACTATTATGAAGAAAAGTGTATACAAAACATTTATAATGTCAAAATTAGAAATGTAGGTAAATACGTCAAATGCATATTTAAAAGCAATTATTATTATGAAATTAGTCATATAAAATTTAATTATGAAAATTATAGACACTAAAATTTACATAACAACATCATTTCCGAAGAAACTAAAAGTTTAAAATCAATAGGTACCTCACGCGAGGTATTATTATTAGACACACTAATTAGTTCATCTTTTGTTCAAAGTAAAAGTACGAGTACTATAAATTAAATAAAAGCGCTACTAAAAAGATTACACGACTTTAAGTTAATATCAAAGTTAAGGTTATATTCAGTAAATGCAGGTAATTTATGGGATCATTTTTAAAGTCTACTTTTAATAAGCTTAATTGAACATTTAAATGTAAATTTTATTTTAATGTGAAAGCACGATCGCAAACGTATCACTTTTCGGAAAAAGAGGAAGGGTTTAAAGCGTCGCAATTTTTCCATCGAGAAATTGTTTTCAGACGGAATGTAATTCCAAAAGTATGGGGGCCACGGCGCGCAGTAATAAAAGCGCGAAGTTATTTTATCGTCCACACAGATATTATGTTTAAGGGCACACTTGGGGTGATATCGCTCAATTTGAAGGCGACGCCATAGAATAACATGGGGAAGCACCGCGAGATTTCATCTAAAAGGGAGGGTATCATATTACAATTCGCCATTGATGAATGTTCTTCTGTGTACTGGATGCTTAGTGCGTTGTTTGTTTGCCGTTCGAAGAGCAATTGTATAATGCTTACTGTAGCTTGGCATGCATCTCCGGAAATTGATTATTTTAAAGTCAAAGTCATATTTTGTTAAACTTAAAGAGAACTTTTGTTTAACTTGAAGAGGAGCTCGATGGTGCAGTGGTTAACGCGCTCGGTCTGCGATTGATGAAGTTAAGCAACTTTCGCTAAGGCCGGTCATCTGATGGGTGACCAAAAATTTATCATCTTGAGCTCCTCCGTGCTTCGGAAGGCACGTAAAGCCGTTGGTCCCGGCTACATTAGCAGTCTTTAACAACCACCAATCCGCTCTAGGCCCACGTGGTGGTTTATGGTCTTTTCTCCCTATCCATCCATAGGGAAGGCTCGTAACCCAGCAGTGGGGACATAAAATGAGCTGATGATGATGATGAAAGAAAACAAAGAACAAAAACCTTTTAATCCTAGTTTTATACGAGTATTATGGTCGGTATGGTAATAATCAGAATAAGGTAATCTACTTAGCCTTACGTTAATAATGAGCACAGGAAAATCCATTTTTGGGCTATTTTGTTTATCTTAAATTTATGGTTCGTAAAATAAATTGCCAACACGTATCTCTCATTTATAGGGGTAAACTAAATCACTATCCATGTTTTCCCCATTTTGGGGTGATGTTAAGAAAACTGAATTATAATTTTATGTTGGTTTAGTTTGATGTTATGATAGCATAAAACGTTCCACTGCTGGGGTCAGACAGTGCTATATAAACAATAGCACTAACGGAAGATATGGTCAAAACTCACTACGTTGAACCAATGCAAGTTAGATTTCAACAACTGTCATCCGAAGACTGCTATTCTTGGGATTTCTCTACGGGATCGAATCCGAAATTAGGAGATCCGTAAAAAAACAAATCTTTTTGACTAGCTCGAAGAGTGGCTAAGCTTAAGTGGCACATCGCTCGTAGAACTGATGGCCGCTGCGGCGAAACAGTTCTCGAGTAATGACCGCGCACCGGAAGACGCAGTGTGAGAAGGCCTCCGCCAAGGTAGACCGACTGGTGAAGGTTAAAGATAGCCGCTGGAGGTGGGCAGCACAAAACCAATCATAGTGGAGATCTTTGGGGGAGGCCTTTCTTCAGCAGTCTTTTTGGATATGATAAAGATCATGTAATCTTACGACTGAAATCAGAGTCAGCATATTAACACTTCTTTCAAAGCACAAAGAAACAAAGAAAGACAAAACATTTATTGACTCTCACATATGATTAAAAATAAAAAACATGAAATACAAAAACAAAAAAATCAAATCAAAAAAATCAATAATAAACACAACAGTGTGACGAGCTAATCAGGACCCTACCTCAGCATATGCCGCTACAGTGTGAGAAAGTCACATCGCAAGCAGAGGAGCTCGTGATACTTTAGCTAGGTCAACCATTCAGTGACCTAATAATGTTTAACATCCACGATCGTAACTTTATCGTAACATTATCTTTCTGCGCCATTGAGCTCCTGCTTTTCCATCAGCCATTGTATTAAACATGTAAAAATAATTAAATGTCTTCTTGGAAAAAAAAATATTATAAAAGTCATTAGTATTCATATAGCGAACGATAAAATTCTCCTGTAGCGCCACACCGACGCCGTGACAGCCCAGAAAGTCCCAGGAATCTTCCACGTACCGACCAGCTTGACCTTAAACATTTACATCGTAAATTTTTCTCGCCTAAATAGGAAAAGTTGTGGCAAGACTAAGTGTTGGATCAAACTTTTCTTGTTTAGGTATAAAGAGAATCTGTAAGAAATGAGAAATTAAATTCTATTGAAAAATCTGTTTTCTACTACGGTATTTGGCGGAGTGTAACGGTAACTATTTAGTATAGGCATACGTTTTTATCCCAGACTGGGCATAGTCGTGATGTGTAAAGTAATAATATGCAAGATCAAAATCCGAACTCGTAAGTAACTCCACCATCTATTTGTTAAAATATCATGTTAAATTATGCCTCAACACTTCAGACATTCCCACAACAATAAAGCATGAGAAAGTATGTCACTACCTTTACCTATAATAGTTTTTTTTTACATTATATTTTCTTAAATTTATGCATTTAATACAAGGCATTGCACTTAGGCTACAAGTTCCGAATCCGAATCAGAATTTACTAGCGTTTTATCTTCATATTTTTTTTATATCGACGTTTCAAACCTTTTACAGGGTTCAAAGTAAAAGTTAAAGTCAAATCATTTATTCAACATTAGCCTTCACAGGCACTAACTTATTGACGTCAAAACTATCCTACTAATATTATAAACGCGAAAGTTTGTAAGTATGGATGTTTGTTACTCTTTCATGTGAAAACTACTGAATGGATTTGGATGAAATTCGACATACAGATAGTTTATAACCGGGAATAACACATAGGATACTTTTTATCCAGATATTCTTACGGGAACGGGAACCACGCGGGTGACACCGGGAACCACGCGGGTGAAACCGCGAGCGGCCTCTAGTAAATCATAAAACTAAAAAAATTGTTTAGAATAAACTACTGAATCTACCACCACCAGTTCGGATTCTGGGAGAGCCTTTGACCGAGAAGAGCTGGCAAGAAACTCAGGAGGCTTATTTCTTTTTCTCCATCTCTTCAACCAAATTACAATCATGTAATATAATATACAAATTTTATACAATTTTGTACACATTAATAATAATATTCAATCCTGTGCAGGCGACTTATTTCCACACGCATAATGTCTGCAATATAGTAATTTAGCTTATAAGGTTTCTTAATTAAAACATGTATAACGTGCGTTTTAAATTTAATATCTGTCAACGCAGTTTTATTATCAGATATTTTATTATAAAATCAAATTGAGTCACCTTTAAAGGATTTACTACTCTTGCTGAGTCTAAGCTTCGGTGCACATAATTTATTCTGATTCCTTTTATTAAATCCGTGAACCTCGTTTTTCTTGGTATAAAGGTGTAGGTTTTTACGCGCATAATTACATAATATTTACAAATATATATAATGACGGTAAAGTTAAAATATCTATATATTTAAATAAATCATTTAAGGAATCACGTGGCTTTAACTGGTATATAAAGCGGACTGCCCTTTTCTGGAGAATGAAAATTCGACCTATGTCTGCTGCTGATCCCCATAACAATAATCCGTATGACATAATACTATGGAAGTATGCAAATTAAACCAGCCTAGCAGTATCTTGATTAGTTATTTTCCCAATATTTTTAACGGCAAAAGCAGCTGAAGCCCTTTTGCTAGACCCTCAATATGAGAACCCCACTGTAGTCTAAAGTCTATTTTTATACCAAGAAAAGAAGTACTATTAACGATTTCTAAATTTCTCACATCTAACTCATTATTCAATGGAGAAAGTCATGTATTTGGAGGTGAAAATCTAAGCAATTTCGTTTTTGTGGCATTACTAGGTAGTTAACCGAAAACTGTTGAGACACTCTTTTAAGTGTATCGTTAATTTTTTCCTCTCCAGTTTTAGTCTTTCCTATCTAAAGAAAATATTAAAGAAGTGTCATCAGCGAATAGTGCTATTTAGGTTACAGGGAGACTCTGTTTCAAGTAAGAAGTGTTTTATTTAACATTCTGTTGTATTTGCTGTGCCTAGCTTATCACAGCAAATCACATTACCGCCCCTGTGGTCTAGCGATTAAGACTACCAGTATCGGACCCAAAAGTCACGGATTCGGTTCGCAGCGGGGATCGAATGTTTGTACTCGTTTTGGTTGGTGGTAAGGCTTGATTTGATTCCACCTGGCTAGCTACCACCATTTTATCTACCTATGTCGTTATAACATTAATGTTTACCCGAAACATATTAAAAACATATACTATACTCCTATAAAGCAGTCTGACATCGGCATAATTATACTCGTATTTCTGGTCTGCAGTCTACAGCCACGAGGCACTGTAATACACTTATTCTTAATCGATTTAGCAGCGGCAAGTCTGTTGGTGTAATTAAAATTTATAATGTAATTGGAATTGGCTACAACTCAATAATAGGAAATTATTGAGTTTTAGTGTTTGACGATAGGTTACTATATTAATTCTCGTAGAAGTTGGAAATCATGAACATATATTGGTTATAATAATAGGTTCATAGAAACTTTATTCTCTTAGGAATACAGACTTAATTATTATAAAAGTAATTAAATTTCCTTGTGATGAAATATGCATTAAAACTACTTAGACTATATTAATTTTTCTACAACAAAAACAGATCAAAAACAAAATGTCTAATTAGGTGGGTAAAAAGATTTCGTAAGAAATAATTTGTTGGCCGGATCACTGAACGAGACCATCAAATCCATAGTCATTGTCTTGTACATGTTACGAGAACGCTGCTCAGCTTCGTATTTTCTAATAAGGTTGCCCGGTTGGTTCTCGATAATAATAATAATATTTAACATATAACAATAACTTAATATAATAATAAGTCAAGACATTTCTTTTTGTTTTCATTATATTAAACTACATACTCACAATGCAGCAGCTGCTAGCTGGAGCCAACGGATCATAAAACCACGTTTCCAACATTTTTATATTCTTAATCTGAAGCAAGTTAGTAAAGTGCCTTTAATTTCACAGATTTATTTCTTGGTAAACGCCGAATCTGTTTACATTTTACTAGTTAATTAGAGATAATAGAATAATGTTTTTCTTCGCCTTCAAAAGCCGTATTTTTTAGACACTCGACGCCAGAAGCAAATATTTTTCTCTGTTCTTTTGTCCTTAGACCATGTCCTTGAGCCGTAATTAACTAGGTCACTTTGTGTAAGCGTGACATCACCTTATAATAATAAAGAAAATATTTTATTCAATGCTGCCTTATTTGAACGCTTATCATAGATATAGTTTAGGTATGACATATTTAAGTGTGTAGTGTTACTTTTAGTCCATGGTGTTACTTAAAGCTTACCCAAACCATCCCAAACTATATGTACCCGCGTTATGTTTTTGTTATTATTTAATAACATGTAAAATTTTAACGCAAGTAGATGCGTAGAAATATCGAACGAGTTTATACTATATTCGTATACCTACTTATATAGATCATTAACAAAACTTGCTACCTTTAAATGATGAGTCAGCATCGAAACTGGATCATCGCAAAATATATTATGGTTAATATTTGTTTACTTGGGAAAACAACTATGTGGTTATTACAGTATCTATTTTTTACATTGTCGACATTCTTGAGTCGGGCCTATTCTTAGAACAATAAGTATTATTGTTCTGAGGATCAAGCATACTCATAGTATAAAAGGGTATGTCTAAGATGCCAATACAAAGTTGTTTGCGTTAAAATTCTTTAGAAACTTGGTTTGAAATGGAACACGAAATTTTATAAGTATTCATAAATAAATTCCTAAATTATTTATTGCCAAAATGGTAAATTTAATGTGTTATACATTTTTATACATGTTACTTTATAGACTCTTAGCTTTAAGATAATATTTGGATTACTCTTATTAGATATCTTTACCATTTAGAATAGTTCAATGTAATTGATGCTGAATTGCTGACTGTACAAATAATTACTTTTATACAATAATTAATTTCAATACACAACAGAAAAAGAGCCTACAATATTTAAGAGAATTGAAAAGTAATTACTAATTATAATGGTGGTATTAACAAGTTCCAATAGCCGTAAGAACAAACGAATGTACTTCCAAGTATTTTTATATTTCTTTTAGTCTTGTGCAAGCCTCAAAGCCTTGTCTTGCTTACGACGACATACCTTTAATTACTAAAGCAGTCTGTATACACAGTTAACATTGCACAGTCCACCAAATGAAATCACGTCCTAACGCGTTTTGTTCGTTACGCCCATAGAGAAAAAGTTCATTTTGACTTAACTCTCACTTTCCATTCTGAGAACTAAAATTTTATTGGAAGATTCTACTATTGATCTATTTGTAGCAAACAATGTAACAGATGTAATTGGAGGGTGGGTATGTTTTCTGGTTTTATTTCGAGCTTCTTTTGTGTTGAAATAACAAATATAATTTAGAACTGAATTTCGTATTTATAAAGATCGTAGCCTAGTACCTATTCCTGATAATCGATTGCGGTGATATTGCAAAATGAACGCTATAAGTGTTACATACGGTAAGTTTTTATTAATATGTTACTAGCCACTGTCTTCTACTTCTTCTGTTTAGACACCCGTATTCTTTGATCCTAAAAGAATGTTGGAAAATTATATTATGTCGCGCTTATGTCAATAAAAGGACCAGCCTGTAATATTAAGTTGATAGGTCCAGCGATTTGGGCTGCACGATGTTCTTATCTTTTAAATAGATGTATTTCTCATCTGGTCATTGCGAAAATAAGACTTAGTTGTTCTGGAGATTAAGAACTTATTTCTTTAAATGATGATAGGTATTTACATCTACGTATTATAGTGTCGGTAAAAATATAATTTATTATAACATCTTGCGCTTTCTTTCGCAGACGCATACGTTTAATATACATCGCAAACTATGCTGCAATAAAAGCTCATACATGAATGCACACCACGTTCGTTTGCTTGTCATTTAGACCTTATTTCTGGCGTGGTAAAGGGCAATTTAGTTTGTGCCTTTTGAACGGATAAATTTTGTGTTTGCAAAGACATGTCACGCGTGGTCGGACTGGCGTTATGCTTGAACAAGTTTAGTATCTACAATGGTTCGTTTGGAACTTTGTTTGTGACGTTTTAGTGACGGGTTGAGTCAGGACTTCAGGAGTTTATGCTGGCTTTATTTATATTTAAACAGATATTGCGTTGCGAGTACACACTCGCAACGCAATATCTGTCGCACTCGCACGCACTCGAATACTTGTGTGTTCTCTGAAAGGCTGAAGCACGTATTTTACCAGGAGTAGAAAAATAATTCAAGTTTTAAAAATAATTTGGCGTTCATATTCAATTTTACGTGGAAACAACAAAAACCACATTACACAAATTACTTACTATAAACTATACTTACTATACTTACTTACTAAATTTATTACTACAATTCGTTTAAGCCTTCTTTATTTATATTTATACTAGTAGTAGGTAAAAAATGTATGGACGATTCAAACGAACTTTTCGTAAGTTAATTTGAATTAAAAAAAATTACTTTGACTTTGACTTTGACTAATACTAAAGTCATGTTATCGCTTTGGTAATCTAAAATCACCATTGGTCTTGGACCCAGAA
Organism: Eudonia lacustrata; assembly: GCA_947562085.1. NCBI lineage: Eukaryota > Metazoa > Arthropoda > Insecta > Lepidoptera > Crambidae > Eudonia > Eudonia lacustrata. Next base: position 2,615,646 of record OX387313.1, on the reverse strand, counting down.
GTCCTTGATTCGATTCCAAGTTACATTTGGCGCATATTAATGTACTTGATAAAATAGCCAGTTTCGAAAAGTGTTTTTTCTTATTCAAACTTATCGTGAGATATTTTTATATATATACTTATGTATACATTTTTTATTTTTGTTGTAATTCTGTTTTGTGTATAAATGTAGGAGTATATAAACAAATAAATGTAGGCTAGACGCTTTCCCGATAAAAATAAATGAAAATATCAGTAATGTTTTATATTATTTTATTGAATTGCATAGTAATCAAAGTGATTCTAAAAAGCAGATTTACGTTAAACTAGGTTTTAAACTAGTGATCTGCCTTTTTTAACAAAATGAGACAATAAGATCAATGTGTTACATTTTTAAACAAACTTTTACTTAAGATAATTGAAATATTAGTCCAAACCACCGGTTTAGACCCAGAGGTCCCGGGTTCGAATTCAAGCGGGGGGTACATGTTTGTGTAGTTGGTTTTTTTCCTCTACTTCCTCCAACAGGATCGGAGCCTTTTTTATCACTTTATTTCTCTTTCATTCAATTTCTATCATTTATGCCTCTCGTACTTTTATTCCTCATTCCACACATTCATCCATCACCTTTCATTCCAAGCCACTGCTTACACGCACCCCAAAAATAAGTATTAAATAAATTAAATAAAACTGGTGTTTTGCTTTATTTAATTTATTTAATACTTATTTTTCTATGTTATTTCTGTCTGGGGTAATAATTTCTTCAGTACACACGTTTATTTCATATAAGTAGGGACACAGCTTATTATACATATTATTTTTCTTATTTCTATTTTCTTACAGTAATGTTTCCCATTTTAGGGCAGCTTATTTTTATACATTTCTTATTTTAACTTATGCTATCAAAATTGTTGCAAACTTAAATTAAATTGTTTATTTCATGTTTTTCTTTACTAAATATGCACGCATACACACATGTATGCGTACTAGTTTGTGTACTCGGTTTGGTTAGTGGTAGGACTTGTTTGTCCACCTGGCTAGCTACCACCATCTTATCTAAATATATCGCTATAACATCAATATTTGTAGCATTGTTGTGTTCTGGCAGCTAGAGATAAGATAGCCAGTGCCTCACTAGTTGAGGATCCTGGGTGAAGTGCGCTTCCACCGATGGCTTTTTCATCACTTAACATCAGGTGAGATCAAGGCATTGTGTCCGTGAATATAAAATAAGAAAAGCTATACCACAGAGACAGTAAAAATTAAAGAAAATCTTTTTTAACATTTGAAATTTGAATTGACTTTGTACTACTTTTAATATCGGCAATTTTTAAATCTCTTTAGTTATTATAAACATTTATACATATTTTTTTCCTCATCTGACTTTTCCTCACACCTAAACGCCATAAAAACATGTTTGTGTCGACGCCAGCGTCAATTCCCTTGCGTAAAACGTGACAGGTCACTCCAACGTCACCCCGCTGAAACAATGTCTTCGTTTCTTTGCAAAGAATTGTAATTATTCTGAGGCCCTCAGAAGGTATATAACAAAAGAAATTTGCCTGAAAGGAAGCATCGCTGTATTCTCCGTGTCCTGTGAGAAAAGATCATTTTGTCATAATTACGCTTTACATTTATACCGTGATCGTGATGGAGCAAATAATACTTAAGTTTTTGCCTGTCGCTTACCGGAAATTAAATGTCGTCATTTTTGATTTCAATACTTTTTATTTTATTTGTTACGAAGAATGTTAAGATCGTTTAAAAAAATAAGTAATCATCTCATACCGTGCAGTAATCTATTTTTTATTTATTTGTACTCTATTATGCTTTCTGCCTTATTTCTTTTGTTTATCAAGTATGTGTGTGTTATTCTAAATAAATGTGTTTATTCTTCTTCTCCTTTTTTAGATTCATGTTGGTTAACCCGATCTCCTCAGGTGCTTTTGTTTATGTGGGAAGGCCTGAGCCCACCAGGTGGGATGTTTAAGGTTGGCAATGACATTGGTATTCCTGAAATTGTTTTGTGAATTTATTTCGTACTATTTTTCACCGTAATAAGCAACGCAAATCATTTTGAATAACACAAAACAATCTTCACCCGAAATATCTTATTCCAAATGAAGACAAGCCTACAAGCTTATTTGGCAGGAAGGATCTTGTAGGGTTTATAGACGGCTAAGCCTTTCTTAGAACAACTCTCTAGGTATCACCGCACATGGGTTTTTACGCAGATGAATTCACGGGCAGGTTTACAATTTTTTATATTTATTTTCACCTATCGTGTTACCTACTGTTTTTTTTTGTAGTGAGATATTTGTAAATGGATATTGTAACATTTTTATATCTAAAAATGCTTGTTGTTGAAACACACCACGCCTGGTGCCGGTTATAAAATAAACTGGAAGCCACGCTATCATCGGAATAACCACTCTCAAATTTTATTCAAATTATAAATTGTCAATAAACATTACTGCGGCCAATTCTGGTGCGAAAAACAATCCGCACTCATGAAAAATCCGACCAAATTAAACTTACTCGCCGCGTTATTTGCAAATAAATTGCTTCACAGTAAATCGCTCCAATTTACTGGTTCAATTTTCTAATTTAAATCAGTCCCGGGGTGCGTGTAGAAGGGAATAAGAAAACTGTAAATAAAAATAAAGCTCCACAATTGAAAGTGATAGAAACATTTTTTACACTCAGCTTATAGATTGTTATTTTTTTAGGTTTACAAAACCTATATTATATACCTACATTGAGCTTTGCTGTACTGAAATGGTATATAAGGATCCTAATTGGTTGAGGATACCGGGTGAAACGCGCTTTTTTGAAGTTAGCGTACCACTGGTCAGTTTCCTTACTCGTCAATTTCACTAATTCACCAGTTTACTCATTTGTCAGTATAGGTAGGTTGATAATTTCGTTAGATAGGCATTTTCCTGATTCGTCAGTTTACTCATTAGACAGTTTCGGTAGGTTGACAATTTCGCTAGTTACACATTTTCCTGATTCTTCAGTTTCCTTCTTCGCTAGTTTGGCCTTTTACTCGTAGTCACTTACATTGAAGTGAAATAATGACTAAGAGCTTCCCTGTTGTTGTATATAAAAACTTAGAACCGTTGATATAAGTAAGGAATGATCGAAATTTTGAAGAGTTTCTGAGTAACTTCTGTCCTAAGCATCATCATCATCGTCATCATCATTTCAACGCATGAGCACCCACTGCTGGGTATAAACCTCCCTTCCCGTCAACTTAGTCTGTTCCACTAACTTCAAGAGTAATGGTTCTAGTTTTCCTTAGGTTTTTGGGAACCCTAAACATTTAAAAGCCCTAATATTATTATCTTAAATGAGGTCGTAGGTGTCGCGTGCCTTTTGTTTCTTCTGTCTGTGTACAGTCACTGTGTCAAAAGGGTGCCTTATCTGCGCTTAAACAAAGCCTGCTTGCCCTAGAGTATATTGTAGAAAAACCTTGCTAAGATAACGAGGGGTCAACGGTCCAGGCCATTGTCGTGCCGCGTTACTCATTTGGTCGGAGGGTTTTACGCGGTCGACTTTGACTGTACCCTTGATTTTGACCTCTAAAGCTATAAGCTCTAAGTTAAAAAATGAAATGGTTTGGAAAACTGAATTGACTTTAAAGTCTGAAAATGGTAAAACGATACAAGGGCTCTTATCAAAAACACTTGTAATAGTAGCCAGCTTGTGGGAATTTGAATGTTTTTTAGCCCCTTTACAACTTTTTTTCTAGATAATGTGTAAAGGTTTTTGTACTTAACTGAGCAAAACCTTTAAAAGGGTAGGTATTATTAAAAATAAAAGACTCAAATGGAACGTCTCAATAGAACAAAGCATTTTTCGTCAAATTGTAATTTTGCACGCGTCACAATACGCGCTAAGCCTTTCCTGGAAAAATCAATCTTTAACGGATTTACTTTGGATCCCGTAGTAATTTGGGCTCGAATGTTACCTCCGGGATCGGGGGTCCTTCTATTGTTCCGCCGGGAGTAAACATTACGACGGCCACTTCCGAAAAGCTACTGCCTACTCGTAGTGTGTTCTGGGACGTGTGTTTCGATGTTAGGATTAAGGAGTGTGAAATACTAAACGTGTTTTGCGGATAATTTACGGACAGTGAACGATCTTAGCCGTTGGGTGCGAGCAGCATAAAATCGGTCGTTGTGGAAATCCTTGGGGGAGGCCTTTGTCCAGCTGTGGACATCTTTGGCTGTGATAGTGATGATGGTGAACAACCTTAAACGAATATACGTCAGGGATGTAAATCTGGTAGATAAATAATACTTTTTTGGAACACCATAAAACATGAACACATCATTTAATACAAATACCTACAAAGTAATTACCATTAACAAATACCTACTTGTAATTTGGCGGTCTTATGGCAACCAGTTGGATGTACAAAATGTGGACAATTAAATCGGAGGTACAAACGATTCAAGTGTATAACAATTTATCAGGATTTATATTTCATGAAAATATGATAACTAAAGTTAGTTATTTAACTTACAGAGCCTCTTCATTTATTTAATCATGAGAGTTACAAGAAATTAACATAGTACTAGTGGTCGCCCAGTGGTCGAAATTCGATTGTAATTTTATTAAGGCTGCACGGATGCAATGAAAAATTAAAAAAGATAGAATGTGAGTTTGGATTGGCATTGACAGATCTAGTCCGCTCCTCTTCCATTTTTGAAATTTTTGAAAAGAGTTTTCTGAGTGGTAGAGCCACGTTGCGTTGCAGCACGAAATGGGCCGGCTCGCCCGGCGTAACACCACCCTTTCACAGAATATCGGCGTGAAACAACGGCGTTGCTTTTGTGTTTCGTCCGGTGAGTGAAAGTACCGGAGGCCCATCTCTCACCCCTCCCCCCTCCCAATTCCTACTCCCTCCTCAAGATCCAACTCCCTTCCAAGGTTGACAACGCATCTGCGATAACTTTGGTTTTGCGGGTGTCTATGGGCGGCGGTGATTACTTTCCATCAGGCCTGCTCGTTTGCCTCCTTTTAACATTAAAAAAAAATAAAAAATAAATAATGCGTGTGTGTTAAATACGTATGCGTGTGTCAAATACATGGTAGTGTGTGTAATGTTTGTTTTATGGATTAAATGTATTTTTATGCATAATTTAAAAAAAAAATATTATGTACTTCTTCTCTATACATATAAACTTTAAGTGTGCGAAATTTCATACTCCTCCGTATGCGCAATTTTCGTAAAAAGGGGCACAAATTTTTTGCTTCACGTATTAATATATAGATTACATACCTACCTACGTACACTATTGGATAGCAAAAATGCTACTTACATTGTTGTTATAGCGACAGACTTAATAAGATAGTGGTAACTAGCCAAAAGCAAACCCAACCACCAACTAAACCAATTTCTTCTTCAATAAATTCAACTTTTGATATAATTAAGCGCCTACAGTTTAACTACGATTAACCTCAGACCTCGATAACATTCTATGGAGATTGTAGCATGACATCACCAATTTCTATAACCGTAACGATTTGGAGATTGAGACACCTGTTGAGGCGCACCTGGTGAAGGCCGTAAGGTGAAAATAGCATCCAGTTATCTTAACTATGCTATTACAATATAGGAATCATAATATTTGCCAGATTAAGGCGCGAGCCGTGCTGTTGCTTGTTGCAACATTAAGGATCGTGTTTTAACTAATGTATGTTTTAATACAGCTGTTACTAGGTTGCTAGCAGACTATGAACATATTTTAATGTTTAAATGTTATAATTCGTACGGATTTTGCACTTGGTCCGAGCTAAGAACGTTGTAAAAGTTTAGCCAAGATTAAATTAAGTATGAAATAAACGCGGGTAGATTCGTAATTAGTTTTATTTTAACGTGGATGGCAAGGGTGAGGGTGACTGATACTGCGATGTTGTCTCGCTGCACCAGTTGTCTTCGCGTCTGGACTCCATTCTCACTTAACACCAATTTATCACTTGCCGTGTAATTACTACATAGTATAAAACAAAATCGCTTCCTGCTGTCCCTATGTATGTATGTATGCTTAGATCTTTAAAACTACGCAACGGATTTTGATGCGGTTTTTTTTAATAGATAGAGTGATACAAGTGGAAGGTTTATATGTCTTAAGACATGCATAATATAGTTAAGAAACACTGATAATTTTAGAGGTTTCACATTTTTTTGCGCTTTCATTGCAAACGCTAGCTGAACCCTACGAGATAGATCAAAATAATCTACTACAGTATTGTACACCTTAAAAAGGTCTACAAAAAAAGTCCGCGATGGTATATGTCTATCTCTTAGGGATAACCCACAATAATCATTTTTTATCCTTTACTTTTTACGAGAAATAATGGCTTATTTACGAAGCGATTTTAAGCAATACAGCATTAATCCTTATCCAATTAAGTACCTTAAATACATTGTGCATTTAATATAGATCAATATGGCCCTGTACAGCATGTAATTTAAATGTTTATTTTCGAAGATATTACAGATTTAAAATGCAGGGGCATAGCGGTTGCGTGTATCAGCATAGCACCCGTGCGAAGCCGGGGCGGGTCGCTAGTACTAATAAAAATGTGTTGTGTTCTTGATAATATGGAGCCTTGATAATTGGTAAAACGCTTAAGATTATAAATATATGGGAGTGACACTTAGATTCTAATAGCAGATCTAGCGTCAAATCTCATTTATACGACGGCGCTGCCGAACTTCAAATTGGTTGTCAAATGTAGGTGAACCAGATGTTGTAGTGGCAGCGACGTTGGTTTGAACAACGCTACACATCTATCAGCAAGCAATAGCCGTTTTAAATTTTGCAAGGCTAACAATGATCATACATACAGAAACAATACAAATACCTATGCTCCCGGTAACAGTCAAGATTCCCTCCTCTTTTTAAAGTATGAAGGAAGAACAACAACAGCTTAATCTAAGGAACACAAACCAACAACTTCAACTTTAAGTGTCACATCAGAGAGAGCAATAAACCCATTCGTATCCAATACGGACGAACTAAAAATGAAAGTCGGGATAAAATCAGAAATCACATCGCAGCCGGGGCAACAGCTCCCAAGAGAACGGATCAGAACGCAGTTAACAAGAAGTTCAGAATAAATGTATTGGGGGGCTCTTTACTGAGTTGGAGCAATTCCTTTCTTAATCGAAGTCTTCAATTCGGCTTTTTTCGAATTTTACTTTTCTCGAGACAGTTTAATCTGTGATTGTTCTCATTCTTTACTCTCTGAAGTACAAATGAGAAAAGTTAACCGTCAAGCTCAGAGCCCTTTGTATAAACTTAAGTGGTAGCTCTACATCAATGTTGTGCTGACATTGTGGAAGGTATCTCTCCTATAACATAACATGACGTGGTAATCATGAGCGGTGGTGCTTGTCTTAAAAGGCACTTTCGGGTTTTCTTTTCCATACTCTGACTCCAACATCTCGAAGAATTTAGTTAAGAATTGTCCTTAAAAAACCAACTTAACTACAGGCTGGCTACTATATGCTGGCGTAGCACCAGAAATCACGGTGCTTAGGTGGTCATCTCAATTCTTGCTGTTCCTAACCGGTTACGCTCCAAAGATCATACATTTATCTAGGGCAATAAAGATTTAATAAAGAGAGTCACCTTTGGGCCAGACACAATATAAAGGCGTGTAACGAGGACGGACGAGGCGCGGTTTTTATTGGACGTCGTCATCCATTCCACATCAATCAATAGCGCAATAAACACAGACGGGACGTGGATAGGGCGTAGTTGCAGGTATACGTCCCCTCTAGAGAATCTTGTGAGGTACTGACACGCTTACGTGATGCCTGCTCTTAGAAAAACTCCGGGGATAGATCGGTCACTACGAATTGAGGAATCATTAGGGTCTCTCCCCTCTTGCACATGACAATAAAACATTGCTGTAAATAAAAAATTTTAAATACATCTACGTCCATAAAAAAATTGGCCATATCCTTTAAATTCCGAAGATACTCCTTCTGACGCAGTCGGGTAGGTACTCTTCTGGTTTGTTTTGGTTTTGATTTCTGGTTTTGATCCGCTGTCCATGTCTCGTCGCCTATGTGCGGATTGCGTTTTATATCTCAGGGTTCAGGATTTGTCTCTGACGCCAGAGACATAATATTGTGATTGCTGATAAAAGCTTCTCCACCACAAAAGAAACTATGTTAATTATACATCCATATATAGGGAAAGCTCGTGCCCCAGCAGTGGGGATATAACATGAGCTGATGATGATGATGATGGATTATCGAAATAAATGTTAGAAGCTTCTGTACGGTCTACAGACTTGATATTCGGCACGTAGTTTTCTTATGCTGCGAGGTGGTACTCTGTGCCTGCTATTCGTGTTCTGAGCCACTCCCGCGATCATCGTCATCAGCCCACTGCTGGAGATAGGCCTCTCTAAGTACACGCCACTGAGCACCTCGCGAAGATCGTCGCTCCACCTAGTCTGAAGGCGTCCGCCGCGAGATAGTGCTAAAGAAACGCAAATGCAACTTATGTTTGATGTCAATATTATGAAAAAAGTTTAGTGGAAACTAAAAGAGTTTGAATCTTATTCATATAGTAATTAATATACTTTTTAATGTTTGTTTTTTTTCCTTTACCAGTCCTCATAAAGAAGGAACTCAAGCTCAAGTTCTAAAATTATTTGTTTCGTTTTCTATATTGTTATTTTTTTTTAAGATAGCGCATTCCTCCTCTTTAGACCGCATACAGTCTCAAAGCTAAATCAAAGGTGTGATAACACGCCGCGCCGGCCGCGGCTTGTAACCTGGAAGCGAAAATGAATTTAAGGCATTTCATTAAGTTTTTGTTGAACACCTTTAGCGTGACTTTTATTAAGTTAATAATTAAATTCCTCATCAAGATCAAAATAATGTTTATTAAATAATATTTTTTACAACCGACATACAACAATTGTCCTTAATCTTCGGTAGCCTAGTGGCAAAGAGCTCGGCCCGATATCCGAAGTTCCTGGGTTCAACTTAATCATGAACATACAGATTATAAATCATAGGGCTTGAGAGGTTAAGTAAGTAATGCCTGATTTCACCATTGACCCCTAAGTTTTAGGTAACCCCTAAGCCATGTTAGGTGACAGTTGTTGGAGCAAAACCGTCACCTAATAGTAATGGCTTAGGGGTCACCTAAAACTTAGGGGTCAATGGTGAAAATGGGCATTAGGCCCGTGCATGGGGACGGCAGTGGAGTACGTCCATTAAGCCTTAAATTGGTTTTTAGTTTCTGTCTTGGTACTATTTTTACTTTTGTTTCTGTATTTTTATTAATGCTAAGTAATAAATGTTTTCAATTGTTTTTATGTTTTGTTTTTATAATGTGCTGTTTCTTATTAAAACTTCGGGGACTATAACTTTTTTTCTTTGTGTTTGTCACTTAATAAATAAATAATTAAAAAAAAACTTCCAGGATGGGCAGTGTGTTACAGTTTTTGATGCTTAAAGGTCACCACTCCGCATTTGGCAAGCGTAGATAGTGATGAAGTCCATACCTATCAATTGTAGCTATGACTTGATTTCAACACCTTTGCCCAGTAGTGGGACATTTCTAAAGAGTATTACTTACAATATCCGTACTTGTGGCGGTGTACATTCGATTAAATTAAAAGCACTTGTTTGAACATCGTTAAAAAAAGCCAGCAGCTATAAATTTCGCGTCCCTCCTTCGTCTCGTTATTTAACACTACAACCCAAACAAAAGCATCCGAGCCCAAGCCCAGCCAACGAGTAATATGTGGCGCACTCAGCCAATTTGTATAGATTACACCATCCGTTGCACAACCGGGAATTACGTGAAAAATGGTTTTTAATTTATCTCCCACAACGGGAACTGACTCTATAATCCGGAGCCAAACGACCATCCAAATTACTTTTGTTATTACAGATCGCGCGGTTTTTTAATACAATGTTTTTTTTTGCTGACGGTACATTGAGTATAGCGAGCTTACTTTAATAAATGGGTTTCTATAGGCATAGGTTCCAAAGATTTGTCTATACTAATATTATAAAGAGGAAAGCTTTTTATTTTTGTATGTATGTTTGTAACGAATAAACTCAAAAACTACTAGACCGATTTAAAAAATTCTTTCACTATTAAAATGCTACATTAGCGTTGAGTAACATAGGTTATATTAATAAAAAAATGTCTCATCCGTGCGAAGCAGGGACGGGCCGCTTGTTGAATAATAAAGGTAAATACAATGTGTACACATTTTTATTATCATCATTCAGCCTTTGTTACACTTTGGTGTGTGTATCTATACATACATTTTATCAATCTTTCATCCCATGATGAATAAATTTATTGTAAAACTAAAGAAAATAAATAGTTAATGATTATTTACACGACCCCCATGGCATGTCGGGTGCAATGGACCCGGCATGTCATAGGTGCGGGTTCGAATCCCGCTCGTGGAATTTTTTCAACACTTTGTCTTTTTTCAAATTGTTATTGGTTCTCAACAATATTTGCGTAAAATTATATGTATTTAACCATTAACTATTTATTTTCTTTCGTTTTACAATAAATTTATTCATCATGGGATGGAAGTTTGATAAAATGTATCAGCGGGATTCGAACCCGCACCCCATAACATGCCGGGTGCACCTAACCCAGCATGTCAAAGGTGCGGGTTCGAATCCCGCTCGTGGAATTTTTTCAACATCTTGCTTTTTAAATAGTTACTTTCAGTATTTGAACACAAAGAGCTTAATTGCCACACATTTACATGACACACTAAACATGTACACTCGCATAGGGCCAAACACACCGTACTCCACACACGTGCTCTACACCAGGTACAGACATGTACCTGGGCGGTTCTCCCAACCCCCACGACCCCTCGACCGATCCGAACCCCTCGGAAAATCATGTAGGGAACGGCGGACATGCACTGGTGCGTAATGCCATTAACTCTAGAAAACCTCTGACGGTGTTTCACACGACTTAAAGAACCCATTTTAGTTTCTCGCCGCCCCTAAAAAATACTAACATCAAGCAAAATGGTCTTAGCATATACCTACTGTTAAAGTTGATTTATAGGATGTATAGTTTTATTCATTTGCCTTAATTAGTAAAAAAGAAACCAAATGTCATCGGTAAAACTGGCGCCTTTTTGATGTGTCTATTGTTCAGCGGTAATAATTGTAGAAGTTAGCAAAGTAAATTAACTCATAGTTTATCAAAGATTTATTATTTAATTGTAAAATACGTAGTAGTCGTAAACAGACCTCTTGACCAGATTATACACCTACTTACATCTACCAATTTGGTTAAAAAGGTTATCCTAAAGGTTAGGTAATCCTAAAGGTTTATATATACAATCTAAACACGATGTACATGTTGCATGTGTTTTCCATTTCATCTTAAAAACCAAGTAAAATACAGTGTAAAAAGAAAACAAAGAGCAAAAGACGGTAATTGATAACATAAACGTAAAGTTTCTCAAAGCTACTGACAAGAATTTTAACAAAGGTTTCAATGTAGGCACTAAAGAGCTTAGAATAGAAGCTAAGTGTGTCCGATAACGGTACGTGTACTGAAAGTAGATTATTCAGTTTGCGTTTAACCTTCGAACTAAAGGCAACACAGCTGTAAAACGGTGGCTCACGTTTCACAAACCTTTTATTCTCGTAGGTATGTTGAGGTCAAAGGTGGATAGAGTAATATTGCCCAGGTGTAAGCAAAAATGCTGCTATGTGAGAACATGTAAAGATATTTAAATTGAACGGACAAGAAAAACAGTAAAGGTGAACTCGTAAACTGTATTGGTAAACCAAATGTTGAGCAAGCATATTATGAATGGATTTTTATTGTCCAGGTCTCCAAGTTTGTTGTCTCCTGTTTCGTACTTTTTAAGAAAATTTTTCATAACTAAGATAAAAAATTTACTTTGAGATCTAATGTGACCATCTGCGAATGAGAACGAATTCAAATAGGACCAAATGCAAATAGGACCGATTGCCCAAATGCGAATAGGGCCTTATTGAGCGCATGACCAAATGCAGGTAAGACCAAATGCGTCTAACCCATCTTGCAGTTGAAAAAACGGCTGTCACTCAGAACTCAAGTGTTAACTCAAAACCTATGTAATCCGAGCGACAGCTCTGCCAACTGATTTACATTGACATTGGCGTCCAACTAGATGACTAGAGGCAAGTTGTTCTAATAAAAGACGTGAGACTGCGCGTTTCTAAATTGAGAGCAGGATGAGCGGAAGAGTTTTGTTTTGAATATTCTGCCGCCCTTTTGTTTTGCCCTTCGAATATAATTATTTTTGGCTTCATCACATTATTCCTTTCACTTAATTATCCCTATTTTGAAATATAAAAGCCACTTCAGACTCCTTCTTCAGAACAAAGATTGATTGTACGTAAGCAGTGTAAGGTTAGAAAAATAAAGTTCATGAATTTTATCGTAAGAAAAAAGGTAACTAAACAGTCAAACTTCACAGCTGAAACATTCAATATGAATGAATTGAAAAAGTTTTATTCGAATAGCTTTTGTAAAATTTCTCTTACAGAGGGTGAATTCACTTTTCCCTGGTTAGACAAAAACACTTCCGTAAAATCACCGATATATTCCGTCCAATCCACTCCGCTCTATGCCTGAGACAAACGCTTGATGCCTGTTATCTGAAGCTTACACGAAGCATCGACTCCCAGATTTAAGATTTCGCTCCATGTTTTATGCATACAATGTCTCCGACTTGGACATTGCTCCGGGCCTTAAATTCCGACATCCGATACTTCGTCTCGTGCGACGAACTTTTATTAAACTCTTCTGATATTGGACAGTCCCTATTCTTCTGACAAGAGAAATTACGTTGCTCTCACTATTGTGAAAAGCTGAAACGACGTGAAGATCAAATAAAAAGAAAACATTAGGTATAGCTGATGTAGGTAACATGTTAGAATTGCGTTAGAATAATAAACTGCTCTTTTGTAACACATTTTAGCATGTTTGTAGCATTTATATTTTTCCATCATAACAACATTATGGATTCGACTTGTAAACGGTGGTGGCTGTTAATATACAATATAAATTAACATTTTAAGTAAAAACGTTTATCTTAGATATAATAATTTGTCAGTCCATAATTCTAAAGTTTGTTACATTCCATAATAATATATTATGTATATAGTCTTTAAAGAGCAAGACATTATATTTGTAATGGTTGTGCTCTAGTATAAATAGGAACATTATGTAGCTATAGAGTGTCAGATTTTGACATGAACACAAGAGCTTCTTTGAGCTGGGCGTGTAGCCATACATACGTATTGTGGAGCGAAGAACAATGATTGTATTAGTTTAATGGACACGGTTGTCTAAACTTTGTAGACGAAACTAACCGTCCGCAGTGTTTTCGTTAAGCTCATGAGCTGTCTTGAAACTCACAACTATATGTGACACGCTAAAAACGTAACATTTAAATGTAACATCTGTATATGCCAATTAAGAAGTAAATTAATACTTCAATAATGTGGTATGAATTTACTTCATAAACGACATTTTGCCTTACGTCAGACAAATGTCCATTAATTAATCATCTCTAATTAACATTATGTCAATTGGTCGAAAAAGGGTTCGAAACATTGTTAACATTAAATTCAATTACTGATAAAACTTAGAGGAGTTCGATGCGATGGCGCAGTGGCTAACGCGCCCGGTCTGCGTCTGCTGAGGTTAAGCAACTTTTGCAAAGGCCGGTCATCGGATGGGTGACCAAAATTTTGTCATCTCGAGCTCCGCCTAAAAGGAGCTGGTGATGATAAAACTTATATAATGTATGGTGACAATAATTATAGGACAGTAGGTTAAACGTACAATAAAATGGAACTTTGAATTTGGTACCGTTCGACTTTTAAATCTATTCGATGTACGATTTGAACTCAATTCGACGTTTTGAACCCTTTGCGGGGTTCGTGCTGAAAAGCCACTTTGGATAAAATACGTGAAAGTAACACGAATAAATCCATAAAGTATAAAGTGCTATATGCAAACAACGTTTTGTGTTGTTTAACACAAAACGTTGTGTAAAGGTATGAAAAGGTAGGTGAGTATGTATACCTCTCTAATTCTTGCTAACAATGGATTAAGAAGGTAGTTATTTGAATAAAGACAAAGTGTTGAAAAAATTCCACGAGCGGGATTCAAACCCGCACCCCATGACATGCCGGGTCAGGTGCACTACCAAATATGCTATTGTGGCTCACTCCAACTCGCCGAAATTAATCAACACTATCTAATCGTACTCTGTAAACCAAGGGAGCCCTATTCAATGTCGACAACTACGTCATCAGCATCCGATCTTAATATACAGTATATTAAGTATAGTTATTGTACAGTTAAACGGGTAATACTGAATTTTCTATCTATATTATTATAATAATATTATAAAGCTGAAGAGTTTGTTTGTTTGAACGCGCTAATTTCAGGAACTACTGGTTTGAATTGAAAAATTATTTTTGTGCTGGATACTTAGTCCATTTATCGAGGAAGGCTTTAGGCTATATAACATCACGCTTCGACCAATAGGAGCGAAACATCAGTGAAAAATGTTGCAGAAACGGGAAAAGAGCCTAAAAAATAAAATGCTGCCGAAAGTCACTATTCCACGCGGACGAAGTCGCGAGCACAGCTAGTCGTAAATAAAATGGTAGTTCCAAAGCCTTGAGTTTTACATATTTTTGGCGAACCTGCCTGAACTCTGTCGATATCGTAAATACGTAAGTAATCCCTACAAATTGGTCTTCCGTCGAAAAACGCTGTACCACTCGATACCGATTCTACAATACCGGTTGGTTTTGCCGATACCGGTCGCCAAATCCCGGGTTTACACTTCATTTGCTTGACTTACAGCGCTATCAAGAATCAGCGTTTTTGACCCCTGCCCCGGCACGAAACTAGTGATTTTTTGTGTATTTGTGTGTATTGCTTTACAGACTCGTATTATATGCACTAGAAAATGTTGGTTGAAATTTTAATAATATTAAACTAGTATTTTATATTGTACTCGTAACACGAAAACGGTGAAAGAAACAACCCTTGTCGAGTTTCTTCTCGATACAGATCTACGCAATAGGTTTCTCTATAGTAGGATCTCTACAAAGTAAATTTTTGATATTTTTATAATTTTTGAAGCATTTGCGTCTGCCGTCTTGAAGCGTCTGAAGCATTAAAGAGATACAAACTATTTCAATGTGGTTTATTTTCTTTTGGAAGTCTCAACTACAGATCATTTTACACAATTGGCTGTTTTTAAGCTGTAATAATACCTTTGAAGGCGCATTGGGCTTAATAAAACTTTAAAATGAGACTTTTAATTTAGGGCACTCCATCTTATGCAAAATTCTTATTCTCTTTAGTTTTATTGGATGACCATTAGATTTGTTAACATTAGGTTTGTAAACATTTTAAATAACAGGATACGTAGTTAAATTATGCAGTGTTATATACACTGCATAATTTAAAAATAATTAATTACCTAGATATTATTAATCGCATAAATCTTCATCCCTTTATTTATTAGCACTAGTAGAACAACCTTGTTGTAACACTGGCGTCATAGCAGTAGACCAAATGATTTATTAGTGTACTGCAGAAACAGACATGTAAACATGAAAGAAAATTAATGACCCACCGCAGGTCTTGGCTTTGAAGTCCGGCGTGCGCTAGACCGTGTAAAGGAAGCGGTCTACCATGTGCTGCAGATTCTTATCTATACTAATATATAAAGCTGAAGAGTTTGTTTGTTTGTTTGTTTGTTTGTTTGTTTGTTTGTTTGAACGCGCTAATCTCAGGAACTACTGGTTCGAATTGAATAATTCTTTTTGTGTTGGATAGTCCATTTATCGAGGAAGGCTTTAGGCTATATAACATCACGCTGCGACCAATAGGAGCGAAGCATCAGTCAAAAATGTTGCAAAAACGGGAAAAGAGCCTAAAAAATTAAAAATGCTGCCGAAAGTCACTATTCCACGCGGACGAAGTCGCGAGCACAGCTAGTTTGTAATAAAGTTCATTTGTTTATTAAGGACAACCGATAAATGCCACACCAAACAATGAATTTGGTACACTACCGTCTATATGTGCTATATGCAAGGTTGCCGCGACTAGCACATGAGGAGCCTGTAAACCTTTCCAACCAACATCAAGTAAAAAAGTAAACAGCCTATAACTGTCCCACAGCTGGGCAAAGGCCTCGATCAGTGACATCAAGTCATCGCTACAATTGATGGGTGGTGATTTTACAATAACAATGTTTGTAAAATTGTCGTGTTTCAGCAGCTAGAGTTAAAATAGCCAGTGCCTCAGGACTACGCTTTCACCATCGGCTTTCTTAACATCAGATGAGATGAGTTATTCATCAACTCGCACACTTTAAACTCGCACAGGTGTGCGGGATGGCACCTCTTGATTTTACCTATTACTTGTGTCGTCAACTCGCACAACAGTTAAAATCTGAGGTAGTCATGGAAGGCAAGTGCAGTGCAATATATTTTAAATATAGTCTATGTCCAGCAGTGGACAAATTATAATCTGATTATAATGACAATGATTAATGATACAAGCCCCACTGGAACACAAATATGTTTTGTTGGGCAACTTAAACGCCCCGGAGTATCTAGTAAACATTCTAACCCGATGTTTTTGTAAAAAATATTTAATACTTTTGATGCGTAGCTGTATAAAAAGTAATTGCAGTTTAGATGCACTAATAAATTATGGCATCAAGAATCATTACGTTACTCACCCCATATACTAGACACGTTTACGCTGTAAACGTTATAAACAGCCAGAAATGCTTTCTCAAAAATAATCAGAAGTGTTGCATGACGAGCGTGCTTAGTTAGACATTAACTTAAGGCGACGCATTGGAAATTTACGTGGCGGGATCTTAATTAATTTACGTGGGAAAAATCAAGATCCCCGCCCCTAATATTAAAGTGATATTTGATGACATGATTTTTCATTTAATTGACTTCATTTTCCAAATTGTAGGAACACGATTTGTCAACTTTTATAACAGAGAAAAAAATATCAAAGTAATCTCTTTTAAAACATAGATTTGCCTTTTACAAGCAAACCAGACCGATTTAAGCATCTAAATTTTCTTAGTAGATTAGTCTTAACACACACTTCAATATGGTAGTTTTTTTTAAATAATTTGTAGTTTTAATTTGAAGAAAATAAACAGTTTTTCTTATGGTACGGGGCGCAAACGCTCCATCATCATCATCAGCCCCTCCCGACCCACTGCTGGGCAAAAACGCTCAAACGCTCCATATTAGATTAATTGTTTAGCGGGGCGTCGCCTTAATAAGACCATCATGGAAAGACAATATTATTTAACTCGAAAGTTTAATCTGGCGTTCATCCGATTTGCAGCGCGAAATAGAATGGGTATTTCGTTCTACACCCATTCTTCTCTTGCGCGTAAGGCGTGAGCAGGACAAAAGCACCCTAATGACTGTGCCTCGTTGAAGACACGTGGCGCGACGTCTTGGCTCTTTATTTTTATAACTTCTTTGAATTTTAATCTTTATTGGAACCGTGTCATCCCTCCATAGCGGCTTTTGTCAAAAGTGCATGCATCAGTATTTGTTATTTACATATTTTTTGAGTTTTATCTTGTTAATGTAGTTTTTGGGTGGATAAAGAAATCCAAGTTTGACTAAACAACATTTGACGTTAATTTATAAATCTATTTTATTTTTACAAAAGTAAAAAAATCAAATTAATAAAATGTTTTTGTTTTGTTTATACAATTTTTAACGCAAATTTTGTTGCGAATAAATTACAAAAACACTAATGTTGAAAAAATTTCCACATGCAGGATTTGAACCTGCACCTATCTGACGTACCGGGTCAGGTTCTCTCCCAATTTTGCTATCGTGGTTCTAACCAGCACGCCGAAATTATTCAACACTATTTACTTTTTACTTTGAAAGCCAAAGGCGTCCATTCAATATCAACAACTACCGTCGTTTAACATCCGATCATAATATTTTTACAAATACTAAAAATCAGTTAAGAAATAGGCAAGCTAGGTTCAAATCTTGCTCGCGGAAATTTTTTCAACATTTGTTTTTTTTCTAATTAATAATTCAACTAAAACCAATAATTAAAGTTGTTTGCAGAATGCTTTTACAGGGTCACCAACTTTTGAACGTAAAAAAGTGCGTTTAACCCGATTTTATATTTTATAAATAATATTTAATGAATAATCGTACAACCCCACCAACAATAGAACAGTAAACACAATAAACAACTGTCACCCTTCACCTTCAACAAAAAACTAATAAAAAATTCTTAATTAAGTTAATAATATTAATAAAAATAAACCTAATAGATATTTGAACCGTCATTCACCAGCTGAAATTCTAAAGTTACTTCGATACATAACGTGTCGTGTCTCAATTAAAATAAGGTTCTTTATCGTTGTTAACTCTTTAGTTAGCTCACAGCATCCTTGTGCATCAGACAATTGACCCCCATCCATTACTTCAATTGGATATAGTCATTCCAGACCGAATTGTGGGGAGACTGATCTCTTTTATGCTTCATTACTTAATCGATGCAACAGAGCTGACAGTTGCATTATCTTTCAACATAGATGTGGGTAAATTTATTTTATTATGACAGTCTAATTGGTAATTAAAGGAGAAGAAGAGTAGTTATAACTCAGTTATGTTAGTGGTAAGTAAGAATACAATATCATAAATAATTACAACACAAGATCAAAACTTTGAAAAAGCTTGCAATTTGAAGTCAACATGATTTTTTTTTATTATTTCACAACAGCAAAGAGCTTAGCCTGCGTCACATTTGAGGGTAAGTGACGATAAGACCGTTAAAAAAATCCCGTAATCCTCACACCGAAGAACTGGCTATGCCATTAATAACAGACGGAGTGGGTATCCATTCGTTCCAAAGGTGACCAAAACTCATTTTTCCATATGAAAATGCCCAAAAAACTTTAAAGGTTTTTGAAAAAACTGGAATAGCTATTGAAAATAAAATTTTGAAGCGTTATGCGCACTAAAATCCTCACGGAAATATTAAGTCGGATAACAACGCTCCTTTCATTTTTGTTAAGGCGTAAGAGGCTAAATAGGTGGATCAGAACCACCACAAAACAAATTGAGAATAATGTAGGTATATTTTACGTACCCGCTGGGAATTGATTCCATAACCTCTGTTGGACCGGACCTATCGACACTCGCATTCAGCACTGTGATTGCGGCGGGCAGGCTTCTTTTTCTATTGCGTCAAAAGCATGGCCATACTTCTACAACATAGCTCCCAATGGCGCGGGCCGCCTACCAGGTTGAATTCCGGTGATTGCTTTGTGCGGTCCTGGGTCATCCTGGTGGAAAGAAAGGGAAAGTGCTAGAGTTTTAAGTGCCCTATCAAGCTCTTGGCAACTGAGTAGGGTATGGGAGGTTCGGGAATCAGGACTTATCCATCTGAGAAAATTTTAGATTTAATTCATTTACTTGTAACCACACTTGTAAATGTAAGCAATTACCAGGTCGTTTATCGGTAACATGTGATTCTTCCTCTCCATTAAAATTAATTAATACTGATGTACCTAAAGGTTCCCTTAGCCAGTGTAAAATTATAAATACACCACACTTAGTAAAAAATATCAATCAAGAGGATTTAAATTTAGATAATAAGAGTGACACTGTTATATTTAGCGATGAATTTGGTAAAAACATGGGCCGCTTGTTATTTGACTTAGGACATTCAATTACCAATTACTGTATGCCTGGTGCTTCTTATCAAGATATTTTAACAAAAGCAATTGATTATAAATATAAACCTAATAGTACTGTATTAATTTTTGTTGGAAATAGGGGTAAATTGAACAAATCAAGTTTGATTAAGAGTTTAAATAAGTTAAATAATTCAAATGTAGGGAAAATTATACTGTTTACTTTACCCTATTGTAATAGCTTGACACAGGAGGAAAATACTACTAGATATAAGCTTAATTTGACATTACATACATTTTGCAACAATGAAAATTTGCATTTAATTGACACTAACAATTATGTTAGTAATTTTTATTTGACAAAAGATAGTTATTATCTGCCAATTTATTTCAAGCGACAAATAGCTTCATCGCTATCATATTTTTTACACATCTCAGCCAAAAACTTGGCTAAACAAGTTGCTCCTATTGAGCAATGTTTAATAGACATAAATGTCAGTAGTGTTTCTACTGATATTCCAATCAATAATTTAAATTGAATCATAAGACAAAAGAGGAATTCTCTTGCAACATGTTTGGTAATATTTTAAATAAATGTAAAATTAATTCTAAGAAAAGCCCGTCCCAACCTACAATTATTAAAAATGTTCACTCAATTAATATAGTTCACCAGAACATTCAAGGGATGACAGGCAAAGATCTGGAGACTGAATTGTTCATGAACGATAATAAAGTTGATATTTTATGTATTACTGAACACTGGCTTAAAGATCATCAGTTCATGTTCAATTTTAATAATCATTTGGTAGGTAGTTCGTTCAGTCGAGTAAATTCAATTCATGGTGGCTCCTTAATTATAGTTAATAAGAAATTAAAATTAAAGGAACGAAAAGACATAGTGAGCCTCTCGGTTGAGCGAACAATAGAAATAGCTTGTGTGGAGCTGGAGCGACTTGTTGTATTAAGTGTATACAGGCCTCCGTCAGCATTGTATGATTATTTTGAAAAAGTAATGGATGAAGCATTATATAAAATCCGCAATGTAGGTAAAAAGATAGTTATTTGCGGTGATTTTAATATTAATTTGTTAGAAAAGTCTACAGGTTCTATCAAAATTAAAAATTTATTTCAATCGTATAATTTAAATAATTTATTTATGGAGCCAACTAGAATAACTGCCACTTCGGCCACTTGTATTGATAACATATATACCGATCTAGTACCTCTGTCTAAACTCATTATTAATAAACTGGACTCTGATCATTGTGGCCAAATGGTCAGCCTTCCACATCAGTGTAAGCAAGTGAAGAAACAGAATATCACTGTTGTACCAAAAACTGCAGGCCGTCTGGAACGGTTTAAAAACAATCTTTATGATAATATATGTTTTTTAAAGTATAATGATAACCCAAATGAATTTTATAATAATTTCTTTCATAAATATTGTACAGAATTTAATAAAACTTTTATTCCAAAAAGGATCTCGGTTAGTGGTACTGTTACTTTTAGTGAATGGGCTACAATTGGTATCCACAAAAGTAGAAAGCGACTTTATGAGCTATATGATGAACGCAACTATACAACCAGTGAAGATTTTAAATTGTATGTCAAAAATTATTCTAAGTTATTTAAAATAGTATGTCGATTAGCAAAGGCAAAGTTCCTGAGTTCAAAGATTAAGCTAAGTGATAACAAAATAAAAATGACATGGAATATTATAAATAGTGAAACTGGAAATGTCAAAAGTCGTAACAATGAGTACAAATTGAGCTACGAAAATCAAACCTTAACTTCCGATGCTGATGTTGCTGCGGCATTTGAGAAGTTTTTTACTGATATTCCAGTTTCAACTACAAAGGCTTTAGACTCCTCCCCCACTGTAGCTGAAGCGGTTCTAAAGGAAAATGTCAAACCTAGTAAAAACTATTTTAGTTTTCAAAAAATTGATTTTAGAGATATAATTAAAACTTTTAATACTCTTAATAAAAAGAAGACTGCTGATCTGTGGGGTAATTCCGTCGACGTCACTAAATCCGTTATTGAGACAATAGCTCCAGTTTTAGCTTGCATATTTAATGAATGCATTGACTGTGGTGTTTTTCCTGACCTAATGAAGCACAGTAAAGTAATCCCATTATTCAAATCAGGTAGCACATGTGACCCCTCTAACTTTAGACCAATTTCTGTGTTACCCACATTTAGTAAAATATTTGAAAAGATAATTCTAGACCAAATTCAAGTTCATTTTTATAGAAATAAACTTTTACATTCTAGACAATATGGTTTCACTAGGGGTCGCTCGACTACTGACGCTGGTGTTGAGCTTATTCTTCAAATATTTAATGCCTGGGAGGATTCTCACGATGCCGTAGGGGTTTTTTGTGATTTATCCAAGGCCTTTGATTGTGTTTTACATGAAACCCTGGTCAGGAAGCTCTACCACTATGGAATTAGAGATGCATCACTGAATCTTCTTATCTCATATTTGAGTGATAGGGTTCAGAGGGTTGATGTTAACGGTAAAAGATCTCCGGGATCGGTGGTTACAATGGGTGTTCCACAGGGTTCAATTCTTGGTCCTTTCTTATTTTTAATTTATATTAACGACTTGCCTTACTTTGTAAAAGACAAACATGAGATAGTATTGTTTGCAGATGATACCTCACTTTTATTCAAAGTGAAACGACGACAGCCGATTGATGACGATGTGAACAATGCTGTCACAAAGATAGTTCATTGGTTTAGTGTTAACAATTTGCTATTAAATGAACAAAAAACCAAATGTATAAGATTTGTATTACCCAACGTTAAGGAGGTAAAAACCAGTGTAAAAATTAAAGATAAGAATGTGGACCTTGTGGACACCACAGTGTTTCTAGGCATTACGTTGGATGCAAAGCTACAGTGGGGCCCACATATAGATAAATTGTCGAGTAGACTGAGCTCTGCGGCTTATGCAGTAATGAAAATTCGTCAGATCACTGACATTGAAACAGCTAGACTTGTTTACTTTAGTTATTTCCATAGCGTAATGTCGTACGGCATTTTACTGTGGGGCAATGCTGCCGATATTCAAACTATCTTTGTGCTGCAGAAGCGGGCTATTCGAGCAATTTATAATCTAAAAGCTGGTAATTCTCTTAGGGAGAGATTTAAAGATATTAATATAATGACAGTTGCATCACAATATATTTACGAGAACCTAATGTATGTATATAAAAATATTGAAACTTTTTCTAAAAACAGTGATATTCACAATGTAAACACTAGAAATAAAAACAAACTAGCAGTACCTAATACTAGGCTCCAAAAAGTAAATAATTCATTTAGAGGCCTGTGTGTACGTTTTTACAATAAAGTTCCAAGTAATATCCAAAAACTAGATATTAATAAATTTAAAATCGCTATTAAAGAAAAGCTTTATAAAAAAGCTTATTATAAAGTGTCTGATTACATTGAAGACAAAACAGCATGGGTTTAAAATGCTCCAATCTATTTCTAATCCAATATATTGTTAAGGTTTTTTAAACTTGTATAACTTGGTAACGTAACGGCATATAATTTTGTAAATGTCGTTACATAATGAATTAAAGCTGTGGAGTTTCTTGCGCCCATTCTTCTCCACAGCTAAAAATAGACGTCCTGAATGGGTAGTAGGTAAAAAAATTATGGACGATTCAAAAGCACTTTTCTAAAGTTTATTTGAATAAAGAATATTTGACTTTGACTTTGACTTTGAGTCTGCCCGGGTGAGGGGTTTGCGCGCAAAGCGTTTAGTCCAGCTGAAAAAGGTATCTTCTTTTCCAATGTAATAAAGCCTCCTCGACACAACGGCGCTTCAAATGATGATGTTAGTTGAAGTCAAATCAATTTCAATCTTGTTAAGAAGGTTGTTTGTTAATACAGACGGCCTTCATATAGTCGTACCTAATATTATTACAGATTGCTTCGCGCAGCAATAGTACCGTACCTAATTCCTATGGTGATTGATCAACGAGGGAATCCAGCATCAAGATTAATTGAGCCAAACATTCGGTGAATGATGTTCACACTAATCATTATCAGTTACACAAACATCTAATCAGATCTGTAAATACTATGTGTACGCTGTACATCATCAGGCACTTATGTGTGTAGTACAGTTATTGAATTGGATTAATCAGGAGATAAGACCACTTAACAGAGATCAGCTGCGGTTGTGGTCTAGCGGTTAGACTACAAGGCTCTGACCGAGAGGTTAAACAAGACATTGTGAAACTAACGTAGCGCGTAATTCTAAAAACAATACATTGTGCGCATAAATATCATAATTGATGATTACCTTCGAAAACGCAATGTAAAATGCTCATCAGCCAGTTTCTGATGTCACGAAGCGGCCCGTTTTTTCCAGTTCTTTGTTAGTTGGCCTAATTTATTTGCTATACAGCCTTAATTTCTTATTCATAATAATCTTTTGATACCAAAAATATTTTTGGAAAATCACGTCATGATTATTTTTGTAATGTGGTCAGTTATTAACGAAATTGGGCTTGATTAATCAGAACGATTCGCGGAATCACCGTTGCGTAGGACGAACAATGGCGCATAATATTCTTCATTTGTTTGGAAATCACTTACTGTCATTTTATCTCTTCCTCTTCCCTTTTTGTGATTGATCATGTTTTCTCTCCATAGAAAACTAAATTAGATTTAGTTATTGCGAAAATTAAAAAGCTCGTAAAATATTAATGCTTGGTGCTGAATGGAAGCTTTCACATTGTCAATTATTTCAGTTAAATTGACCTACAATCAAGATACATCTATACATGGTATACCATGTAAGTACTTACAAACAATAAAAATCAGCTGAAAAGTAAAATGGATATATAGACATTTTGCAAAAACAAAGCGAGTTTAACGTTTCCCAGTACTTTTGATTATGAAAAATAGAGCAGCAAACTTTTCAAAGTCCCTTACAAGTTTTAATATTGAATTAAAAACAATTACAAGTGAATAGTCTAGACTATCCCTCTTTGTTACAGTAACGCCATTAATAGTAGCGCTCCATGAAGATGATATTCAGCAGAGAGCCGATAATAAGGAATAATGTTAATTCTCGCATCCATATGTACGCGATTCGATCTAATTGTGTCGGAAATTACTTGACGATATTATCTCGTGTTAAAGGCCCCTCATCTATTATCCGTTATTAGGGTTAAAACGATCCCTGCAGAAACGAGGAGACATGATTTGATTCGTCTGCCACTTATTAACGCCCTTAATTTGGTCATCTACGACTAATATGTGTTTGAGCTTTAATTTATAGTCACTTGATTACCGATATGGATTAGGTATATATAATTTTACGCATTTTTTGCTAACAAATTACTGATTATTGATATTGAAACGATTTATTGTTAGGAATTTTAGCCTTTAAGATTCATAATTTTATTATCATTGACTATTTATATTAATATTTGATTTTATAACAATTTGTCTTGAATTAAGACGAAAAAACAACAACTGGTATTGAGCTAAGTCGTAATAGTAAGTAAATTACATTTTTTTTAAATTATGTTAAGTAAAAAGTCTCAGAAAACAAAACACAATGTTATTGTGCAAAATATATTTTTGCTTTTTATAATTCAGCAGCAGCAGCAGCAGCTATAACTGATCAGTCAAATAACATTGAAGCTATCCCAAATAACCTCCTATGTGAAAATCCCAATTCGAACATCATAATCTCCAATTACAAATTATACTAAGGGCAGTAAATTCCTACTCCGTGGGAGAGTACCGCAACGTAAACATAGTAATTACTAAATAATTACCCCTCATGCCGGGGATACAATGACGACAGAATAGGGGTGATGAGATGATAGACGGAGGTAATTATGAAAGGGTGCCTGCTTCTAGAGAACTTCGGGTTTATAACAGATTTTAATACAAAAATTTTTTTATAACTTGCTGTTGCCCGTGACTTCATTCCCGAGGACTACACTATCCCACGGAAATCTGTTACCAGGATAAAAAGTCAGAACCATGATGCGCTTACCGACGAACATAATTTTTTTATTTATAATTATAGACAATTAACTAATAAACCAACAAATCTTTTATAATATTAGTGGGATTTGTAATAAAGTAAGATCGGTTTCATTAATGCGGTAAAATTGTATTGTTCAATAATAATCTTACCATCATAATTAAAAAAAAAGTAGTATTTCAATTATTTAAAGGAACAATTTCAAGTTATGTTTCTAACTTAAAGATGTTCCTCCTCCATTTGAGGAGCTTTCTAATTCGGTTTGTAACTTGAGTAAATTGGATTACAATAAACTTTTCAAAATGTAATCGCCCATTAGTTTTATTATTATTATAACTTTTGACTTCACTCCGTCTGATATTTACGAATACATTTTGATAAAGAACTTGGTGTTCGCTAGCTAATAACGTTAACTGTAGCATTATTACATCAAATAACACGTCAAAGGCTAGTAGGTAATGACAACTGATATTAACAATGAAACATTATCCGTCGACGATATAGATACGGATATTGATACAACTTGACAGCTCCAACGGCTATTGCTGTTCAGTAAAGTTACGTCTAATGGAAGATATTTATTTCAACTGAAAACACATTCCCGGCGGAATGGTGCTACCAAAATATTTTTCAACGAATGCAATAAAGGGGAGTGTAAGAGTGTTACGATGGCGGATATGATTTATTTTAATCGATTGTTTGGTATCCCGGAATCTGTGTAGAAAATGGTTTTATATGGCGTAGTAAAACAGATAATGGCCGAGTTATTGTGCCTGATTTTATTATCCCTTGAACTCGACCGGGTGTTTATTTTTGCGGTATCTTTGATGTTTGGGTTTGGTTCTATCATAATGTTTTTCACTTACTTGAACATTACGCTTGACGAATGCCTATTTTCACTTAAGGTTGATCAATATAATTACAATTAGGTATAAATGGTCGGTAAAACATCTAATTGCTACTGTTTTTTTTAATTTTACAACAGGAACGCTTTTGACAATTTTCAAATTTTTGATGGTTTTAATAATACGGCCGAAGTTGGAAATCACCACAAGAACCTACCACAAGCTTACTCATCTCAACTGTCGAAACATAACAATGCCACTAATATTCAATGTTATGGCGACAGCTTAGATCAGATATTGGTAAGCTAGCAAGACAGACAGAAAAAACCAAACTACAAAAGTACAATATGTACGTATGTATGTACACACGAGTGTGAGTTCTGTTAGAACCATCAAACGAGCGCCGGCTTTTGAAATGGAAATATATAGAAGAATGCCGTGGCTAGTAAGTAACTATACTGTAGTGTTCATTTAACTTTAGATTCAGGGTTTCTTTGCCTAACAATCAAAAATACAATTCTCAACGTCATACCATTAACTGGGACAGAAATAATAATGCTTAGTAAAGTAGTGGAACGCAAGGTGTATATAAATATACATGAGGAAAATACGTGTCCTGTATCTTGCATATTGGCTGCCGGCCAACAAACATGAATCATTATGTGTTCCATCAATGAAATCTAATCCCTTATCTCCCAAGTGTCTTGTAATACTCGTGTTTTATGAATAAACACTACTATCTACTTTGATTGAACTTTGAATGGAAGTACTGTTTAATAATGTTTTAGCATTGCTATTCCTGTAATAGATAGTAGTTAAATAAATGTTCAGTAGAAATTGAAAAATTGTATAGAAGGTTTGGGTGATTTTAAGTCTTCCGAAATAATTGTCTTATGTAAGTTTTTTTAATATTTTTAGATTGAATAAATTATTGTACAAAATTAATAATCATTGTAAAATTAAGTTTTGTCATGAAGTCCGCATCATGAACAAATCCGCATTAGGTACGTTGCAAATTTTCTAAAAGCGTTAATTACTACTATGCTTAACAGTAGAATAATCACTTTTTCACCCAAAGCAAATAATTAAAAAAAGATCTTATTAATTAGAACAAGAATTTAGAAACTTTAAATACAAATTATCAGCTTCACAGCTTATTTTCATTGAAGTGTCTCCGAAGTAAATACTTCATTGATCTGTTCGATCGGTACGGAAATAAATTTCAATAATAACATTTTAAACAAAAGGGATAGTTGGTTCCCTCCGCAGCATAATGTACAATATGCAAAATGTACACTACACGCAAAATGTAACAACCGGTAAATTGTACAATACGCAAAATGTACACAACGCTTAATGTGCACAAGCGAAATGTACAAAAAGCAAAATGTACATTGGTTCTCTTACATTTTGTAGTTATACATTTTATAACATCTACCTTTCTCAAACATGATGCCAATACAAACGTAATTAGTACCTATAAGAGTAGTGCATACAGTTTCATAGAAATTACCACTAAAAGAAATTTAAAGTAATTTTAATTTAAAACACATTTGAAAACTGGCGCTACTCCAAAACATGAATCACTGACTTCAGTTCGCGACAATTTGTTACAATTAACGTATAAAGAGCTTACCGCTGAAATATGAACCTTGTCTGTGGGTCTTAAAGTTGATATTGATGATGCACAACCGGTTCAAGTAAAGACGCCCATTCCTTACTTTAAACTAAGTGCAGTCGGAAATTGTATGAAAAATATGTAACAAGTTTAAACCATTAACATGCAGCGCTCCAAAAAGGGAAGTTTTATGGTAAGTAAACTCCTTGAGAAAATGTGCGTTTGATTTATTTATTTTCGCAACATTAGCGTACGCGGGCTAATATTGGCTTCGTTACGGTTCGCTACAGCAGAATAATATTCACTTAACGAGCGAAAACAAAAGTCCCGACTGTAAAAAGTCTACGTATTCTACGTACCCAAGCTATTTAAAAATAATTTGAAAGAGAGTTACATACAGAATAAAAATAATTAAAAATGATAAATGACAACACCAAACTTATCAAGGGCGAAGACGAGCTTGGAGAAAACAAAATGGTTCTAATTTAAACAAGATTATGAATAATCACGTGACTAATAATTGAAGACTAGTTATAAATTTAGTTTTATTCTTCAATAACTTTATTATCATATTTCGAACTTCTTTGGAGTGAAAATTATTTCTTATACCTTCAAGAAATGGATTAACTTCTGGGACCCTGCAGAAAAGAGAAATTTCACTGTCTTCAAATAAAATCTTTGAAATCGTATCCATTAACTTGAAATTAAGTAATAAGGGTCGGACTAGAACGAGCACCTTTTAAAATTAAATGACAAGTAATAATTGTTTGAATCACATACGGAAAAAGCTACTACTGTTACGAGTATTACGAAATTGACGATATACAAATGGGTTACACATTTCCACATTCAATTCATTGTAAACTCTTAATCTTGTGTACTTAAATACAGATTTGATGAACTCTTCATTGAAAACGAAATGGAACATCTTTGTTACATAATAGAGTAATTATTAACGGGATTCTTACCATGTTTATTATTTGTGAGTATCCGATATTTCAGCACAGTTGCATGCGCCTTGATCACGGAATTACTGGAGTTAATGCGGATTACTCTATTGCAAGTGACCATGATAGTTTATTAAATATGTTTAATTCTTCAAAAAGAGTGTAGTAGTAAGTAAGTAAACAGCCTATAATTGTCCCACTGCTGGGCAAAGGCCTCCATCATTGAAATCAAGTCACCGCTACAATTGATGGGTAATGGCTTAATCACCACGCTTGCCAAATGCGGGTTGGTGATCACAAACCCGGGATATGCATCGAAAAGTCCCAAATACATTTTGCCCGACCTGGGAATTGAACCAGGATCCTTCGGGTATCGGACCGAGCACTCTGCCACTCGGCCACAGAGGCATTAAAAAAGAAACACAAAAAGAGTGTAATGTCACTGAACTCCTCCTAAACGGCTGGACCGATTTTGATGATTTTTGTAGTGTGAGTTTAACTGGCTCTATGGATAGTTTCGATTCAAAAATGGACCCGGTAGGTGGCGCTGTAATACAGGTGTTCACTGTAGTGGACGAAGTCACGAGCGGACCACTAGTAATATTTAAAATAATTAGCGGCCGCTCGCGTTCACCCGCGTAGTTCCCGATTTCACCTGCGTGGTTCCCGTTCCCGAGGGAATATCTGGATAAAAAATTCCTATGTGTTATTCCCGGTTATAAACTATATGTATGTTGAATTTCATCCAAATCCATTTTGTAGTTTTTACGTGAAAGAGTAACAAACATCCATACTTACAAACTTTCGCGTTTATAATATTAGTAGGATAACATTATAACAGTCTTTACTCACTTCTTACAGTAATTAAACAATGTCAAAGTAATTTATTTTTAACCGCATCGAATGGTTTTCATACGAAATGGCTGCTTGAAAACTTTAGGGAATAAATCTCGTCTTCGTCATAAATCTTTTAATTTTTGTCGGTAAGAAATACCTTTTGGGGCGACACAGATTTTCCTCAAAAAATTTATTAATTTCGAGAACTTAAACCACTTGTTTCCTTTATGTTTCTTGATAAAGCCGAAACCTGGTATGTTGAAAAGTGTAATTTAGATAAAAAAAGACTTTATAAGATCTGCCGTTGCATGTATACTGAGTTTATTTATGGTAATTACTTATGAAATTTTCGGAATCAGGCTTGTTTAGAAAAACGTATGAAACTAAGTAAACATTATATTTTTTTATAAATTATAAAATGTAAAGATGTTTGTATTAATCTATTTAGATTGCGTGTTTCCAGCCAAAAATCTATCCCATGACCCCAATGTGCCGTGGTCAATCTGGAAGTCCCATAATAGACTCTGCACTCGATTCTACTGCGGACCGAATATGAGTAGGTGGGTGCTCTGAAGACAATCATTATGGCAGTGGCGTCTTCTCACAAACTATGGAACACCTACCAACCTTCAACCTGTACAGGGGCGCCCAACTCTTCCTCTCCTCCTTAGTCCTAAGGCTCTCCTTTTCTTCTGGTAAAGGGGGAGGAGTCAGGGGGAAGGTCAGACATAACCACTTGCGTCTTCCCAGGTGCAGTGGTCTGATTACAAGGGATTCATACAAATATATCTTTTAAGGGTTCCGCACCCAAAGTGTAAAACGGGACCCTATTACTAAGACTCCACTGTCCGTCGGTCTGTCTGTCTGTCTGTCTGTCTGTCTGTCTGTCTGTCTGTCTGTCTGTCTGTCTGTCTGTCTGTCTGTCTGTCTGTCTGTCTGTCTGTCTGTCTGTCTGTCTGTCTGTCTGTCTGTCTAACTTGCGCTGCAGCTCGAAGTGAGCTCTGGCCTCTAGTCGGCGCCACTGTTACCGGTTCTAAACCGCTTCCTGCAAGTTGTCTTCATGAACCTTTTCCAGATCCTTTAGAACTTCGTGCAGCGGTAACGCGGGCGGACTTACAATGATTACTATAAACAAATTCATAATTGGCGCGCTCGGCTCCTCGAACGAAACGAACCACGTTTCAGTATGAACGTCAGTCATTACGAACGCCCTTTAATCGGAGCGACAGCTCTTCGTTCACACCCGCAGCTATAATCGTGAAATTTAATTTTAACCTTTGTCGCTGCGGCGTGTATCGTTTATCATCAACGGCGATAAAGGTATTAAAATAATGAGCCAGAAGCGAGAACGATATTCTAGCGCATAAGCGGAATGTCATACATTTTCTAATGAATGGGTATGTCTGGGCTATCAAGCGAGCTTTCGTTTGCGTTTGTGACGGTTTGAATTTTGGCTGAGAAAGGATTTGTGGTTTCATAATTAGTTTTTTTTATTGGTACAAAGTCCCTTATGTTATGTTTTTGTGCTTTTAATGAGAGATTTTGGCAATGATATAAATATTTTTTTATAAAAACTTATGAATTATTATTTAAATTATTAATTAAAAATTATTAATAATTAATTATTAATTTAAATTATTTATTGTTAATTATAATTTTTTTAGCCATGGTACTTTTGTCATGATATACGGAATACACTTACATAATATGTAGTTGTGGCATAATATAATATTTGTGTAGTCAATCAACATACTATAATATAACAATCAGAAATGCTAAAACGTTAGCAACTTTTAAGAGGCTACTGAAGGATCATTACTTGTCCCTAAAACTATCGTCACTGTAATATGCTTTTATATTATATTATGCATTATGTACTTATAATTATAACTGTGATGTTTGTATCAGTAGTATATTAGGTATTTATTAATATTTATTGCTGTGTTAGTTATATACTATATTTTATTTATGGTGAACCGACGACGACGCGACGACAAACCCACTTCAAACCCAAATATTTTTGTCCATCCAAAGGATGTCTGGAAGAGATCTCTTTGTACGTGTATTTTGTATGTATTTATTTGTCAAATGTTTTATTTTTGGTGTAAGTAGGTACAATAAAGTTTATTTATCTTATCTTATACTGGTTTTTTTTTAACAGGAACGCTATAGTTACACACGCCTGCACATTAGCTGCCACAAGCTGTCAAATTTCCTCAATCGACTTTGATCTTTATGTATATGGCATATGGTTGAACATCTATTGAAGAAATTTTACAGTTTTGGATAGGTTGAGGTGCTGGCGTCTGTACATTGAAATAAACCAACAAACGGACTAAATATAATCTGGATCAGGATAAAATAACTTGATAGCTAAATAGCGAGTAGTTTCATTACAATAATACAGCAAGTTCTTTAGTTTTTATTTTTTTTTATTTTTTTATTATCTTAGGAAACCAAGGTTTACAAAATTTAAATAGGGTGACAAAGTATTATACATAAAAACCACTTATAGGTGCTCACCGATAGAAGTTACATATTATTTAAAACTAGAAGCACTAAGCAACGCATATTAATCTCGCTCAAACTATTAACGAATTGGTATAACCGCAACAGAATATACAATAGTTACAATTAATATTATGTGGGTTCGAAGAACTGCTTGCTCACCAGACAACGGATAAACATACTTAAAATACTAAAATGCATAGGCACTTATAATATACATAGAAAACACCCAGACCCGAGACAATTTAGAAAAACAGTAATTTCTAAATTTACCAGATGGGGATCGAACCCGGGACCTCAGAGATGGCGACACCATGAAAACCGGTGCACAAACCACTCGACCAAGGAGGTCGTCAATGTGTTTTAGGGTTCCGTACCCGAAGGGTAAAACGGGACCCTTTTTTTTTCTCGTTTTTGCCTGATATTGATAACGGCAACAGGTAGACGCTTGAAATATTCACAGAATATTATGTTATATTATTCACATTGAAAATAAATAATTAAATTTAAATAAAATTGATATTTAAGGGGGCTCCCATACAACAAACGTGATTTTTTTTCCCAATTTTTTCTCGGTCTTAATAACGATAACAGGTAGAAACTTGAAATATTTTTATAGATAATGGCACGGAACCATTCGGAGTCCGACTCGCACTTGGCCGGTTTTTTCAATGTAACATGCCGTTTACGAGGTCTATAACTCGAACACTAAACACAGAAGACATTTGGACATAAATGTTGTACACTCTTGAATACAACAAACTACTTTTAATAACAACTTAGTTAAGTGCCTACTAACAAATAGTACGCGCGCAGCAAAAGCTACGCGTTGTTAATTCCTGATTAGAATTTAATTACTAGTCTAGGATGTTTACTTACATAGTAGAAACAATATATGGGGATTTTAGTACAGAAGCCTTAGTGATAGATAAAACACTTGGTAGAGGACTTGTGAGTTAGATTACTAGTTAGAACTGGAGCTTGATCAGTATTTAATTAGTGTCCCAATGAGAGTGGATATGTGATCGAACTATTTTTTTTTATTTTTTTTTATTTATATAAAAGGTAACGCCTCGGTAGCCGAGTGGCAAAACGTTCGAATCGATACCTGAAGGTCCCGGGTTCAATTCCCAGGTCGGGCAAAGATGATGATGACTTTTCTATCGCTACTCTTACTATTATACATTTTAACATTCATTTGCCTTTCTTTAAAAACAATGAAATGGCGGAAAATACAAAAAGGCAGTTCTGATGTATTTTAGATATTACCTGTCTTTAATGGATCAAGTTAGCAGATGTTGCCCAAAACTCAGGGGAAACTTTTCGACTTTGTCCCCGCAAGCAATTACAAGTTTCGTTTTTACCTCCGCTGAGTTAATAACTGTCCTGATGATTTCGAACAAGAAATTATGAAAAGTCGCCCCTCCAGATATAAATTACACGGCTGTATGACGATTGGAAATAAGATGTTTTAAATAAACGAATAAATCGGTCTGTCATATAATCTTCTTAAGTCGCTGAAAAAATGGTTATTTTTTGATCAAATGGGTCTGCTTAGTAACCTTACCAATAGGTAAATGGTAACTTTTAGCAATTTTACTTTAACATGTCCAGCAGTGGACTAGTATAGGCTGATGATGATGAAATCTGTACCTTAATTTCTAGCAGAACCTCAGCCATACGTAAAATGTTAGGTAATTCATTTTTGTAAATCGAAATTAATACAATTTGAAAAAAAGACAAATTGCTAAAATAATTTCACGAGCGGGATCGAACCCGCACCCTATGACATGCCGGGTCAGGGTCTATCACCTATGCTATCGTGGCTAGTTGGAAGTGCAATTGACCCGGAATTTTATGGGTTACAAAATTTGCGTAAAATTATACATAACCTTAATCATAAATTGAATTTTTTGATGTGTAACATCTTTCCTCTTGCTTTCAATTTGCAATTTGTAGGAGTGATTTCGTGAAATGGGACGGAAGTGTGTAACAGGAAGTTGGGGAAGAGCGCAAGCGCGCGCTATTTGATATGACGAATGAGCGCGCGGTGGTAGAGTTGGCCGTCGGATGGTACCAACCAATCGGGGAAGCGCGCGCCATTTGATTTGTCAAATGAGCGCGCGGTATTGCAATACTCATAATGTCAATTAAATAAAATACAATTTTCATTAAAAATAATTATTCTTTGTTATGAAAAATCATTTCAAATAATACCTGACCCATTTTTTTCAGAATATAATGTTAAAATTGCTTATTACTAAGGTGAGATGTCAAATGTTACACATCAATGAAAGTGTTTTCACTTTGTTGGTTTTGGATGCTATTTTATTTCCATTTAACACATTTTTTTGTAAATTTTATATATTTATTTATAATTGGGATTGTTGACCTTACTTTCTGTAAACGTGCATGAATGTTGGCAAATCAAAGCACACAGTAACTTACTTTCAAAATTCTTTAGAAGCTCGCTTGAGGTCTCGTTAAGTTTACCGAAGCCACAGCTGTAACTCAAGGGGATCGAGGAGTATTATTTATTATTCATTAAGTTTACAAGCTACGTAAGTGCCATTAATCACTTTTTATCATTCAATATCATACAGATACAACTTTACTGGATAGAGTAGACTAGAATAGAATACAAGATAAAATTTTGCTAGAACAAATCAAGCAGCCTCAGGAAGCACGAGTGGGAATCGAACCCACGACCTTTGGATAACCGGTCCAATGCTCTGACCGCTGAGCTACCGAGGCCCCAGAAGACTCGTTGAATTTTTAGAACTTTGTGATTTACGCTGCAAGCCAGCTGGTTGATTTCTTAAGAATATATCAACAATAACTAGAATAGATAGAATATGTTATTTAGATACCAGCCTAGTATAGCCTGATGATGATGATGCTGATAGACGTCATGGGTGGTAAATAAAAAAAATATTTGGACGATTTAAAAGCACTTTTCTAAAGTTTATTTGAATCAAAATATTTGACTTTGACTTTGACTTTGCTGTATGTGATGTGCTAGAATCCTGGGAGAAGAAAACTTAAAAAAAAAGAGATTGACTGTAATTTTTTTTAGTTCTATTCTATATAGGGAGTGCCCTATATAGAACTAACGTCAGTTAACGACAAGACGCCATCCCCATGAATGTTTATTTTGGAAACATTTTCATTCTAGACCGTAACAAGTAAGTTTGTGAAGTCACAGACTTATTAACTTTAGCAAAACATTTAAATCAATTTTGTCTTTAATAATAATGCTTAGGCGTTGTAACAACAGCTCAGACAAAGGACGAGGCGCCCCGAATAAGCAGCGAACCAAACTTTAATTGATTCGTAAGAACCGTCATCAAAGCAATGTTAACGCTTCGTCAACCGCTTAAATAGCTTTATAATCTTCAATTAGTCATAATGTATTGCGCACATGGTTTGTAATTCTTATAAAACGATAACAGACAAAATGCCGCACACAGAGACGTCAATTAAAAATGTATGATTAACCAAAAACAATTTCTAATTTCAATCTATGTATATTAATCTATAATATTATAAAGCTGAAGAGTTTCTTTGTTTGTTTGGTTGAACGCGCTAATCTCAGGAACTACAGGTTCAAATTGAAAAAATATTTTTGTCTTGAATAGTCCATCTATTGAGGAAAGCTATAGGCTAACAAATAGGCTTACATCACGCTATGACTAATAATGAAAAATGTTGCAAAGACGGGAAAATATTTTTTGAAAGCTAATTAACGCGGATGAAACCGCGGGGCACAGCTAGTATAACAACATACACAAATAACACATCTTTTTATAAGCCAATTGTTAGAATGTGTCGCACCTACAACGATGTCGCTCTCAAGTTTGTACCCGTGACTGGATATATACCATCTCAAATTGCAACAATTTAGTAGACTAGTTTGGGATAACGAACGTTTGCTAAAGTTTATTTAATGTAAGTGTTTTTATTGTATTTCTTTATTGTAATTTTTTAATTTTTAATGTTATTGTAATGTAATTTAGTCTTGTTCATTTTCTTTTTATACAATTTTAATTATTTAATTTATTCATTTGATTTTAATTAGTTATTTTAGAGAATTTAAATTTTAAATTATTATTTTGTTTTTTTATTCAATTAAGTTAATGCAAACTTTGATTGTTATCCCACCAACTGTTAAAATAAACTACTAAATTTATTGTGTACACAAGGTTAAGAATTGTAGTCCTGTTGTTTATCGAGAGCTTTATTTCTTCGTAATTATGACTGTAATTGGTTTTGTGTACCAAATTATAAATAAATAAATAAATAATAGAGTACCTAGTAAAGTAAACAACAAAAGCCTCCATCATTGAAATCAAGCTGTCATCGCTAAATTGATGGGTAAGGGCTTTATAACCACGCTTGCCAAATGTGAGTTGGTGATCTTAAACCCGGTTTATGCATCGAAACATTCGAAACACACTATTCTTATTCTGGGAATTGAACCCGGGGCCTTCGGTTATCGGACCGAGCGCTTGCCACTCGGCCACCGGGGCGTATCATTATATCATACTTAAAACGTTTCATTTAAAAATGTATACATATAGGTATATCTGTACTAATATTATAAACAGGAAAGCTTTGTATTTTTGTTTGTAACGAATAAACTACTGGACTGATTTAAAAAATATATAGGTATATAGGTACGGTCGAATTGAGAAACCTCGTCCTTTTTTGAGGTCGGTTAAAAAAATCTTTCACCATTAGAATGCTACATTAGCGCTGAGTAACTTATGCTATATTTATTACTAGAAAAAAAAATTGCTTTTTATTATTATTATATTTATTACTAGAAAATTGATAAATAAAAAGAAATACGATTAGTTTTTTTTTGTTGTAATAGAAACTGTCAAAGCGGTACGAAGTCCGCCGGGTCAGCTAGTAATATAAATATAACACTTGGTTTAATAAGTCCCGAGACTAAATACTAAAATAATTTTTTTTTGATAAAATTATTTTTTATTTATCGACATAGTCTCCTTCAACTGCAATACAGTCTCTCCAATGCTTTTCTGACTTTTCTATTACATAAGTGTAGAAAGATTTGTCTTTGGCTTTGAAATAAGCCTCCGTTGCTGCGATTACTTCACCATTTGAGTCAAATTTCTTGCCCTGGTGTACGAGCTGTACATTGAGTTACTATTATAATTTAACCTAAATAAGTTCCAGTTATGTCCCAATAAGGCCCAGAAAATGCAACATCTAAAAGGAAAACTCAGAGGAGAAGCGGAGTGCCTAGTACAACATCTCAATATATCGGCTGACAACTACGACACTTCATGGAAGCTCCTGAACCATCGCTGTAACAACAATAACAACAACAAGTTTTTATGGGTCAACCACCGATAGTGAAAATAACATCATTTGACTTGAAGCGGTTGCACGATATCAGTTTGGAGACAATCCGATCCTGATACATATCGTAACTGAGAAGATGGACTCTGACACTTATGTATTCTACATGAAGTCAAGAAAGGAACCACGAATCCTGCCGTCATTTGATGAATTGATTGGATTTCTGGAGAGCAAGCTTACTGCTTTGGAACCAGTCAACAGGAAGAACAAGTCAATTACCACAAAACAGGAAGCTGGTGGACTTAACAGGGATATGTCAAAACAACCAAAACTTAACATCTACATACAATAACAACAAGTCTCCCTTAAGAACATATCAAGCATTCAACAATACGCCAAGAACATGCCCTTTGTATAAATCAAACCACATTTTGAATTATTGCCCAGAATATCAGAAGTTGTCATCGGAAGAAAAAATCCGGTTAATTAATCACCTAAACATATGCCAAAATTGTCTCTCTATTGCCATAACGCACAGAAATGTATTTCGAACAAAACGCACCATACGACATTTGCACGAGTTAATAGCAATTCATCAAATCACAAACAAACAATCGAAGTCCACTATGTCAATTGCAACCTACAACAAGTCACGTATCCTGTAACTTTGGTGAAATTCTTCTGGCTACACTAAAATATATACATAATTTGTGAACTGAAAGTTAAAACTGCGGATGGAACCTACATTCAACTGAGATGTCTTTTAGATCAGGGATCACAAGTCAATTTGATCACGGGATCAGCTGCGCAACGCCTTGGTCTACGAAGACACAAATAAGATGTGACAATATCGAGCATCGGGATTTCATCAAACAAAGCTCCAATAGCACAGCAAACCAAGATGGGTTGCGTACTCCTGAGCAATGTTGAAACCATTAATTGCCACGTAGTGCTGAACAACATAGAAGAGATTTCTCAGTTCTGGGAAGCTGAAGAAATTAATGACTTTTGAATAAGAATATTGCGAAGCATTATACAAAAATACAACAAGAAGAGGCTCCAATGGTCGATATGAGGTGAAAATCCCAATAAAACCAGACTTCGAAGCGCTCCTCAGCCCCTCAAAGCAGTAGCACAGTTTCGGCAACTAGAAAAACACTTCGAGAAAGATGACATCTTATGCGAAGCTTACAAAAAAAATATTCAATAGTACATTCAACTCGAGCACATGAAGATGCACCAGACCACGTGAACCAAGCTTTTTCTTACCTCACCATGGTGTCGTTAAACCTGACTCGACAACCACAAAGTTACGAGCAGTTTTCAATGGCTCACAAAAGACAAAGTCTGGTTACAGCCTTAACCAGCTTATCTTAATCGGACCGAACCTGCAACAAGATCTGCTAAGAATAATCATATGTGGGAGAAGTTTTCAATTTGTCTACAAAGCCAATATAGAAAAGTTTTACCGACAGCTACGCATCCAAGAGGAAGATCAACACCTCCAAAAAACCGTATGGCGAGACGATATCAAGCAGCCTATACAAGAATACCAGCTACGTACAATGACCTACGGCACGAAAACAGCTCCCTACTTGTCGATGCGCACGATCAAACAGCTGATAACAGACGATGGTTCTCAATATCCACTAGCTGCAGACATTTTAGATCACCAACAGCTGTAGGTACATGGATGATTTATTGGGTGGACATTATCAGATAGACCAAGCCATCGAAGCACAAAACAGCAGAACACATTGCAAGGCGTTGGTTTTAACCTTAGAAATGGACCAGTAATGACGACAGAATGTTAAAAAAATTAATACAAGATTAAATAAGCCAAAACATGATGGATTTCAAGTGCTCACAAAGCAACAAAACGCTCGGAATCACATGGAATCCGCACACAGACAATTTTGATTGCAAAAAAACACAAACTAATAATATTATCGCCACTACAAATAACGATGCCGTCATCACCAAGCAGTCATTACTAGCAGATTTATTGAAACTATAATGATCCACTAGGCTGGATATCACCCTTAACAATGAAGGGTAAGATCATATTCCAACAATTAAGGGCGCTCGAATTCAGCTGGGATGAAGCAGTGAAAATCATTTAGAAACGATATCACAGCTATAACTAGTTGGAACAATACCAAGCTGGATCGGAAACACACAAAACGCTATAGAACTGCATGGATTTTGCAATGCGTCCGAACGAGATTACGCATGCGTTATCTACTGTAAAACTACAGATTATCAAGGCAACATAAACATTAGACTACTAGCCGGTAAGACCAAACTTGCCCCCTTGAATAAAACTATCACATTGCCGCGCTTAGAACTTTGTGGCGCTTGGCATTCACATCACACTGTCGCGCTATTCCATGCACAATGCACATCCCAAAACACCGAGGCCATCACCTTCCCGGCAGATTGTTATGTCTTAGGCCTCTTCGGGCGGCTTTCACCGACCGCTCTCCACTCTGCTGACTGCTGTTGGGATTCCGGAGTGAAATGGTGAATCCATGTTTCATCCATTGTCACGACTTAAAAAATCCTTTTTATTTCTATTAAACAGTGCCAAACAGCGCTTTGAATCATTAATACGTTGTCGCTTTTGATCAATTGTTAGCAGACACGGCACCCATTTGGAAAAAAGCTTTTTCATGGCCAAAGTTTAATGTAAAATAGTGAAAACACTACCAGTTAAAATCTTCACTATCTCAGTTACCTCGCGCACTTTTACCTTTCGATCGTCTTTCACGATTTTCAGGACTTGGTTGATTTTTTGTTGAGTCGCTGCTTTGTTTGGACGACCAGAGCGTTCAGCGTCTTTTGTGCCCATACGACCGCGTTTGAAATCGGCATACCACCGACAAATGGTTGGTTTAGATGAAGCAGATTCCGTATAACACTTTAAAAGCCATTGCTGTGCTTGAACCGTTCAAGCAGCGTTTTTTCCCATTAAAAAACAATGATTTATCAACACACGAAACTCGTTTTTTTCCCATTGTTTTCGGAATTTAAAAAGTCGTCCCTTACATATCTGTAAATCAATATTTAAACTGTTCGATTTTCAAAAAAAATTAAAACATAATCTTTTGATGGCCAGTACTTTCTAAAAATCAAAAGAGTTTTTAATATATGCGCTATCTCCAAGTAAGTCTCGGGGCTTGTTGAACGATCTAGTATATACGAGTATATAGTCGGTTAGGCTATACTTACAGTTAACTAAGAGCTGTTTATAGTAATGAGTGTACACACGACGGCAGATCAACCTATATTGATCCTTATAACCAACCAATAAGGTTCAAAATTGATTGTAGAAATTTGACAGTTTTGGGTAGGTTGATCTGCCGCCGTGTGTACTACGATGCACTAATGACTGTTTAAATAAAATAATAAATTTTTACCACTACCGTAATGTAGTGGCTAAACCACCAATCTCAGACCGAGTGGATAGTTCACAATATCGATTTGAATCTGTAAAATCGAAAGAGCCTAAAAGAATAGTAAAAAAATATTTATTCATAAATTCTTAAAAGATTACTTAATCGTAACTCTGACAAAACATTTCATGATCGAATTAAAGATGAAATTGCTTATTACGCGCTCGACGGAACAAAAAGAATGAGACTTGCCAGACTAATAGAACAATCCAATAATACGGTCTTAATAAACGAGTTTATTGAAATAAAAAGGCGATTTAATATTGTTTGATGGCTTTAGTTATTTCATTGAGAGCTGTTTCATGGAATTTTAAAATTAAATTCAGATAATAATATAATAATGAACAATGAATACACGCGATTGACAACGTTCAGTTTGTTCGATCCGCCGTTTATAATTAATTTTATTTTCTAAAATGTAAAATTTGCTTTTTATTAACTTTATCATTATAAGCATAAAAACGTTGTTGAATACAGGTTACGGCTTAGCTTAAGCTTATACAATAGCTGCCATTTTTTGTTTATAAGTGTTTATCATACTTTTCTTTGTTTGCTCAAGGAAATGTAACCTTTTTCTAAATAAAAAATTGTATTCATATTATAATTTTGATAGCATTTGTGAAGATAGGTCGTAATCTACCACGCCAACCATAAGCGTGTTCAATTTGGTGGGTTTTAACGACTGCTATCTTACAGCAATAGCCTACCTAGCCGATGGCTTAAACCTTTCGAAGGACACCCCGCTACACACGACTTTAAAGTTTATACTGACAGCCCCCACCAACCTTACGGTTATAAAGTTAGGTGTCAGACGTCCTTGCGCAAGCACAAGGGACCACCTGCGTCATGTCATAACGCTAGATCAGGACGCGCCGAAACGCATTCTTCATCCGGTACTTTTAAGACTAGTGTCTCGAGCTAGTTGCCCCGTGGACACGTATAGTCCACTATCTAATATCCAGATAGGTTACCGGAGCTGTAAGCTCGCTCACTTCACGTTGCACTAAGAGTACAACTCGCAGATTCCACCGCTCGGGTCGTCAACTCTAAAGTCGACCACCAAATGTCCTCTTTAGTGGCAAAGTTGTAAGCCCACTCACTTCTCAGTACCCATCCAGGCACCTCATCAGTCCCAAATTCTACGCGGCTGATTCAACCGGAGACATTGCATCTAGCGGGCGCCTCTACTAGTTCTCCAGACTAGTGCCGGAGATGTTGGAAGCCTACTCAATGAAAACCATCGAGCAGAACAACCAACTATGGACAACTCACGTGCCCCGCAGATCCTTTCGCTTCGGGCCCCCCTGGACTCTACTCGGACTCGCTCGCTGTGCACGAAATGGAAGCCTGGCCAGACCAGGCATACGAACATTCCCACTTCTACAGCTAACCACATAGCCACCACGAGTCTAACCCATGTCCGGGACCTGCCGGAGACGCTCGCGAAGGCATAACCAGCAGGGGGCCTAGAATATCCTAGGAACTCCCGTGGTACCCTTGAAAAGACAGCCGGACCCGCAGTTTCAGCTGCCATATCCTACCTATTAGGGTGAGTAGATCGTTTCGAAGGACAACCCGCTATACACTACTTTAAAGTTTATACTGACACCCCCTACCAACCTTCCGGTTACAAAGTAGGCGTCAGAATAACCTTGCGCAAGCACAAGGGACCATCTACGTCAGGTCATAACGCCAGATCAGAACTCGCCGGTACGCATCCTTCATCCAGTACTTTTAAGACTAGTGTCTCAAGCTAGTCGCCCCGTGGACACGTATAGTCCACTACCTAATATCCAGATAGGTCACCAGAGCTGTAAGCTCGCTCACTTCTCGTTGCACTAAGAGCACAACAGTATTTTTTCCCAAGCAGTCCACTGCTTGGGCCGTCAGCTCTAAAGCCGACTACCAAATGTCCTCTTTGGTAGCGGAGTTGTAAGCACACTCACTTCTCGGTACCCATCCAGGCACCTGATCAATTCCAAATTCCTACGCGGCTGATTAAACCGGAGGCCTTTGCATCTAGCGGGCACCTCTACTAGTTCTCCAGACTAGTACCGGAGATGTTGGAGTAACTACTCAGTGAAAACCACCGAGCACCACACCAACTAAGGGTAACTCACGTACCCCGCAGATCTTTTCGCTTCAGGCCCCCACCGGACCGCTACTAAGACCCGCTCGCTATGCACGAAATGGAAGCCTGGCCAGACCAACCAGGCAGACGAACATTCCCACTTCTAGATTCCACTTCGAGATTGTGCGCTGGCAACCCAGCACAGTACACATACTTAGGTACTATCCCGTTACATTAATTAACAGCTTTATTCTAAACGTGTTTACCAAACATCAAGTGCATACAAAGTGTAATACATCAAGGAAAGAACCTACGGTATTGTTATCAGCGTTTTTCATCGGCTGTGGAGCCTCTAAATACTTACAGATAAGTCTGATTTTACTATTAACATTTTGAAGAATATGTTAAAGTGACACGGCTACCCTCAAAGTTAGTTTAACAACTTCAGTGTCAAAATC
This sequence comes from Eudonia lacustrata, assembly GCA_947562085.1. NCBI lineage: Eukaryota > Metazoa > Arthropoda > Insecta > Lepidoptera > Crambidae > Eudonia > Eudonia lacustrata. The sequence continues at coordinate 2,571,800 of OX387313.1, read as the reverse complement.
AAATGACAGCATCAACTTTGATTTTGACAACGTCAACATCAACTGACAGTTAAGTTTTTCATTTTGACAAACAAAATAGTGTTGCCACTTTATAAATTTTACCTAGAAAAGGGTTTTTTTTTTTTGTCACTTCATTATGAATTGTGCCGCATGTTGTAGCACTATTGTTGGTAACGAAGACTATCTACAATGTACGCTGGATTCGTGCAACAAAATTTACCATTTACTCTGCGCTGGAGGAAGAATGCAGGCTGTAGCATCTGGTCCGTGGATTTGTCCGGAATGTGTGTGTTCCGCCAAAAAAGGTGGGGATAATAGTCTTACTCCAGTGGGTCTTTCCAAAAAGTCTCGCGATCCGAATGTTACGTACCGGAAAAACCAATTTTCTTCTAAAATGCCACCAGAAGACCTTGGAAACAATGCCAGATCAGACGAAATAACGAATTTGCGTCAAGAAATTAGTGAGCTTAAAGACCACTTAAGCCATGCAATGTCGGTTATATCAGTCTACGACACAAAACTGGAGAAGTACATGTCGCTGGTGCAAGGCTATTCCTCCGAGGTGAAGCTGCTCACAGGAAAACTCAAATGTTATGAAGCAACAAACAGTGAAGTGGCCGCCGTCTTCCGGAACGGGCAAGCTCGGTCTCAAACCATACCCAGCCGTGCCGAGACAGCGACAGCGAGAAAGGGCGTTACTCCAAGTGCCCTGCCGAAGCAGCCGATATCGGACGAAGTGAAGGAGTCAACGGCGAATGAGACAATCGCGGTACCCTCACACAGTTCCGGTAAAAATGTCGAAGGTAAAACCCATCATGCTGCTACTGTGGTCCATCATGCGTCGGAAGATGAACAACGGACGGACGTTCAAATAAGAAAGAAGTCACGGCCTGTTTCTTTGTGTGGAGCCGCAAGTCCCACTGTGACGTAACTCAGAGCAGTCGAACCGCGAAAATACATACACCTGTGGAATATGGAGTCTACAGTTGATGAGATTCGCCAATACCTTCTCCAACTTTGTCCTAATAGCTTGTGTACTGTTGATGAGCTAAAAACTAGAGGGAATTACAAGTCTTATAAGATCGGTGTTCCCCTGCCTTGCTATGATGTCTGTTTTTCAGTTGACGTCTGGCCGGTAAACGCTAAAATAAAGAAATGGATTCCATATCGCAGGGCAGCTTTGAATACTAACGGCAACGCTCGTGGGACTGTCTCTGTACCAGACAATAACAAGCCCTTTCGTGTTGCAGCGGAAGGGCAATAAGGTTCCCACTGTTTATGTATTATACCAGAATGTGCGAGGACTCAAAACTAAACTTTGTACTTGGCGTAATAATTTGGCCTTATTGGAGCACAATCTTGTAGCAATAACTGAGACATTCCTTGATAGTTCTGTGAATGATGCGGAGCTTTTAAGTAGTGACTGGAACTTGATACGCCGAGACAGAGGCACGCCGCGTGGCGGTGTAATGCTTGCTGCACGCACCCCGATTGTGTTACGTCGATGTCGGGATCTAGAGACTGATAGTGGTGAAGACCTTTGGGCATGTTTTTCTTGGCGCGGTCGCCCTTTCTACGTGTGTGCTGGATACATTAAGCCTAGTGCAAGCGATAAAGACTATATGGAATGGTTTTGCAAAATTGAAGGTTTTATTAATAGTTTGAGGGCACCTGTCTTAATTTTTGGTGATCTCAATTTGAATAGTGCTTCTCAGAATGTAAATAATTATTATTGCTTTTTTCTATCTTTTTGTAGTATGTCTAAGATGAATGGTGTGAGAAATGTGCATGATGGAATCCTGGATGTGGTATTGGTCAAGGAGAGTACTAATGTCCATGGGGTAACTGTCGCTGCTACCGATGGGTTGGTGCCACCAGATGCGTATCATCCACCATTGGATATCGAAGTTAGGGTTGGTACTGCTGGTTCTTCGGACCTTATCGCTCCTACTAATATTAATCCAGATAAAGACTGGAACTTTAAAAGGTGTGATTATGAACAATTGTACTCCTATCTTCACGAAGCTTCATGGGACAGTGTCCTACAAGCTAGTGATGTACGCACCGCCACTGAGTGTTTTTATAACACCGTACGACATCTTTGACTTATGTATTCCAAAAAAGCGCAGAAGTAAGTTTGGTAAGCGTTATCCTGTCTGGTTCACCAGAGACATAATATGTGATACCAAATATAAGCTCAAGCTGCATAGTTCTTGGAAGCGTACTAACTGCAAACATACGTATAAATCTTTTTCTGATCTTAGAGCGGATCTCAAGACTCGCGTTGCTACTGCGTACAATTCTCACATGAGACGTATTGAGGACAACATAAAAACAAACCCTCGAGACTTTTGGCGTCACATCTCTGGCTTGCGAACTAAAGGTGGTTTTAATCCTAGCGTGACCTATAAGGGCCAAACACTATCGGGTGTGGAAGCGGCAACTGCTTTTGCAACTTATTTTTCCAGCGTCTTTCTACCTGACAAACCGGAATTAAATATCGAGACAGTGAACCGTAACGATAAAAGTTGTAATAGTAACTACGTAAACATTTTTCAATTTAAACTCAGTGATGTTAATTTAGGAATTATGAAACTAAAGTCAAATAGTTCTATAGGACCAGATTTGATTCCTTCTGTGTTACTGAAACAGGCTAAGAAGAGTATCTCTGGTCCCCTTTGTCACATTTTCAACCTTTTTTTACAAAGTGGTATATACCCTTCCCAGTGGAAAATCTCTCGTGTCATCCCTATACCCAAAACGTCAAACAAAATGGAGGTTGAGGAATACCGGCCAATTGCAAATTTTGTCTTCCCCAGCTAAGGTATTTGAAAGCATCATCCACAAGTACGTATATGCCCAGGTGGATAAATACCTTTGTAATGAACAGCATGGTTTTAGACAAAAAAGATCCGTCGATACAAACCTGTTGACTATTGTGGAGTATATTTCCACATGCCTTGATAGGAGGTCTCAGGTTGACGTGCTCCACTTCGACTTCCGGAAGGCGTTTGACAGGGTTAACAATGATAAACTGTTGGCAAAATTAAGCATTATAGGCTTTGCCCCTGGTCTCCTACGCCTTCTAGCAGACTATCTTCGTAATCGCCAACAGTTTGTAAAATTTGGTCTCTATGAGTCCCAGCCCTACCATACGCGTTCCGGAGTGAGCCAGGGATCGATACTTGGACCCCTGTTGTTTCTCCTTATGGTCAACGACCTCCCTAAAGTTGTCGATTACGCTCAGTGCTTGCTCTATGCTGACGACTTGAAACTCTTTGTTGAGATCAAGTCAGTAGCCGATTGTGTTGCGTTGCAACAGGACGTTGACGCGGTTCACCAATGGAGTCTTGGGAGCTCAATGGAATTTAACTCATCCAAATGTTACGCAATGACTTTCGGTCGAGTGCAGAACCCAATAAATTTCAACTACACGATTAACGGTAACGCTATTACCAGATCTGTAGTAATGAGGGACTTGGGGGTTACATTTGATCGAAAGCTCACATTTCACGTCCACATTGTCACGTTGGCAAAAGACTGCTTTAGGCGATTGGGTTTTGTTCTGAGAAACTCCCGGGACTTCCAAAATCTTCATGTTGTTGGGCTTGTTTTTGGTGCTCTTGTGAGAAGCAAACTGGAAACCAGCTCATGTGTATGGAATCCACATGAGTGTACTTATGTGCTCTTACTGGAAAAAATACAAAAGACTTTTCTCAGATACCTTTACAAGCGTACTTACGGATACTATCCATATATGTACCCGACCAGGTTTATTTTAGGCTGTTTGGGGTACAATGCGTTGGAGGTAAGAAGGAACAAAAATCAGATTACCACCATGTGTAAAATCCTACGTGGAAATATTGATGCGCCAGATCTGAATAACCAGCTGTGCCAACTATTTACGCCTGACAACTATCGGCGGAGTAGAAAGCACAAATTATTTTTTGTGCCCACGAACCGTACCGCTGCGCGTCGCTATTCGCCAATCCCGCGCACACTTGCCGCGCTTAACGCTCTCCTTGAGGAAAATTGGAAATATTGTCTGAATGCCTGAGATTCTGTGAGAGGGATGCATGAATGTACTATTCAATTATGTACATAATTTGTCATTTGGTAGTAACTAATAATGTAATTTTAATTCTAATTTTAATCGCAACTGTTTTGTTTCACTTTATAATATTTTAAATTCAAATTTGTAATTTATATATATTAATTAATGTAATTGGTGTTAACCGTGTTAATTAATTCAATTAAATAAATTCTATAGCAAACCACATGCTACCACGAGTCCAACCCATGTCCGGGGCCTGCCGGAGACGCCCGCGAAGGCATAACCGGCAGGGGGCCTAGGATCCGGAACTCCCGTGGTACCCTTTAAAAAACAGCCGGACCCGTAGTTCCAGCTGCCATACCCTACCTATCAGGGTCAGTAGATGGGAAAGACAGAAAAAATGGTCTAAAATATTTTTATTTAGTCACCCGCTCGGTTACCTGGCATTACGATTTTCTGGACTTGCAAGGTTATCTGCGGCGCCATAGAGTTAAATAACATTTTTTTAAATTCATTTCCATGGATTCCAAGGGTTGCCATGGATGGATGGTTTTGATGGTCGTGTAATTGATCTTTCGATTCTGGAATCAAAAGCCAACAACCATCGAAAAATAATATCAGCACTAAACTTGGAACGCAAATGACTAAGTGATCTCAGAAATTAACAGCGAAATCAATTCAGCTCGCACCAGCTAAAGATCTAAAGATCTAGAAAACATACGAAGGTGATTCGTTTCACATGGCTTGAGGAACCCTTTAAGTTTTTCGCCGTCACCAAACAAGCCCGGTAAAGCTGAAAATGCCGCTTAAGGCAATCAGCAAACTCTTTCAAAAAAAAACAAAGGAGGTATGGCACCTCTTGATTTCAAATCAGCTGCAGCTTTGCTTAAGGGTGTCACTCCATTATAAGCGGAGCGGAGTAGATCGAAGCAGCTTTATGCTTTTTTGAAGCCGCAATGAAACTCTATTGAGGTGGAGCGGAGCTGAGCGGCGAAAAGCGGAACAGCATTATCCACAAAAACTCCACTGACACACAATCCTGTCATGCACCGCCCTGCCCCGCGCCGCCCCACTCGTGAGATGTGACGGTTTTCCTAAGAAATACGACGCCGCTCATATCTTCTCCGCTAACTACCTTCTACTGGAGCAGAGCGGGAAAAAGTCGTTTAAGACGACACCTCGATTTGTGATCATTCAAAAAGGGTGATCATTACTGACGCTGACATAAGGTCGATAATACGTAGCGCCTGCAACAATATAGACCGCAAATTACCAGTTAACCTAAAAAATATTAAAGAAAAAATATTGGTTTTAGTTATCAAAATATGTAGCAACTAATTTACCTCCTTTTCCACGAGTTTTTTTTTTTCGAGTCCTTTGACCACGGACCCTGCAAAGGGACCCAAGTTGTGTCAAAGCACATTGTCAGAATAAAATAATATGTAGAACAAACAATATCAGATACGGATTTAAGTAAAGTGTTTTATTATAAAGAGATGATGTTATCCAGAGCCTGTATAGATTGCTGGGTCTCTTATCAAAGCTTAGAATGTTTCTAACCTATTTGTCATTGTCAAGCATAGTGATAGTGTGTATGCTTGAGAACAATACAGATACTTACGAAGTATGTAGGCAACATTAATTTATTTTTAGGTCAACTGAATTTATGTGATTTGAAACTTTTTACAGTAGAATTTATAAAAACAATCGAATAAACTTTTTTACTTGCATAATAGTTTTCATTAGAATTGGCTAAAAGGTTTGAAAAATACTGAACTCTGCATGTTTTTATACCGAAATATATATCCGATTCTTAATAAATTCGCGTTCATTCATACGACTTCGAAACATAATGAAAACCTGGAGAGCTTGAATAAATTTTGTTCTAGATTCAGCCTTTGTATTCTCATCAGCAGTGACCCGAACAGATTTTGAATAAACCTGTGCTCAGGCTTCGAGATCATTTTTAAACATGAAATTTTTAATTAAACTTAAAGGCAGACAACGTTCCCTAAAATTTCCAGCCTCCAAAGTTACTGAGAGAACGTCGACATTCACACAGACTGAACGCCTTTAAAAAGATTTTATATCACTTCGAAAAGTTACCCTGTCTTACGGATCGTGCTCATAACAATGTAATTTATCAAACCCAAGACTTGGAGGTGGGTTTGCTCTGAATTTTCCGACGATGTTTTCAATATTTTCTCCATTAATGGCATCGGAATGATGCTGTTTGCGGTAATGGAGCGATTCAAGCTGTTGATATAATATTTCGCAATGAAACTCTATTGAGGTGGAGCGGAGCTGAGCGGCGAAAAGCGGAACAGCATTATCCACAAAAACTCCACTGACACACAATCCTGTCATGCACCGCCCTGCCCCGCGCCGCCCCACTCGTGAGATGTGACGGTTTTCCTAAGAAATACGACGCCGCTCATATCTTCTCCGCTAACTACCTTCCACTGGAGCAGAGCGGGAAAAAGTCGTTTAAGACGACACCTCGATTTGTGATCATTCAAAAAGGGTGATCATTACTGACGCTGACATAAGGTCGATAATACGTAGCGCCTGCAACAATATAGACCGCAAATTACCAGTTAACCTAAAAAATATTAAAGAAAAAATATTGGTTTTAGTTATCAAAATATGTAGCAACTAATTTACGAATATTGATGTTATCAATATATTTGAGTGGTTTCCAAGCATATAAATTAAGTAGTTTTATTGTAATTTCAACAATAGTGATTTTTAGTGGTGTTTTTGAAAATAATTATGATCGAGTCAAAATTACTCAATCGTGTATTTCAAGGAAATTCAAGATTTTACCTTTAACATTTCAGATTCGTAAGTCATATTATAGTCATAAACTATTCGTCGTAAGTTGGTGCATCTTTTCAGTATGTCGCCTTAATGTTCTATTGGTTGATTTCCACGCAGCTCCGCTCAAGTCCGCTCCGCCCCAATGGAGTATCACCCTAGGAGCGGGAACTGACACCGGCAGTCATTACCCGTCAATCGAGGAGGTCAGAGCGCGATCAAACTCCGCCGTTCTGCAAAGCGAGCGGGTTGGAACCGGGCATCGCCTTTGAATCTATACGTAGCTAAACATTAAACTGTAGTTGTGCTGTCTGGTCAATTTACCAGGAAAACTACAGTAGGAGAAAGTTTTGGATCTTAATCCGAAATGCAACTATGCTTTGAGAATTTCCATGGTAATTCACTATTCCTTATAGTTACTACGTAAGATGGTCCTGCTTAGACTGCGTAAATAGAATGATATGGTCTGAAATATTCTGATGATGATTATTAAGTTGGAGCTTGAGCTCGTAAAGGATCTTTATACATATTTAAAGCTTGATCATAGCTAACATTATGTGCTTATCTTCATCATCAGCCTATAATAGTCCACTGCTGGAAATAGGCCTCTCCAAGTGCACGCCAACGAGCACGATCCGTGGCTACTTTCATCCAGTTCTTGCCAGCAACCTTGCGAAGATGTGCTTAGCAATTTACAAATACGGAATTAGTATCTTATTAATAAACCTACTAGTCGTCTAAAAAAAACAATCTGTTCCTTCAAAATAGTTAAAAAGTACTCTCTCATTATTATTCCGTTACAAAATATTCGTATACGATACAAAATTTAAGTTTGAAATACGTGGTTTCACTTATAATTCTATAGAGAGACACCTCTTTCTTCCAGTCTATGAAATTTCGAACTAATTCGCAGCAACTTCCAGGCACACAGCAACTTTGAAATGCCAAAGTTCTCGAACGTTCGTTCAGCATCAATTTGACAATATTGGAAAGTTTTAATGACGTTAAATTTTTTGTTTAATATAACAAACTTTTAGCGATATAAGTGTACATTTAAAATTAACTACGATAAGAACTTTTCGTTCTCGCGCATGCTATGACTGCCATAATGGATATGGACATATAGGTGAATGGATGTTTTTGAACTATGTTGATTCCTGTTAGTGTTTAAATAAATACATACAGTTGTGTAATGTAATAGAGAAACTTAAATATATTATGTGGAAAATTTAAGTAGCTACTATATGATTGGACGCGGTGCGCCCAGTCCTTATCTCCTGAACCAAGCGCAAACATGAAGCGCTAACGTTTCGTCTGGCGCAGGTACTGTTGGGATACGGATGTTTTTTTAAGTGCCTGCATTAGATCGCTTAGAGAGGGGCAAGCCCATTGTGCCACCAATATACCGAAAGATACTACAACAGATACTGCTCAGCATTGCCTGCAAGAGTGCATGACTTAACGTGACGACGAAGAGGGAACAGCAAAGCCGCCCCCTAACGGCGGTGATTAGCTCTGATCTCTCGCTGGCCAGGGTAGTAAAGAAAGGCTATAACTGGGCATTGTTATGTGATTGGTAATTTTGGGAACAGTTAAAGCTTATTGGATGTGATCCATCCTTAGTTTAGTAATAGAGTCTATTAATAGAATATAGAAATAACGGAACTCGAAATAACGGGGAAGCTTTAAGTATTTCATTTTGATCACACATCCAGTGACTAGGCGTAACTTGCTTAACTTTTAGGATTGGAACTCAAAAGCTATAGCAGAATCGGTATTCCAAAGTAAGACATTTATACCTTTTAAATAATATTAAATTTAATCATCATCATCATCTTCATCATCATAATCATTGTGCCGTCAGCACAATATTCATAGCACGTAACGTTCGTGGTAAATAATTTACATAACGTGTTTCTCTATTACATCACGTTATTAATTATTTACCACGAACGTTACGTGCTCTGAATATTGTGCTGACGGCACAATCATCATCATCATCGGCTTTCTCGACCAACTGCTAGGCATAGGCCTCTCTTTGTTTATGCAATTAATAAATTTAGGAAAAATCCCTAGCTAACCTAAGCAGAATAATGACGGTAGCCCCAAACATCAATTCTCATTCAAAACAATAACCCAATCAACGATGCCCTAAAATACAAAGAACGACAATGAACTTTTGTTGTTTCGCTCCATATTCATAGAAGTATGTCAAGAGCGATTGAAATGTAAAAACCTTTGTCCCGACAAAGCGGTTGGTAAGCAAGCGTATCGTCTGTCTCAGTGATTGACGGGATTCGACGACCCGTGACCGGCGTTGCACAAACTACTCTAAGAATATTGCTACTGCACCGTTTTGAATAAACACAAACATTTGTTTGAGAATAAAGGTGGGCGTGTTGCTCAAACAGCACGCATTCAGGATTTAGGTACCTATAAATATGGTCCATTTTCAAGTTTTCTTCATTGCAAATTTTTTTTAATACGTCTTTAGAAAGGTAACAGACGCTGTAAGAAGGTCCTTTACAAATTTAAGCAATCGATTCCTTAGCTCGGAGAATCTAGTAAAGGACGGAAAATGCTTGCGTGACGTCATCACCTCTAGAAAATCTCTGAGTATATCTAATCACTACGGCTTGAGAAACCATTAGTTTCTTACCGCCTCTAACGGTCATCGTTCGCTGTAAAAGCCTTCGGCGGCCAAACGAAATCACTTTCCAAAAAATACATAAATAAAGTATTGAATACTAGCGACCCGTCCCGGCTTCGCACGGGTGGAGATTTTTTAAATATAGCCTATATTACTCAGCGCTAATGTAGCATTCTAATGGTGAAAGAATTTTTTAAATCGGTCCAATAGTTTTTGAGTTTATTCGTTACAAACACAAAAATACAAAGCTTTCCTCTTTTTAATATTAGTATGATTGTGTTGTAAGTTTACTATTACACTACACGGTGATATAAAATACTCTACTCATGTTTCTTTTGCATATCATTTCATCTTGACGTTTCGAGTCCTTTGACCACGGACCCTGCAAAGGGACCCAAGTTGTGTCAAAGCACATTGTCAGAATAAAATAATATGTAGAACAAACAATATCAGATACGGATTTAAGTAAAGTGTTTTATTATAAAGAGATGATGTTATCCAGAGCCTGTATAGATTGCTGGGTCTCTTATCAAAGCTTAGAATGTTTCTAACCTATTTGTCATTGTCAAGTATAGTGATAGTGTGTATGCTTGAGAACAATACAGATACTTACGAAGTATGTAGGCAACATTAATTTATTTTTAGGTCAACTGAATTTATGTGATTTGAAACTTTTTACAGTAGAATTTATAAAAACAATCGAATAAACTTTTTTACTTGCATAATAGTTTTCATTAGAATTGGCTAAAAGGTTTGAAAAATACTGAACTCTGCATGTTTTTATACCGAAATATATATCCGATTCTTAATAAATTCGCGTTCATTCATACGACTTCGAAACATAATGAAAACCTGGAGAGCTTGAATAAATTTTGTTCTAGATTCAGCCTTTGTATTCTCATCAGCAGTGACCCGAACAGATTTTGAATAAACCTGTGCTCAGGCTTCGAGATCATTTTTAAACATGAAATTTTTAATTAAACTTAAAGGCAGACAACGTTCCCTAAAATTTCCAGCCTCCAAAGTTACTGAGAGAACGTCGACATTCACACAGACTGAACGCCTTTAAAAAGATTTTATATCACTTCGAAAAGTTACCCTGTCTTACGGATCGTGCTCATAACAATGTAATTTATCAAACCCAAGACTTGGAGGTGGGTTTGCTCTGAATTTTCCGACGATGTTTTCAATATTTTCTCCATTAATGGCATCGGAATGATGCTGTTTGCGGTAATGGAGCGATTCAAGCTGTTGATATAATATTTTGCAAAGAAAAACTTCTTGTCAACAACAGACACAGCAGAATCGGGCCATGTTAAATCAAATATATATCTAAATGTATTTTATATTTAATGTGCTTATAACGTTTTATATCAGAATATTGTTAGTCCAACATAAACATCATTGGGTTTCACAGTTATGTAGTCACTTCGTTCGAATCAGTTCATGAAATGAGTATTTTGACAAATTAATGTTTGGGAGTATGATGGTTGTGTAGTACAATTTAAAAAAAACAAAGTTTCCGTTGATTGATTTATTATTTAAACGCTTAGGACTCATTATAAAAAGTTTATGGAATAATATACTCGTATGTATTGTTATTATTGGTCGCCGGAAGCCGCTGGATGCGAGCAGCACAAAACCGGTCGTTGTGGAGATCCTTGGGGGAGGCCATTGTCCAGCAGTAGACGTCTTTTGACGTCGTATGACTTTAATTTGAAAAAGTACCTGAAAACTTAGGATTTAGAACCTATTACTGCAGCTACCCAATTTACTATAACAATTTTTCTTTTTCTTTTCAGATGTTTAAGGATGTCTTCAGAAGTGACAGTGTTAGTGTTGTGAATCGGTGTAGTGCAGACAGCCAGTGTTGTGACTCCGCAGGTTGACAGTCGACAAATATGTTGTCAAGATGAAGTTGTGGAAAAACCTGAAGACATCCATAGGCAGCCGCGGTGATCCGAAGTCGTTCTCCCAAGATTTGCCTCAGTGGGGGGGGCAGGGTTATGAACTAGATGGTATGTATCTTTCTTACTTGTTTCTAAGTTCTATTGTTCAAGGTCTCTGCCCATACGATGAATGTGCTAGGAATGTATTAAGCACAGAAAGTAACACGACACGCACTACTATGCCCACTACAACGTTTCAAAGGCGTATCATACCCGTTTAATGACATCATCATCATCAGCTCATATTATTTATTTATTTATTTCCAAAAAAGCACTTGTAATACAATACAGACACGTCCAAAACGCAAAACAGTCCCCACTGCTGGAGCACGAGCCGTCCCCAGGGATGGATGGGGAGTACGAGCCATAAACCACCACGCGGGCCTAGTTGGATGGTGGTGGTGGCCATTGGTGGTTGCTAACGACTGCTAATGCAGCTGGGACCAACGGCTTTACGTGCCTTCCGAATCACGGAGTAGCTCGAAATGATCATTTTATTGGTCACCCATCCGATGACCGACCTTTGCGAAAGTTGCTTAACCTTTGCATTCGCAGACAGGGCGCGTTAACCACTGCGCCATCGAGCTCCTCCGAGTTTAATGACAACCGTCAACAATTGTTTTCGAGAATATTTTGCCGGTGCCGATACGCTCCGTGCATGCCACGCGACAGTGTTGGTCGGAACGTTCTAGTGGGCATAGTCTCATACTTCGCAATACAAATAATATATTTTTTTGCCTGACACGTTCCTAGCACGGTCATGACATGACACGGTCTAATGGGCAGATACCTATAAGCTTTATTTAAAAAAAAATCAAAATTCAAAAATATTTTTTATTCAGTTTGGGCTACAAGTAGCTCTTGTGAATGTCACTATGCCATCGGTTCGTTAGTCTACTCTACTTATTTAATAATGCTCTCTCCTTTATACTCTTACTACTGTTTACTACTTTTAACTAAATTCTTATCTGAATTACTAAATTTGCTTTATAAACTGATGACAAGGTCAACTGCTTACATCATTATATTATAGGAAACTGTAAAGACTATAGAAATAAAATATATGTCCAACTGATATGAAATTCCTCTTTCTTATTACATTATGTAAAATAGACATAATCTTCTACGCCACATTTTCCCAAATATTCTAAGAACTTACAGAAGAAAACAATTGAGGCTAATTCCAGTTGTTTCCCAAACATTTCCCTAGAATCCAATATTGTTCTTATTGCTCCGCCTCGGTCTTGAGATTGCAATGATTTGGCAATTCCACTCAAGAGTCTTTGCTTTGAATACGCCCACTTTCTATTGAGTACATTGAGGGAATTCAAATGTTCGTTCTTTATAAAGGCTTTATTATTTAAAATAGTCTGCTTTGATTCAACTGAATCGGAATAGGGTTGAAACCTAAAATATCTCATTTCGTTTTCTCCATTTTCTGACTTTAATTAATGTAACATATTTTCAAACACGTTAACCAAAACATTATCAAAAGGTTTTGATGATATGTTTTTATGAATATAAAACGTAATAATACTACTACTATTTGTCATGGTATTATAACTATTAGCTAGATCATAAAAGTATGGAAGTTTAGTTTATTTTGGTTTGCTCTTAGGTACTCTTAGGAAGTTACATCATCGATTTAGAATCGATGAGTTACATAGAAAAACTCAATTAACATTATCATTGTAGGATGAGGTCATTAAAGGATATTTTTTATCGTAAGAGAACAACTGATTCCCATTGTCAAGAATAAAATTACAATTTTTTTTGAGAGAGATTGCTAATTGCCTTAAACGGCATTTTCAGCGTCACCAGGCTTTTTTGGGGGCGGCGAGGTACGTAAAGGGTACCGCAAGCCGTGTGAAACGAATCACCTTCGGAGGTTTTCTAGAGGGAACGGCATCACACACTTAAAAGTGCGTGTCCCCGTGCCCTACTAGATTCTCCGAGGGATTCGGATCGGATCGGGGAATCAAATTACAAGCAGGCAGAACCGTTGGCGGAGGAGTTATGAATGATTTGTTGATTAAACTTAAAATAATAATTTATATAAAGTGTATTGTAGGTATAACAAGAAAAACGATTACTACTATTGAAGAGGGTGGCAAGATGGGGTACTTAAGGCTTAAAGATCCATAAAAGAAAAAAATACATAGTAAGACAATCACATTTATTTTTTAATTAACAACTAGTTATTACTCTTCTTATATTTGGTGACATTAGGAACTTTTAATTATCCATTTTAGAAAAAAGAAATCAAAATTAAAAAACGGTGTTTTGCCCCGTCTTGTCCCATGGTGCTGGTAAGATGGGGTACCCCTCCGATGTAAGGTGAGGTATGATAAGAATTATCAGAAAGAAAGATGATTATTTGGACCGGCAGAACACGCAGACGTGGATGACTACGTCATCATCATCATCATCAATTCCTGCACAGCCGTTATGCAACCATCTTCCACAATATGAGCATGATGTCCAACCTTCAATGGAAGCGGAATATACTTCCCTACTTTACATACATGGTGCGTCCTCCTCTTCCTTAATTTCATTACCAGATGTCAAGAACTATTCTAAAAAGAAAAACTATGAAAAGCACACAAAATACAAACCCATTTGTAATGATATAACTAATCATTTTATTTTATGATTAGTTATATTATCATAATATATAAATATATATTTAAAAAAATAATTAATAATAAATATATCATATTGATATATCATATCTAATAAATTAATACGTGAATCAAAAATGTTGTACCCCTCTTTTACGAAAATTGCGCGGACGGAGGAGTACGAAATTTTGCACACTTATAGTTTATAAAGAGAAGGTTATCCGTATGTTAATATTTTTTTAAATTATGCATAAAAGTACATTAAAACAATAAAACAAACATTACACACACACTACCATGTATTTGAGACACACGCATTATTTGACACACACGCATATAAACTCTTTTCAAAAATTTCAAAAATGGAAGAGGAGCGGCCGAAATCTGTCAATGCCGATATTGCCAATCCAAACTCACATTCTCTCTTTTTTAATTTTTCATTGCTTAGGATACAATCCGTGCAGCCTTAATAAAATTATGGTCGAATTTCGACCACTGAGCGACCACTAGTAATATTAAATAGACCTGTGAATAATTCGCGTCGCGCGGTTATTGTCCCGCTCCCACGCCACCAGTAATACACTAACGCATGTAAAGGCACACAATGACACGAACGCGGGCTATCAATATTGTAAGCCGATTTGCCGGGAATCGTAGCGACACGGATGCGATAGTTATTTACCAACTACCGTCTACGCAAAATCGGACTCGTCCGCTTTTGGGCATATCGGTGCGTTGTGCGTAGCTTAAGCTGAAGATAGTGTAAATAAATAAACAAAATGTCTATGTTGGTCACCGTCTAATGTATGTAAAATTTAAGATTATTTTTAAATGTAAGAATAAACAAATAAAAAAAAATGTAAAACAAACAAAGATATTATATACTTTTAGGTTCACTTAAAAAAACCTTTTTTTTAGAGAAGCAATGCGTGGGTATACCCAACAGGTACTCGGTGGCGGATTTCGTCGTTTAATAGAATAGAAATCATTTAATTCAGGCAACAAATTATGTACAGATGGTAAGTTACATAGAGGCCCATATTATAAATACCTTACAGACTAACATACATACAATTTATATATAAAACTAAAACTATGCTACACGTAAGGACGGCGACGTGTGACGCTGCGTGGTGTCCGGTAGCCGGCCTCGGAACCGCCGGAACATGACACCCTTCAGCCAAAATTCTTCTTTTATGAAAGTCGGCAGGTGTTCGGTCGGTACTCTCACTACAAATGAATTAAAATTCACATTGTGGCGAGACTCCAACCGTTCGACCCTCAGTGTGAATTTGGTTTTGATCCGAACATACTCTACTATCTCCTCTGCCTTCGTAGCGTAGTGGAGCCGGGACACGTATAGCAGCGTCGTAGGTGTAGCTGGACGCAGCAGGTGGTTCGGTCCGGTCGGTGCAACACCGCACAGGTTGCGACAGACGGGCTTCCTCCTCTTCCTTTCCACTGTGATGAAACCCTCTTTGTCGCAGTGATGGACCTGTGGAGCCGCAGGCGCGCTTATCTTCCTCTGTTGTATCGGTCGCCGCTCAGGTTGCGGAGCGCCGACGACAGGTTGGCTTGCGGCAGCTGCAGCGTAGGCACTTTGAGGAGTGCATCGTACGCGGCGGCGGCCGGTGACGGTGACGCATCCATAGGCGCCGACTCGAATCTGCTGATAGATGCATTTTGCACTCCGCGACGAGTGTTCACATTAGCGGCCTCGGGTGACCTACTTACCGAGGCAGCGTTGCTTAATAACACTACCTGGGCACGCAACTCACCAATGGTGTTATTCGAGGCCTCTAATTTCTCCACTACTTTTGCCAGGCTCGTTTTCAGGAAGTTGATGTCCTTCAACAGCCTGGTGACATCGACGTGGTCGAATGTGACGGGAGGCAGCTTGTGAAGCTCCTTCGCCACGAATGAGGGCACGTCGTCCGGGTCGGTCTCCTTAAAAAGTATGATGATGCCCTGGAGACTTCTTTCAGTTCCATCCCTCCGTCGAGATGGCATCTGGTCGGCTTTGCCGACGGCCTGGAAAAGCAACGCCTTGCCACTGCAAATCTTGTCTTCCTTGAAGTTTGACTTGCAGATCTGCAAGATGCTGACCTCGTCCATAGTGTCAATGGCGTTTTGTATGAACGCCAACAGCTCGTTGACTATGAGTTGTTGAGAACCCATAGTCTATGGCCGCGCGTATCGCGAATTAAATTTCTTACTGCACAGTGATGCTGGTCCGTTTCCGAGCGCGCATCGCACTGCACACGTTTAAGTCAGTGTCGCGGTCAATTCCTTCCCAATCCCCGCTCCTTTTAGTTGTATTATTATTATTTTACTTATTTTTTATCCTTCAATCCGATTCCTCCAATGTTTTGTTATGTTTTGTTTTATGTTTTTTTGTAAAAGCTAAAATATTATATCTATGAAATTTTATTTTTAATTTTTATCTATTTTCACTATTTGTTTTTAATATTGTTTTCTTTAGTGCCTACATTTTTGTTTGTTTGTGTACAACAGTGCTTTGTTAGTGTTTGTATTTTTATGATTAGGCAAAATCAGCCACTGAGCTATCGCCCTTTTGTGCTTCTGCAGTACACACATATAAAATTTCTATTATTGTTTATAATTTTTTCTAATGTGTGTGATGTATTAGTCACAAATAAAGGGTTTTTTATTCTATTCTATTCTAAAGAGAATATTTTTCTCATTTGGGGGCAATAGTCATTACCCCATCTTGCCTGCCGAGCCATTTTCTACCAACAATCACACAAAAAACAGTTGGCAATCTCAAGAAAACACAATGCCTACCTTATTTTAGGTTAGTTTAAGCGTCAATCACAGCCACACCTCACCAGCTAGCATTATTTAACAAATCAGTCACGTGTCAAACCAAAAAACAATCCCCCTTACAAATAAACACTATTTAAGCATTTATTTAGTTAATCATTGTTTTGTCTCTTTTTCTCAAATTGAGAACGACGTTTGTGTGACGTTGACAAAACAATGATTAACTAAGTAAATGCTTAAATAGTGTTTATTTGTAAGGGGGTATATGATAAGCAATTTGAAGTAAAACGTTTTTAAGATTTTGTCGACACGCGTGCACTTGCAAACAAATATTGGCCGGGCGACTGACAAATGTCATGGCGATGGGAAAACGTAAAATAATGGTAGGTTATAAAAATGTATACTATAAGTCACTGTTTCCCATACTGTAATTAAAACGTGCCCTGAAGAACTTATTTACCCTGAATATATATAGAACTGTAAAATAAAATAAATAGATTAATAGACTAGGTATTATAAATAAAAGGCGGACCACCTACTGCCTTGGAATAAAAGATGACGAATGAATGTGAAGAATGCTGAATAAAAGTGCGAGAGGAATAAATGCGAGAACTAGTATGAATGAGAATTGCTAAAACAGGCTCCGATAATATTGGAGGTAGAATAAAAAAAAAAAAAAAGTGTCATGGCGGCGCATCAAACGATACATGAACGAGCGCCGAGCGTGATTGGTCAGTTTAAACTGTGAATTTCTCTGGGTACCCCGTCTTACCCGCTATCCCATCTTACCTCCTACTCCCCTACATGTAGGTTGATACAAAAAGTTATCCAACATTTAAAAGGTTTTCTACGTAACATATTTGAAATTAACAAGAAAGCAAACGAGACGACAGAGTGCCTACAACATAAATTTACCACTTTCCCCTAAAATGCTACTCTTTCCTTAAAATTTTCAATATCCTCATGGGGATAGAAGGGTGCGCCTTGGCATTTCAATCATAAGGTATTAACAAATCGCAAGAAGTCATATCCTAGCAGATATAATGGAAATGTATGGATAATCGTCAATTTTCGTTTATGCCTCTTTCTTTCCTCGTTTATCAAAGATTTATGGTTGTGACGTGACACGTGGCAAGCCCATCATTCTATGGCATACTTTCACGTACATTTTCGAGAATTCGCAAATGTTATGGGTTCAGTTCAATTTTTTTTCATATTTGGGTAATAATTTTGCTCCATCTGATGTTAAGTGGTAGCGGAGTCCAGTTGCGAAGCCAGCTTGTAAAGCAACTTTCGCAAAAGCCGGTCATCGGATGGGTGATTAAAAATATATAATGTCGGGCTCCTCCGTGCTCCGGAAGGCACGTAAAGCCGTTGGTCCCGGCGGCATTAACAGCCGTTACAACCACCAATCCGCACTAGGCTCGCGTGGTGGCTTATGACCCGTTCTCTCTATCCATCCATAGGGAAGGCTCGAGCCCCAGCAGCGGGGACACAAAATGAGCTGGCGATGATGATGATGTTGACAATCATAACTACATCTAACGCCAAAGTTCTGTTTCATCACATATGAAACTCAATTAGAGATGCACTACCATTCTATTCTAATTATGTTGACGACGCAACTTCAAAGGCCGACAAACTTTCACAAAGAGATGATTTGTTTTCGCCACCGACCTTTTTCGGGGTAACAAGTAAAAAGCGGAAACATTCGGGACAAAAAATCCACCCTGGTGTCGAGTGAATTTAATTGTCCGGGTGAATGTTTATTTTCGTGGGGCAAAGGCGCTTCTGGTAAAATATTTTGGATTTACAATGAAGGATGAAAAATACATGGAATAGGGTTTTGTCCCATTAAATAACTTAGATTAAGGAGTTTTGTAACAAAGCGATGAGGAGCTCGATGGCGCAGTGGTTAACGCGCCCGGTCTGTGAGTTCTGAGTTTACGCAACTCTCGCAAAGGCCGGTCATCGGATGAGTGACCAAAAGTTTATCATCTCGAGCTCCTCCGTGGTTCGGCCGGCAACGGCACGTAAAGCCGTTGGTCCCGGCTGCATTAGCAGTCGTTAACAACCACCGCATCGTACTGGGCCCGCGTGGTGGTTTATGGCCCGTTTTCCCTATCCATCCATAGGGGTGACTCGTGTCCTAGCAGTAGGGAGTTAAAATGAGCTGATGCGAAAGAGTTTTTTAAAGGTTTTAACGCCTACATTTTGAAATAGGAAGTCTTGCAAAAATGTGCCTACTAAAATAAATTTAAGAAAGCTACTTCTGCCGCCAGTAACAGTTTTCCCCCAACGCAACGCAAACAGGCGGTGCGGTAGACTATGACGTCACGAGCTGAATACACACCAACCAATAGGTCCACTGTAAGAAAAGTAAAGATGTCAAGTGGTTTATAGGTTCCTCCTTCATCATCATTGTCTTGCAGTGGGATAAAATGGGCTGATAAATGTGGTAATAAACTAAAAAAATGAAAATGAAAATAAATTTATTTAGGACATAACAGTTTAAACATAAAGATAAAAGTGAAAATTTTAAAAAAAAACAGGAGTCCCAAAACGGTTCCGACTCAGCAAGATGCTAGCCTTGAGGTTAGCGCTGATCTTCCGTCGGAACCGGTTTCAGTGATGCTGCGATAGCAACATAAGCGTAACACACAAAAGTAAAAAAATAAAAAAAAAAAATATAAAAACAAAAATAGAAGATTAAAAATATAGGCTGTATATCCTAAATCCCTACATCCAACGGTACAATAAAAATAAAAAAGAATAATAAAAAAACAAGACAACAACAATGATAATCATTGACAGACAGACAGACAAAATGGTTTGTAAAAATTAATAAAAAGGATATTATTAATAGACTAACAAACAAAAGTTACGTCACATTTGGGTAACAGAATGCATATAATACAACAACTAGGAAGAAGAACTATTTTGTACACAGTTATACAATAAATAATTTCTACTTTTATTTCTATAACGACACATTGCTAAACAGTTTAAGGAGCCATTACAAGACGCCTCGTATCGTAAATGAAACATGCATTTGGGACAGACAAACAAGGTAAGAGCTGTTATAATGCGCTTGTATCTAACAATAAAGTCTCCTGCGCACTCTGAAAACTAGACAAATACAATTTCAGTTTATTCTTAAAACTATTTTTACTTTGCAGGTCCCTCATCGGTGGAGGAACTACCATATTTTTATTAAGCATATTTTTTGATTTAAGATATCTAAATTTGATTCGTGTCGCTTTCGAATGACATTGCGTTATTATAATTATTTTTAAAACTATAAAAGTTACGGCAAACGTGCAAAATACTAGTATCTCAAAATATTTGTTACGTAAAATTTGTATTTAAAATACTGAAGAGTTGCAACGACCCTAAAAAGCCACGGAGCAAAAGATCTGTGAGCCGCACGGAAGCGTTTGAAATGTATTCCTTCCCTTTTCACCAGAAAAGTAAAAAGGTAGCTAATTAGTGAGGACTCTAATTAAGCATGAAAACAGACGTAGTGCGGACTACGGAGTGCTAGGATTACACCTAAAAGCTTTTAAGAGTGCGGCGAGAGCTTTTTTGAGCTTTGAGAGGGGGTACGTTAACTGGTTGGAACTTTTTCTTCAGGTTTTACTCTGTTAAACTGTTTGTTAGCTTTGAAGTGACATTTAGTATTATACTTTTTTTTAATTGGTTAGTGGTCATCCTATTGTTGGAGTTTTACCTTCGTTAACAAACCTTTGTAGATGTTTATATTTTAATGGGATCATGGACAGGATTACTATCATTATCTCGGGTGGACTCGTACGATGTGTGGCGCATGCAACTGTCCCGCAATTTTAGATTTTCACAACCAACAAAGAGCAATGTTACAATTCCGTTAGTAATAACTATTCTTATGTACGTACATAAGAATAGTTATTACTAACGGAATTGTAACGTCACCATGATAGTTAAAAAAGTTTTACTTTAACAGAAACTACCAAAATCTTTACTACGGCGATAATGATGCAAATTATTATGTGGAAAAGAAAAATACTTTGGTGTTATAATTTAAATTATACATGACATGTACATAGTCAATATAAGATGTAGTTCAAATGCTGCATAGACATATTGCCAGGTAAGTAGACATTTTGCTTCTTAATCAATATAAGTTTTAGGCCAAATTTCACGTAGACGTTTTCATTTTTAGACATGCACAGGCTAAAATATTCTCTTTGATTTTAACACTGTTTAAAAATAACTATTTATCTATCTTTAATGTGTAATTTTATCTAGGTATGTCAGTTTTATTATTGTATTATTATCAAAGTTTATATTTGAGAACTTAGGTTATTGGTTACATGTAGAAAGCAATCGATGTACCTACGTATGTACGACCCACATTGGGAAAAAGTTTCTCTTACTCAATTCTTAACTCTCTGGCAGACGAGGATAGGTACTAACTATTAGACAGCCAATATATACAATACGCCTATAGCTTACATTTAGTGTTACAAGGTTTTATATACCTAGATAAAGTGCACTAATAAGTTGCCATTCAATATTTTAAATATGGAATAATCTTTTTTTAAAGACTAATTATAAATTTATTAAGATAGCTCTACTCTGCTGCCCTTGCATCTGAAATCTGTTTATTTTAAATATCAGGTAGATCAGTAATTTGCCAAACCTTCTATAAAAAAAAGTTCTGGTCACCAGGCTTCCCAAAAATTCTAAGTTTGCTGATAATAAATATAATCCTGGCTATACTATAATCATCTTGGGATACGGTAAGAACGCGAGCATGCTTTTATGTTTCAATGTTGTATAACATAAGAACAAAAAAAAACGACGGGTTGCACTCCGGGAGTGCCGGCAGAAGTGAAAACTTGAATATTAACGTTGTGCATTTTTGATATTTTGGAATGGTTAGGGAATAATTTTGCACGAATTGCTTCAATTATCAGTATAAAAGTACTATCATTTATGTGGTAGAACACAATATTTATTGACAGCCATCAGCTGTCACCATCCATGGATGCGCGTGGCACGCTGTAACATAAACACACACGAACATTCGCGCAAGCACCCTGCGCCGCCTAAACAAAACAGCAGGCATACATTTTCGCCGTGCCGTAGAAAGAGAGGGGGATACTTCCTCTCCTACGCCGCGCCGGCTGTCTACTCTCCATCTGTCTTACGAATTTTCGATCAGATCACGTGTCCTGATGCGAATTTCACATTTTTTACCCATTACAAAAAAAATGTACAACGCCGCTAAAGAAGTTTTCACTTCAAAAACCTTATATTTACCTACACGTAAACATAAGATAATAATTTAATGAAATGGTTACAAGCAACATTTGAGCGCGTAAATCCTTCGAGAATACTATAAAGGAATAAAATCCAATAAGTATTCAAATTATGACGAGTTTTTCTTACAGACGTGTTATTTTATTTGTCTCTTCGCAGTCTCCCCGAAATCAAATAAACGAAATTCGGTGTCTAGTAATTCGATCAATTTGATTGAATTTCGAAGCTGACGCTCTACGCTACGGTCAGTCAACTTCAAATAGAGTTTGTGAGATTTATTTACGAATATCTGTTAAGAAAATAAATGTTTAATGATAATATGTAAGTACTTATTTAAAGGGTTAAAGAATACTTAAGACAATGGCCAAAACAAATTTCAATATACCGCTTCAAATTCTTTTTAAATGAATGTAAAATGTGCAGTGTTGTTATTGTGAGAGTGTGTGCTTGTCTTTATCTCACACTAGAAACGAAGCAATTTTTCAGCGTGATTTTTCACCAAGAAGTAATCGAGAGGATCGTAGAGTGACATAGGCTTCTTCATCAGCATGTCGCCAACCAATGCTGAGGGTATAATAACTCAAAATAAGAAGACTGCAGTAGGTAGGGTTGCCAACCATACTTTAAATTAACTAACATACTTTATTCTTTTTAATAAAAATAAACTATGAAAAATACTTTATTTCCGACTAATGCGTGCGTTTAAACGGAATATTCTTGTTTACTTAATTTCTGAACTACTGAATGATACTCAGACTCAGGTGAAGTGAAACGAAACGCAACGCTTAAATAAACTTGAAAAATACTTTATTTTTTCTTCAAATCATTTTTTTTATACTAGTTAGTGATAGATTTACTTTAATTTCCTGAAAAATAGTTGACAACCCTAGCAGAAGTTAAGCTCGATACTCGTACACACGGCGGCAGGTCAACCTACCCAAACCTGTCAAATTTCTCCATTGAATATTGACCCTTAAAATAAAATCATAAAGTTCAAAATTGATTGTAGAAATTTGACAGTTTTGGGTAGATTGATCTGCTGCCGTGTGTACAAACGCGCTCGAACAACGCACACATACAACTACTCACGGACACGGTACCCGCAACAGCTGCGTTTGAACTGGTTCGAGATTGTTCGAGGTTCCAAGTCCGTGATAGGGTCGACTTCGGAATGAGGTGATCCGACAGAGAACGAAAGTAATTGACATAGCCCATCGGTTCAGCAAGCTGAAGTGGCAGTGGGCCGGTCATAATAGCCGCAGAACCGACAACCGTTGGGGTAAACGAGTTCTCGAGTGGAGACCGCGTATCGGCAAACGTAGTGTAGGACGCCCTCAGACTAGGTGGAGCGACGGTCTTCGCAAGGTGGCTAGCAAGAGCTGAATGAGAATAGCCGCGGATTGTGCTCGGTGGCGTGCACTTGGAGAAGCCTATGTCCAGCAGTGGACTAGTATAGGCTGATGATGATGATAAGAGGGTCTGTGTGCGTTCCTTGAGCGCGATGTGTACTAATATCTTCCGGGCTTCCTTATTTTGTAGTAAACATCTCTTTTTGCATGCCATCTCTCTCTGTGGGTAGCCGTTCCAATTCAGGTATTTTTGGCGACTCGATCGACATTGATCGACATTATCTCTCCGTAGAGCCGCTTGCATTCCGAAGCTTCTAGCAGTGGTCCAGTTGCTCTGTCCAACTAGTTGGACCATGAGTCTTTACTAGGGGCAGATACCCAACTTTAAAAATAGTTGGACCACAGCACCTTTTGAGAGTTCCGGGGTCCAATTTATTTAAAAAATTTCTTGCCAACCCTAAAAACCTCAAACTGCAACTTTTTGTGTGTATGGTACAGGCTTACTGTTATATTGAACCTCTTTCTTGCACTACTGCCGCCCACGCTGACGGCCATTATTATTAACGATAAATAATCATTATTTTATTGATAGCTAAAGAAGGTTAGAAGGGTCGTTGCGTGTTGTGGGATGTGACGTGCGTTAGCACCTTCGCAACGTCGCATAATTCAAGGCACAATGCGGACTGCTGGGTCTGCTGCTGAGAGTGCCGCGAGGCAGAAACATTTGAAGTATGCTGCCTTGAAGTCACAGTACCACTTTCTCCCTTTGGCTGTAGAGACTTCTGGGGTGTGGGGTACGGAATCTTTTATTGTCAAACTAAGGCACCATTTAGCGGATCGTGGGTACGATCGCCGCTGCGGGTCGTACCTGGTTTAGAGACTCTCCCTGGCAATACAATGTGGTAACGCTGCCGTATCATGCTGTATCAGGGGATCCTTTAAGCCGGGGGTGGCCCGTGGTGGTTTTTTCGATAAAAATATTTAATTATTATTATTATTTGATTATATTAAATTTAAAGAAATTAGGTAAAATTGAATAAATAAATAAATTATAT
This sequence comes from Eudonia lacustrata, assembly GCA_947562085.1. Lineage (NCBI taxonomy): Eukaryota > Metazoa > Arthropoda > Insecta > Lepidoptera > Crambidae > Eudonia > Eudonia lacustrata. The sequence goes on along the minus strand of OX387313.1, from coordinate 2,547,217 downwards.
AATATAGCTAAATTATTGTTACTCATTGTAAAAGAGGCTCTCATTGTGACGATACAATCGTGTAATCATCATTAGTGTTAGTGACGTCTCTGAGTACAGTGTAGTTAGTTAAATGACCATTACTAACTCTAATTTAAGTATATACAATTCGTGCTATTCGCTCAATACTCTGTCTGTTAACTCAATGACGTCTCAATATTCTGACTATGTCCCTGAATTATCCTGGTTATGGAAAAATTATAACATTTCGATCACTAAGACACGATCGTAGAACGTCTACGATCGTGTCTCAGTGATCGTAAAATAGAATCTCGGTAGAATCATTAATGAATTTCTATTTCAAAAGTTTATTACTATACCAAAAAGTTTTTAGGAAAAAGTTACCTGCAAGAGAGCGAAGAAGCAAAACTTCGATAGAACCAAAAAGAATAACAAGTAAAGTTTCGAGAAATTTCGAAAAATGCTCAGTGCACTCCAGCGGGAATTTCCAGAAAACATCTAAATCGAATTCTATCGACGGCGAAAGGGGAAAACGTTGAAACCGAGCCAACTGCAAAACCCGCTAATGCGGGACTTGGCTGAGGTCGTCACAGATGAGAGCTCGCGGTCAGCACAATTGAATCATGCGGCCGAATATAAATATTAGTGCAACAATCTCATATAAATTATAGGGATGGTTTTAGCAACGACTGTATTTTTGTGGTTTGAGTCTTAGAGCCTCCGACGAACTCCTTGGTCAAGTGGCTTGTACACCGGTTTTCATGATGTCGCCATCTCTGAGGTCCCGGGTTCAATCCCCGGTCGGATCAATTTAGAAATACCTGTTTTTCTAAATTGTTTTGGGTCTGGGTGATTCCTATGTATATTTAGTACCTATGTATTTAAATATATTAAGTATGGTTTATCCGTTGTCTAGTTATCCATTTCTCGAGTTTCTTGAGGAAGCTTTTCTTGGGGCTAGATAATTGGTGTGAGTGTGGGAAACATTTTTTATTTATTTATTTATTTCATAATTATTAATAATAGAGAGGTCTTTCAAACGACTGTAAATAGTGATTAGAATCTTTAGTTTATAGGTGTAGGTATGTTCTAATATAGGAGCTCGACGGCGAAGTGGTTAACGCACTCGTTCTGCGAGTGGTGAGGTTAAGCAATTTTCGCAAAGGCCGGTCATCGGATGGGTGACCAAAAATTTATTATTTCAAGCTCCTCCGTGCTTCGGAAGGCACGCAAAACCGTTGGTCCCGGCTGCGTTAGCAGTCGTAAACAACCACCAATCCGCACTGAGACCGCGTGGTGGTTTTTGGCCCGTTCTCCCTATCCATCCATAGTGAAGGCTCGTGCCCCAGCAGTGGGGACATAAAATTAGCTGATGATGATGATGATGATGTTGTAATATTACATATTAGGTACCTATATGAAAGCGTTTTACCTATATCTTAATCAATATATTATGCACTGACGCTAAACTGAATATAATTTGTTCAATCTATAAAAACGTTATATTTTACACAATAAGTAACAAAATAAACACACACCTTTTTTATTATTATTATTATTTTTGAAAGTTTTTTTTTGTAAATTTAAACTGAAACTAGATTTGAGGCAAAAATTAAGTTAAGAAATTTGAAATGATGAAGTGCTTTAAAAGTCTTTTATATCTTCTTTAATATCTTTGGGAAGCCTATTACAAAGTGCGCCTTCAATCAAAATATTACCTATATGAAACTAAAAAATGCGGATGTAGTAAATTTCAATCTACGAAATACTTATTATTATCTATTATCTTAGTAGGTAACTAGTATAGTCACCAAGCAGTTGCATTTGCATCGATGTATTCCGGTTTAAATTGTTGATCTTGTTAAATTACAGGACGTAGAAGCGCAAGAATTGAAGCTTTAGGGCCGGGAACCGTGATAAGCTTGGTGTCGCAAGCGTTCACGGGCTACGGTGTCAGTAATATAATAAAAAATAACAGAGAAATATAATTATTAGTTTTACTTCGGTTTTTTATCATTTACCTCAATTTGATAGGTACCTTGCTTTCATTACTTTGATTTGAAGTTGAAATCTGAAACCAGTGGTGCATAAATGCGAATACATATCCACATTTCCTATTGCCGTATAACATTTATCATAAAATTTTGCTAACATAAAAGTATATTGATCAATATACTTTAGAGAAATAGCCGACTTTACTATCAAGCCACCTCATAAACACGTGAACGAGGAAAACTTGAGAAGGAGCCAAGTCTTAAGCCCGCTGACGCCGGGATTGCTTGCTTTTGTCACAGCTGATAGCATTTGGTAAGTTAGATTAGATTGGATACTTATAAGAAAGTTATTTTAAGCTCCTTTTTATGAAAATTCCCTGTGTGGTGCCGGGGAAAAAGAATTGCACCACCCCATCTCTTCCCGTGGGTGTCGTAAAAGCCGACTAAGGGACCATTCCAGAGGATGGGCAGCAGCATCTCTCTGAGGTGACTCTCAACCTACTGCGATCGCCAACCCACCTGCCAAGCGTGGCGATTACGGCAAATACCCCCATGATGATTTGGGGGAGGCCTTTGTCCAGCAGTGGACGTCTTTTGGCTGAGATGAGATGATGAGATGATGATTATGAAATTTCGGCATGGCAAAACGAAGCTTGACCTTACAACAATGAAAAATTACACCTTTTACGATGCATGGTTAGCAACAAAATTTATATAAGATACGATAAGATAAGATTGTCATAAATACCTGAACACTTTAGAATCATGTCGTATAAACTTATGTATTTTTTATGATACATTCATTACAAATAAAAAAAAAATAATACACAAGTTTACTTCTAATATACGAACCTATTAGAATTTACATTGTGTATTTGCATTGGCGCAGTATTAAAGTGTTCAGCCACTTTTGTTGCTAACTGTACCCAAGGGCCGTTAAAACCGAAAAATGGGAAAAAAATGTAATCACCAAACGGAAATTAATGTTTACATTGTGAAAACGTCACCCTAAAATTTTATTGACGTTCAAAAAGGCTTTCGCTGTTCCGCCTTCGGGTGAGTAAAGCGTCTACATCCTTTCAAAATAAACATTATAATATGTTTTGTATCACAAAACCTATTATAATCTTATTTTTTTTGTTTTGCAATTCTAACTGAAGAAAAAAAAAAGCTTTTATTGTCCTCAATTCAAACAACATTATTAGCCGTCATTATAACTGATGTTCAGTGACGATAAAGCTATGTAAATAATATTTTAAAAAAGGACCTTCATTGTACTTCACCGTTTGTCTTTGAAAAGGTACTATAAACAGGGTGTCTCATTTAAATCATGCGCTGGCAGCAGTGACACAGTTTATACTACCACAGTGCTGCCAACGTAAATCTCATAAGATTTAGTATTGCAAAAAATAAATTATGTTTTGTTATTAGAATAAGAGAATAACTTGTACTTGGAATGATGATGAATAAATATATTAAATATATTGTTATTATATTAAATCGGTCAGTATGGGAAAGTCTGAAACTATAAGACATACGAAGATCTGTTCTTAGGAACCATGTCATCGATTTTAATAAGAAGAAAAACTGCATTCATACATTTAAATAAACCCTGTACTCAGCTCGGGAATCAAACCCGGTTGTTTTGAGAAAAATAAACTTACACTATTTCTATTTAGATATCGATTGTGTAGGTCTTAAGCAGTAAATGGCTCTATGAAACATGATGTCTAAAATTAATAAAATGCATTGTTTTCACATACTTTTATTTATTTTAGTAGGTGTTCGAAGTGACTACTGTTACATTTAACAAGTTCGGACATGTAAAATTGTCTCTATGGTTGTTTGTACTTCTTTGCTGGTTTTGTAATTGTAAAATCGTTACCTAAACGTGTTGAATATTGCATTGAAAAAACAATTAAAAGAGTCACTTATACAGGGGTATAAGTGACTCTTTTAATTGTGGTAATTCGTGTCACAAACTAGTATATAAATTACTGTTTTAATTAAATTATGGAAGGTAACCTCATAATAAGCTATCAAGTCCCGTACGGGGGGTGGCGTGTGAAACATTTTATAAAAAATAGAAACAAATGAGAAACAGAACTCGTTTGTTTCTATATTTATATACTTTAATAAATCTTCTGTGCGTGTGTATGTTATTGAACTTCTTCTAAACGGCTGGACCGATTTGGATGAAATTTTCTGTGTATTCTAGTGGATTCCCGAATAGTTTAGATTTACAATTGGACCCGGTTGGTTGCGCTGCTATAGATATCCATCATGGGATACGGGTGTTCTTAAGCGAACGAATGATTTGTTTGTTTTGTTGTCACGGAAACTGTCAGAGCGGTACGAAGTCCGCCGGTCAGCTAGTCATATTTTTTATTTTTTTTTATTTTTATGGGTAAGGACACCTTGATCTCACCTGATGTTAAGTGATGATAAGGCCAATGATGGAAGCGCACTTCACCCGGGATCGTCAACTAGTGAGGCACTGGCTATCTTATCTCTTGCTGCCGGAACACAACAATGTTACAAACATTGATGTTATGGCGACATATTAAGATAAGATGCCAAGCGGACAAACAAGCCCTACCACCAACCAAACCGAGTACACAAACATGTACCCCCCGCTGTGAATCGAACCCGGAACCTCTGGGTCTAAACTGGTGGTCTTAGCTACTACGTAGACCACAGAGGCAGTTAAAATGATGTTTTATATAATGTTTAACACATGACTCTGCTCTGCTTGATGTTTAAGGGTGCACCGACCAAAAAAGCCAAAGTGTAGTCACGGTTAAGATGATGTACCTACTTGATAATACTATCGTATTACATAAACAAAATAGTATTTAGTATCAAAGGCAACTTGTTTACAATTAGTCCGATCCATAAATTCATAAAACATTACAGTTTTTTCTACAAAATCATTTAAAGTTAAGCAACAATATTGAAATGAGTGGCGGCGTTTAGTTGATATCTTATCATCATCATCATCATCTCAGCCAAAGACGTCCACTGCTGGACAAAGGCCTCCCCCAAGGATACTAGGGGTATTTGCCGTAATCGCCACGCTTGGCAGGCGGGTTGGCGATCGCAGTAGGTTGAGGGTAACCTCAGAGAGATGACGCTGCTGCCCATCCTCTGGAATGGTCCATTAGTCGGCTTTTACGACACCCACGGGAAGAGATGGGGTGGTGCAATTCTTTATCCCCGGCACCACACAGGGTAGTGATATCTTATAGTTGATCTAAATTATTGTACCTCTGATTTTGTCTAAACAATCACCAATGTATTAAATGCAAATCGTTTGTCATTTTCGATTTATCAAGCGGTTATTTAAAATATAATTTTTAAGCATCTAAATTCCCCATACAAAATTAGTATGGCCGCGCGGCATCAAATAATTATGTCCATTTGGACGAAAACATTTCAAATCTATGCTAATATTATAAAGAGGAAAGCTTTGTATTTTTGTATTTTTGATTGTAGCGAATGAACTCAAAAACTACTGGACCGATTTAAAAAAAATCATTTCATTTCACCATTAGAATGCTACGTTAGCGCTGAGTAACATAGGCTATATTTATTACTAGAAAAAAATTTGCTTAATGACAAATAAACAGAAAAATGATTTGTTTGTTTTGTTGTCATAAAAACTGTCAAAGTGGTACGAAGTCCGCCGCCGGGTCAGTTAATAAAATATTTGACACTTGTCAGTTACGGACGGCGGCGGCGCGCCCAGTCCAGACGCGAATACAGCTATTGGAGCATGGCCTCTGCCGCGGTCCGCTCGCTGGCACTCACTGGGCCTCGGTCAACACCGAATCACCCGGGGGGCTGACCGAGGCCGCCGAGGACTTCGCAGGGCGAGGGACAGGCGTGCTAAAAAAAAAAAAAAAAAAAAATGCAAAAAAAATTACAAAAAAAATGTTAAAAAAAACAAAAACAAACGCCCCCAAGAATACTCAATTCGACTGACGTCGACCGAGACGACGACACGGGTAAAGAGGCTAAACCTTGACGTCGGGCGTCAAGGTTTGGCCTCTTTACTCCGAACCCGAAACAACTACTACTACTACTATTGGAGCATGGCTGTGCCTCGCTAGCCGTCCTCACCTGGCCGACACGCAAGTTGCTTCTTCACAACTAGTATAAAGAACCCCATGTTGTAAGAAGGAGGAAATACGTGTGCTGGGAGGGAGAGAGATCGATAGAGACAGAGATATATATATAGAGAGAGAAATGGGTTATTTGACCGGCTCTAAATATTATTAGTGTTGATTATTTACATATAATTTTACACAAAAATTGTAACGAACAAATTACAATTTGAAAAAAGACGAGCAGGATTCGAACTCGCACCCCATGACATGCCGGGTCGGGTGCACTACCAACTATGCTATCGTGGTTCAATCCAACTCACCGAAATTAATCAACACTATCTATTCTTACTTTGTAAGCCAAGTAAATAATCATAAATATAGCTTGCCTAATTCTTAACTGATCTTTAAATATTTGTAAAAATATTAAGATCGGATGTCGATGATGTAGTCGTCGACATTGAATAATATTGTCCTTTGGCTTATAAAGTAATAATATATAGTGTTGATTAATTTCGTCTAATTCAATAAAGTCTCTAAGGAATGTAAACAACCTGATTGGGACATAAGGGCTAAAAGAAAATTGACAAAAAAGGCCAATGACACACGATTGTAGACGTTTTAAAATAGCAGGAACGAGGCCTAGTATATACATAGCTAGAGTGGCTAAAACCAGCGCAGTCATAACGCAAATCGGCATAAAAAGGAACTGGCAGTATAACATCAGAACTCGGGCTGTGTCATTCCGCGGACCGCCCCCACACCTCGTGTTTCAACTCCCCAAAAACTGTGGAACAACTTCCGTAAGTGGAACAGTGAAGTTTTTCTGTGGCTTCCAAAATTATGCTGAGATTGGACCGCGTCGAAGCGCCGCCGCAGAAAGTTGTTAGTCGAACTTTTTTAAGAATATTTACTGCGTAAATTAAAACTGTCGAGTTGGACTTCGTTTTCTATAGAGCAGATAAGCCCACATGCCACGTAAAGTATGAGGTGTTTGACGTCATAATAGGTATCTTGAGAACCTTGAAGCTTTATAAGACGTATAATTTTAGTTTGTTGGTTGATTACTAAGTTTATTGACTGATGATGAACGAAAGTTAGAGTGTTAAAGTCTGTTAATCAAAATTGCTTTTGAATTATTAAATTTGTTTATTTCTACCGCTTTCTAAGCTGCTTTAGACATTTCTCTCACACCATAAATTAATAATGCAAAGTATTACTTTGATTCCAAAAATGAAGACCTCGAGTAAACAATGTATTTTATCAGACCGAAGTTTAAAATAGCAAATAAAAAATATTTCTCGTTTTTCTGAGAACTCTATGACAATGTAACCTCAGCTTAAATTAGTTGTGTTTTATTGAGCTACTCTCCGGAGTCACCGCTTCACTGTCTCAAATATCCATCGCGCACAAAGAAAGGTGACTTGTTTTTTTGTAGTACCTCAAGAAGATGTAATAGTCTGCTAGCACACGTTTTCCCTCTTCCATGATATGGGGTCCTTTAAACGAGGCGTGAAGGGGCACCTTGTGGGCCGGCAGGGTGAAGGTAACTGATGCTGTGTTGGTTTCATGCTGCACCAGTTGTGTTCGTGTCTGAACTCCTTAACTTAACATCAGGTGAAATGAAGTCATTTGCCATGCTAAAAAAATATATTGGCTCCTACCTCAGCTACTATTAGTATAGTAACTACTATGCACTGTTTTACTTTGGCCACGGAATAGGTTAAACGCAGATATTATAAGCTTCCTTACTTAATGTTCATATTCATTAGCAAAATACAAAATCCGATCTTAAAATTTTAATATACCTACAAGTTAAATTAAATTAACCGCCTAAGTACGTAACTAGTTGGCTCAAAAAAAAAAAATTGCCGGAGGAAACTCTACTGACGCTCGGATGGCTTTAGAAATAAGTTCTAGTAAATGATTCCTTAGTGAGCTACGCGTCGAAGACAGCACAAGTTTTCTTTAAAGTTTTATAATCTTAAAAAAAGTTAAATCAAGCTTACCATACACACAAAGTTCTAAGAAGATGGAAACAAAAGCAAATCTCAGAATAAATCTGAAAAGAGATCTTCGAAACGGATGCTTGTGAGAATCTTTACCGGTCTTTAATTGAAAAGTTATAAAATACCAGTTTTGAAACTTCACCAAGTTTGAACTCTCATGTTAGAAATTTAATTTATGCGATGCCGCTTGAGATTTATAAGCCGTAAAAACTCAATCTCCCATATAACGCTATGTTTTGACGAGATTGCAGAATTAAAATTTAGTATGCGATAAATGTAGTAGTAATATAGGTATGTTAATGTACGCAATGGCAAATCAAATTTTGATGAGAGAGTTTAGTATTCCGGTTACGGCAGAAATGTTATTACTACTGTAGTAGCAAGTTAATGAAAATGATAAGTTCTGAATCGCGCAAATGGAGATAATTACTTTAATATTCACATTGCTGCGTCCCAATGCTGGGAAAAAAGTGGTCTCTGACCCAATGTGGCTCTTGGCTATCTTCCGGACGAAAACCTGATGATAAGAATTTAAATTTGGTGGTCATACCTAGGATAAATACTGAGTTGAAGATACTGATACATTATATTATATATTTGTATTAAACAACAAAATTGTTAGTGGTAAATCTCTGAAATGTTTGGAAGGTATTACTGTTACTTAATATGTGCTATTATTTACTTCATCAAGTAAGGCTTTATGTATATCAAATTCAAGCAGCAATCTAGAACACATTACGTTGTTGATACCTAACACCACATTAAAGGGTATTTTCCCTTTAGCAGCATTACGAGTCATCTTAAAATAACACGTGTTCAAGCACCCAACAAAATATTCACGGAATTCTGCGCTGACCACAATTTCCCATTTAGCTTTTAGCGGAACATTAAAATTTTCAACACACGATAAGACAAAGAGTAATAATAATAAATAATTTCGCCCCATACGTTATCTCATTGTAAGGGTAACAGACCCAAAAGCAGGCACCCAATTTATAAATGTCCGCACGTACGCACTTCTACCCATAAAAAGGGCTATAAAATTATGCCAACAAACGTGTAGAGATATCCAAGGATATGTAATTGGCGTTAGAAGTATGAAGACTCCCATATTAAGACGTATAATTGGATTGTAACAGCTTGTTCGCATTTCTCTTGCTACGCTAGGGGTTTCAAATATCTAAATTGTTTGCTAATAAACTTCTTATAGAAGTAATATTGGATGTGACTTGGTCTGATGGACGTGTACTATGTAGTATTGCGTTCTTAATATTATATATTGTTTGATAATGTTTGTAGTTCATTTATGCATAACCAATTTTCATTTTTTATTTTTATTATCTGGTTACATATTTACCGTTCAAGAGCTTAAAAAAGTATCAAAAATACGCGAAAACTACTGGACGTACCTATTTCAATGAATAGTTAAAGTTATATTTATAAGGGATGTCTGTGCATGAGCATCTTACCAGATTCATATTTGTCCTTTGTTAGGGAGATTGCTTGAATATATTTTTGAAAGTTTTGTATGATCATAAAAATATGCATTATTAATAAAAATATATGCAAAGTAGATAATGCAGCTAATCAACGCAAACTGAGTCGCGGGTACAGCTCTCGCTAAATATCTACCAGAAAATCAGGTTAATGACTATACCAGTGATTTGTGTAAGTTTCATTATTTATTAGGATTAGGTATTTTGATTTGTGCAGTAGGTACAACATCAACATTACTATGCTTTTTTTTAAAATAGCAACAATCTATTTCATAACATATATACCTACTTTACTTAGTCACTTTGTTTTATTATTACTAAAAAGATTAAATTATATCCGATCGGTACCTTTTATCAGTAATCTATTTATCTAGATGATATAAAACGTTATATCACCTGGATTAAGCCAGTTTCTAAGCAACGCTGTCGCTATGTCGATTTGGAAACGTTAACACGTGCCTCTAAGAGAAAATGGCAATTTTTTGCCTGACCATTTACTAGAAGCATGTCAGTAAACATTATCTGAACGGAATATCATCGAAAATAAGATGACACCAGCTCTCCATCTGTCAGGATTAGGCCAGTCCAATCGAATGATGAGCGAGTGTTCAATGACAATTTAATTGAGTTATAAATCGGTCCCGACTGAATGGAACAAGACCGACTAATCTGAAAACTCCGTCAGATTCTAATTGTGTTAGAATTTAATTTTCTGCTTCCTCCGAGGGTGGCATATTAAAAAAAGATTTGTGGTTATGATTTGTATGGGACGCGTAAATTTTTCTAATATTTTTTTTTACTAGGAATGTTTGACTGATTTACGATTTATTTTCCTTATAAAACTTTGTTGATTTGACTCCATCTGGAATTTTGATTTCTTAATAATACCAAACTTTTACTAGCTCAAGCAATAACTTGTAGCAATAAAAAGGAATTTACTAACTAAATTGACATTTAAAAGTCTACTTACTCTACCGAACTTAAGTCAAAGAAATATTTCACACTAACTTCGCACTAACGCACTAACTTCGCATTCGACTATCTTGTCGCTTTTTTAAACAATACTTAGCCAGTGTCACTAATTGGAAATGAATTAAACAAGAATCCTTGAGGGCGAACAAATAGACAACGGTGTCATGAGCAGACAGTCTGCTCTAGGGTTGTCAAATAAAAAATAACGTAAAAACTGGAATAATAATAATAATAATAATAATTAAGATAAATAATGATAATAATAATTATATTTGACCTTACTTCTTCTTCTTGTTTGTATATTTTGTTTACAATGATTGTTTTTCTAGTTAACTCTTTTGTGATTTTTTCATTCGTGATACCCACTGGTCTACTGGTAGGAATCCCTCCTCAGGGTATTAAGTTCGCATTTTGTTTTTTTTTGCAACAAAGAATAGATTAGTAAATATATAAAATAGTCGGAAATGTTCTTCTGTTTTGTCGTTACACTTTTGACAGACTGGTTGTAGTCGTCCCTTCAGTCATAGTGACCCGCTTGACTATAGCCATATAGCTTCCATACCCCTCTGTTGGTAACCATTCTAGTGCATTGTATAAGTGGTTCTTTACGGCTAATCTAATTTGATCCGTCCATTTCAACAGCGATCTACCGCGCACTAGGGTGCCCTAAACTTTAGCTAATACTCATCAGTTATAGCGAGAGCTTAAATGATAGAGGGCTTTACCCAGTAGTGGGATAGTCCATATGAAGTCAAAACCTAAAGTTGTCAAAATGGCCACGATGAAGATGAAACTACCCGGAAACTCTTTGATCTTAGTGTCTCGTTAAATCTTTGTAAATGTCCTCTAAGGTTAAAACGGTGTGTTTAGGCGTGGTTGGCAGGGCGATGGATATTTGTGGAAAATAAGTCTGCCTGATGGAACTGACACGCACTGTGTTTAATTTTAAATTTAATTTTAATTTTAAAGAGTTTAATCGTGGTGATTAATCAATTTAATTTTATATAATCACACTGACTAACGTGGTGTTCAGCAACGTCTCTGTAAAAATATCTAATTTTAAAGTAAAGTCAACTGGTGCCATCCCTGTGCCCGATTTATATTTAAATATGAATTCCCTTTAAGTCGGACAGGACGTTTGAATGATTCACTGGCTTTGGTGACTAATTATAAACTAAGCTTTCGCCCTGTGTAAGCTATTAATACATAGGTTTTGATTCATTAAGCTGGTAGTTATATTTCCACTAAGAAGTATTCATTTTGTTATTGTTATTTTGATCGTCACTGAAATCAAAAGATTTTGATAGATGAGTTCTCCTTTAGCATTTTTTTTTACCCCTTGTTTGTTGATGATAGTGTAAAAAGTGTGCTTCTTAATATTGCGAATTCATTGTTTATTTAAGTTTCGAAAACATTTTCTGCTTTCTAACTCTACACAACCCTTACCCTTGTAAATTACCTTTCGTTTACATCTTTAAAATATAGAGCCTAAACTAGTACCAGAGTGAACGAGAGTGCGGCAACAGTGCCGTGATCTTGAATTGACGTACGAGCTGTAGCTACCGGCTAGGGTTGAGTGAGCCACACATAGTTAATTTATTATTGTGTGAATTTGGGTTCTTATATATTATAAATGAAACACACAATTTAGGTGTACACTATAAAATACTTATACCATTATAAAGTACAATCGTAATCAAATATTAATTTACAAATTGGACACAACAAAATATTTACGCCTCGCTCGGCCAGTTTTGAAAGCTGCGTTATTAAATTTAATAACGTAATATATCCGCATGCCAATGTATAATTTTTTAAATATATTATTGGAAAGCATTTACATGGAGGTACATACTTAAGGTCGGACATAATATATTATCAAAAATAGTTTTGGCTAGTTTTGAATCATCATCATCATCATCGGCCTATATTAGTCCACTGCTGGACATAGGCCTCCCCTAATGAGCGCCATAGCGCCCTGTCCTCGGCTTGACGCATCCAGCATCTGCCTGCAGTCTTTCGCAGGTCATCATCCCACCTGGCCGGAGGACGCCCTACACTACGTTTACCGAGTCGTGGTCTCCACTCAAGAACACGTTTACTCCAGCGGTTGTCGGTTCTTCGCCAGATATGGCCGGCCTACTGCCACTTCAACTTGCTAATTCTTAGAGCTATGTCGATGACTTTGGTTCTCTGTCGAATGTATAGAAAAAGTAGTAGTAGTAGTAGTAGTAGTAGTAGTAGTAGTAGTAGTAGTTAGTTTTGAATACTTAAGTAATAAATTTTTCTATTTCCAATAAAGAAACAAGGTTTAAATAAGATCGGCAGCGCTCAGTGACATACTTGTTATTCTCCGTTACTACAGCAACATACGCTGCCCGATCCGCGTTTGCAATGACAGCCGCGTCATCGGGTACTCCTTTCCCATGCTTTTTTCCGTGTGCTAATGTAGGTGAACTACGAGTTTGTGTGCGTGCGTTTCTGAGCGCTTGTGTGAAGTTGCCGCACTCTCGTTCACTCTGCTGGTACCCCCATATTCTACGAGTATTGAATGACCTCATTTTATCCGATTCTATAGGTAACTCAGTGTTATAACGGTCGCAGAAACTTCTGCAGATTTTTTTTTCAAAGAAAAGGAAGATTTCTGATATTTTTCAGCTTCACCTGGCTTTTTTAGGGGCGACGAGAAACTTAAAGGGTTCCTCAAGCCGTGTGAAACGAATCACCTTCGGAGGTTTTCTAGAGGGAGCGGCATCACGCACTAGAGCGTGTCCCGTACCCTACTAGATTCTCCGATGGGTTCGGATTTCGGCTTGGGTTGACCGGGCCGTGGTGGTGGGGAGAAGCGCCCACGTACATGTCTGTACCTGGTATAGAGCGGTTGTGAACCGGCTCGTCGTACCCTTGTTCTACGAGTACGGTGTCTTGGGCCTGAACTAATGTGCATGTTTAGTATATTCTGTAAATATGTAGTGGCATTTAGAGAATCGGGCGAGGGCTTCTGTACATAACATCACAAGAGGTTATACAGACTGTGATATCACTATGAAGATCTGCTCAAGTCACAAAAGTAATTGATTAATTTGGAAGCTCAGTGTCCTTACAATTATATACCATTCATTCGCCTCTCAAAAGGCCTATGGTATATAAATATTAATAGAATTTGCCTCTTAAGACTACCCTTAGTATCATGTTTACATTCCGGTTACCAACAGAAAACAAAACTTTTACTAATAGATAAATATACTTACCGAATGGCTACGAATAGTAAAAAGAGCATTGAATAACATTCCTTAATGACATTATTCAAGAAAATTATTTTTTAAATCATATTCTTACGTGTTCAATAATATTTTAAACGTTATTAGATTTTTAACTGCAAAACCGTTTCACGAGTAGTAATGAAAATTTATGTCTTATTTTTAAAGATTCCATTTTCCATCTGAACCACATTACATTTTTATTACGTCTCGTTAGGCGAAACAGTTTGTGATAAAAAATGCACTGATTTATAACAAATATAGAATTTTCGATAAAAATATAAGGTGATGATTGTTCTTAGGTAGAAATCTTTATATTATCATAATATATGTTTTTAGCTTATCTTATAATAATGAGAGAATAGTAATCAAAATAACCTCTACGTGCGAATAAGAAATAAAGTAAGAAAACCTCTTATTTTAAATATCTTTAAGGTCAGAAATCACATCTAGGCGATTCGCTTGAAAATATTATCTAGATACTGAAACAATAAAACTACAATAAAAACTATTTCTAACACAACGTATTCAACTATCTCTGTTTTCTATAATTGTGTTTCAACTAGCAGCATATCAAATACAAATTCACCACTCATTCTGCTTTAGTCTTGTTTGACTTAGTTGTTTTCAAAGAGCCAGCCAATATCTAGTCCAAAGTTTTACTACAATGAACTATCAACGAACACGCCCGCCGTAAAGTATTTACGGAATATTGTGTTGTTTTAAAACGTTCACTTCTCTTTGCGGTTGCAGCTGCACATATTTTATGGTTTGATTAAAGATAGGGAACAGTTTTACAATTGGCAATGCCAACGTTATAGTATCAATAAAGTTGCTGAAAGGTTTTAAAGCAATTTTACAGAGCAAAAAGTTTATGTTATATCGGTCACAATTACTTTAGACTTGAATATACGTAGTTAAGATGCTCTACTCATTAATTAAGTATTTATGGTTTCGATATTTGTATAACGAAAATTCATTTAACTTGAATTCTTACATACTTTGATGTAGGTATACAAAAATTACAGGTTCCTTATTGAAGATTCATTTATAGAAGTTATACAGTTATACATTACCATTAAACTAAACTAAACTAAACTAAGCTTTCATACACTGACACTGATGGTTACTAGACAACGGATAAACATACTTAAAATACTTAAATACATACTTATTATACATAGAAAATACCTAGGCCCGAGACAATATTTAGAAAAATAAAAATTTCCAAATTGACCCGACCGGGGATCGAACCCGGGACCTCAGAGATGGCGACACCATGAAAACCGGTGTACAAACAACTCGACCAAGGAGGTCGTCACCACCATTAAATTCAGATTGTGAATGCATGTTCCAAATAAGATAAATACTACTAGGGATTTATACAACAGTTTACCTTTCGTCTGCTTAGTGCCAGATACGTCCTACATGCAATAAAAATTCTATTGTGCCTGTATTCAGAGCAGACGGCAGACTAAGCACGTGTTTATAAAACTGAGGCAGTTCAGTCAAAAAGAAGTGAAAGTATAGGAAAGATACACCTTAGGATAAGCTTTGCTAGTTACACATTTAATCTGCTGAAAATAGTAAAGCGTTGCAGAAAGATGCATTCAAGGCTCACTTTAATACAATTTAAAACGTTAATAAATGAAAAACAGATGTCTGAAGTGTAAAGCAATCCATTGTAATTCATTTATAGTTAAATAATACATCGCTGAATATTATTATTGACTGTGTTTTATTTTAAAAGTAAGACATCAACTGTTTAAAAAGGTCTAATTATGATTAATAATTTTTATTAAATATATTATTTAACGAAATTCTTTTACCAACCCTTATTTTCTCTATAGAAAAATGCATTACGCCGTCGTGAACCGGCAAGGCTATGTAAGGCTCTCCCCCCACTCTTAACGCATAATGGAAGGAAGGCCTATATACAGGCATACTCATTAAAACCCTGTGGGCGTTTCCGTATCTGTATTACGTTGCAGATGTGAAGTAGTCCAGACATGCCACCCAGAACATCGTCCGCGGCATGCTAACCCTTGTCCATGTCATCGATCACTTGATCAAGGAACTTACATAGATTTGCTTCAGTGGGATGACTGTTGACAAATCCATGTTGAGACATTAACAAGGGTCTGACGACAAAAATTCCCGCCGTCAGACATAGGTTTGTGGAAAAATGAGCAATTATTTTGAATTCCTTTCGTACGAGAATATATAGTATGATCGTTACATAGTAGCATTATATATAATTTCTTGTTCGTCAGGAATCTTGGTGCTACATCAAAAGTACAATTCAGAAATGATTCTTGATTAGAAGCGCGGATGTCGTCCGCGCTGTATATTTCAATTGTGGAGGAGAATAAAAGAATATGGGTGAAAGATGTTTGTATGAGTAATATATAACATTATCAAACGAGTTCATATTTGATGATTGGCCAATTTGGAAAGTCGGGATACAAAATAACAAAATCTGTTTTTTTATTTTAGTTTTTTTTGTGATTTAAGAAGAAATTACGTCTAACAGACACCGCAGAATTCATCATTCAGCCGCCCCCCCGTACGTAACGGATCTAACAAGAAATCTGCTAGACGTATTATTATACAGCAATAAAACTGTGTTACAGACTTCACATGAGTACATTAATTATATTCATGGTGACCTTAATGGTGAGCGAGATATAACAGACAGGATTTTCGAAGATAATAATATTGTAATGATTTATCATTGTAATTTTTTTTTTTTTCTTTATTCAATTGTTAAATTTTATCGAATTGTATATATTGTTTGGGTTGCATCCCAGTTTAATAATTTTTGTGATGTGTTTTTGGATGTGACCTGTTATTGTATCTAAGTAAATAAATAAAATAAAAAATTACATGACAGAAAGAAAATCTGTTTCATTATTCATTTATAATGATAATAACATACAAATCACATTAGCAACTTCATTTTTACTATATTCCAGTAACTTTTAAATAAATAACTATACACATTACTTTTAAAATACATTAATTTCAGCTGCATCAACAACGGCATTCCTTTTCAGCCTGATACGCTCTAACAAATATCTTTAAACTGTAAACTCAATAATGCAGATATTCGTTTTTAATAAAGGATGATTATTAATTTCAAGTGAGCCTCTCTTCATCATCATCATCATTAGGTCATTTTTATGTCCCCACTGCCGGGGCACGAGCCTTCCCTATGGACGGATAGGGAGAACGGGCCATAAACCACCACGCGGGCCCAGTGCGGATTGGTGGTTGTTAACGACTGCTAATGCAGCCGGGACCAACGGCTTTACGTGTCTTCCGAAGCACGGAGGAGCTCGAGATGATACATTTTTGGTCACCCATCCGATGACCGACCTTTGCGAAAGTTGCTTAACCTCAGCACTTGCAGACCGGGCGCATTATCCACTGCGCCATCGAGCCTCTCATGCCGCCTCGGTTTACTATTGGCTAGACCATCACTCTCAGAACCACATATCTCGGATTCGATTCCCAGCGGGTAAAGCATCTCGTTTTACTCAGTTTGGTTTGTTATAGCGTTTGTTTTAAGAGCGTTTACGCCGCACACTAGCGCCACTAATGAAAAAAAAAACATATCTAGTAATTAATGATAGAAAATCAAATTATGCTCAACAAACTATCTGAATGAAGTAATTTAGCATTTTTACGTCACCTAATGAACACCTCACATGTTATGGTTTAGTTAAATAAGACGTTACGGCCACTTTTAACTATAACGCCATATTTAACTAAACCATAACATGTCAGGTGTTCATTAAGTGACGTAAAATTGCTAAGTTACTTCATTCAGATAGTTTGTTGAGCATAATTTGATTTTCTATCTCTAATTACTAGATATGTTATTTTTTTCATTGGCGGCGCTAGTGTGCGGCGTAAACGTTCTTAAGTCCGCCTGGATAGCTGTCGCTTGGCTTTCAAGATAATTTATGGAACTCTGATGGAGGCCAAGATCTGTCCCATTGTGAAAGAAAAAAAACTTTCGCTTCATCCACTAAGTTATGCATAGACTGCCATAGTAGTAACTTTTTATTAGTCTAGTAAAGTTGCCGAGGCAAAGTGGTTCGATCTTTGATGTGTTTCTGTTGCAATGCACGTTCAATTTACTTCTCGTCCATGTTGAGTATTCCGTTAGTATTCTACGAGTATCATCACTTACCCTCGCTCACAATATTACTTACTAGTAGAGTACTTTTGTAACTAGTGTTTTTTATTTATTTTTTATTTTTTATTATACTACTTCCTCCAACATGATCGGATCGGAGATCTTTTTTTTGCAATCCTCTTTCATTCCAGTTCTGTCTTTTATGCTTCTTGTATTTCTATTCCACATACTACTTATTAACTCAGTGACTAGCGTTTAAAGTTATTACTGAGAAGCTCGATGGCCCAGGAGGAGCTTGATGGCGCAGTGGTTATCGCATCCGTTCAGCGATTGCTTAGGCTAAGCAACTTTCGCTATAGCCGGTCATCAGATGGGTGACCAAAAGTTTATTATCTCGAGCTCCTTCGTGCTTCGGAAGGCACGTAATGCCGTTAGTCCCCTGCATTAGCAGTCAGTAACAACCACCAATCCACGCTGGGCCCTCATGGTGGTTTATGGCCCGTTCTCCTTATCCATTCATAGGGAAGGCTCACGTCCCAGCAGTGGGGACATCAAATAAGCTGGTGATGGTGATGATGGTTGATAACTCTAAATATTCCACTCAAACGCAAAGCCCTTTATTAGAAAATATTATCAGCTTATAATCGTCGCAGTGCTAGGTCCGGGCCTATCCATATGTACAATATCACATGAGGATCGGGCATAATACTGGTTTCCACTTAAGGGTTGTAACTATCCACAGCCACCAGTACACAGCCCATATGTGGGCGGTTCACCCGTACACTTTCTTTACTTGTTTGTGAGGTGGCACTCACAAGGTTCGGAGCCTACAAAAGTGGACTTGATAGAACAATTTATAAGCTACAAAAACCTACTTGGACTGGGGACATATCTTACGATTTGGCTTGGACTGTGAACCTGTTAAATAATATTATATTAATTTGAGCGACTGTCATCCTACGACGAAAACCAGGCCCAGTGGCTCAAAATACCTTGAACAACACTAACCTCGAGATGTCCCAGCACATTTATTTCCTCCTTCCTTCAACATGGGTTCCGTTGAATGACGTGTGAAAAAGCAAGTAAGTCAGCAAGGTAAGGATGACTATTGCCAGACAATCCTGCTCGCCTAGCTGTTCGCATCCCGACAAAAAAAAGTCACCCATCCGATGACACAGCATCGGGACAATTGCTTGACCTCATACGGAACCTCAATGTCAAATTATAAATGCAGATATCCGATTTTAGGTATAATGTTTGCATAAGACTTCCACTCTCTGTCGTACGTAGTATAGTTTATATTACGTGGAAACGCTTGGTCAATAACGTCTCCATATTGTATCGAAAGCCTGTTTAAAAAATTTGAACTTTGCGAAAATTTAATTTCCGTAGGCAACCGCCACACGACGTAAGTCGCTTAAAGGTCGGAGGCGAGTGCGAACTTCGACAGAAATGCTCAAAAATGAGTAGCTGGCTGGAGTATCTCTTGATTTTCGAAACAAATATAACAAAATGCTACTAAATTGGCCACATATCTAGCATACATACATACATAAATAGCTACGATGGTGGTAGCTAGTGAGTTGGACTTAAAACACGCTCACGACTACCTAGTACATTTGACTCTGAGTCCGGTGGTCCAATCATTAGACCACACAGAGAGAGTTTTAACTTAAATTATGACATTGACTTTCAATGAGAAATAATATCAAAGAGAAAAGCGCTTCGATTCATCCCCCCTCTTGCATTTCTTGAAAAACGCACATGCAATTTACGGCGCATCCGTGCTCATTATTCCTTTCGCCAGTTCTGCCCATAGAGCACAGGAGTCACGTAATCCATTAACATGGTCGCGCGTGACTGTTCCACAACGGAGAGCGGTTCTCTGTAATTTTATTTACCTTCTTTGAGTCTTCGAGGGGTAAGGAATGGGCGGGTGGCGGCCAGTGATCCTAGGATTATGTTCCGAATGAGGAAAACAATGGCCAAATTGGGTTATTAGATGAATGTCAGTTCTTTTGGTTGTACTCGAACGTTTTGTTTCGTCCAACATGTTACGGTTCATTGATTGGGATCGAACTAAAATTGGTTGTAGCAAATTAGTTTACGGAAGAATGCCTTGAGGGTTTAAGGATGACATTGGCAATTAAACAAACTTGTGTGGATATGTCCCGTTATTACTCTGAACAGAGTTTTAAGGCAATGTTTATTGTGATTAATATAGTAATAAAGCAACGGTTTTTCGCGCTTATCAAAACGCAAAACACATAAACATATTTTTTTTACCTATCTTGGTACCAGCCATTGTGAAAATATTCTTACCTACAACAATGTTACGAAGAAAGACCTTTATTGTCACTTACTTTGGTGGTAGATAGCCAGGTTTCAGATGGAAATAAATAGGTGGTAGATAGCCAGATGACAGATTAAAATACGATGGTGGAAGCTAGCTAGGCGGACAAGCCCCCATTCAAAGCGAGTATACCGAGATACAAAGGCGGTAATTTTCAGACCTTATGCCAACAAGTTGAACATGTACATATTTTAGACTTTTTCAACTTTACTCTTATAACGTATGTCCTCACGTCTCCTCGTTTCGGTTTGTTAGCGTCGGTCGTCCGCGAGCTGACGTGACGCAGTAATCTACGTTTTTACAAGGCTACTAGCGAAAACTTTGACGCAGTTTGTTCATTGAAAGGTAAGTTGGTTGGCATGATTTATGGAAGTTGCAAAGTCACACAACCAAAGCAGCGTTTTGATTTATCGCGCCCTACATTATGTAAGCGACTTTTTTGTGGTAACCAACCACATCTGTCATTTGTTTTTGCTATGAGAAGTAAATTGTTTTGAATCTGTTTTGTAGACAAGGAAGTTGTCGTAATATTTTTTTTTAATATTTTGTATTGCATCTGCGTTTTTTATTTTAATAAAAAAACTCTACGAGTAGTAGGTACATAAAAAAACTATTTAAAACCAAGTTACTCGCATTGGGTAAATTGGTAGGTTAGTAAATCAATTTCCTAATATGTTATTAATCCATAATATTGTTTTTTAAAGACTAGCAATCCAGCAATGGGATTTTTATAAGCTGTAACGATGTTTTTTTTTTAATTTACTTTAATTTACAAAAACACAAATGTTGAAAAAAAAATTTCATTCATTTCATTAATTCATTTCATTTTGTTAATAACGGTAGTTGTTGACATTGAATGGGCGCCTTTGGCTTTCAAAGTAAAAAGTAAATAGTGTTGAATATTTTCGGCGGGCTGGTTAGAACCACGATAGCTCAATTGGGAGAGCACCTGACCCGGTATGTCAGAAGGGTGCGAGTTCAAATCCTGCTCGTGGAAATTTTTTCAACATTTGTGTTTTTGTAATTTGTTTGCAACAAAATTTGCGTTAAAAATTATATAAACATTTACTTTAATTTGCTGAAAATTAATACAAAATTGCCAAAATGTAATTTTATGACGTAACATGTATTTCGATATCGCTGGCAATGGCAACATTGTAAAAAAATATAAAGTATAACCAGTTCCTCGACATTGTAAGTCAATTTGAGGTGATCAAAATTTCATGGTGCGGGATTTTAGATTTTGTGACCGAGTATTACCCGATATAATTTTCTAAGCTTGTTAAGTTAATGAATTTCATTAAGTCATTAAATTATATTGCGTTCTTACAAACTTTATCTCTTGCTTCACTTTAGATAAATTGAGGTTACATTATAGCAGAAAACGAAACCTGAGTTTTGATAATAAAATATTTTTTATGCTATTGCCATAACCTATTAGTCAGCGTGTCGGTGTCAGTGTTAAGTTATGTAACCATAATGGCAATGACAACAGAATAAAAAATATTTTATTATCAAAACTCAGGTTTCGTTTCCTGCGTTTCGTGTTATTCGAAAACGTAGACTAAGGTTAAACTAAGCAAAAAATTTATGTTTATCTCTTCCTTAACAGTACCATAAATATATAAATGAAACAGCGTCCGTAATATTAAACAGGGTTTACAGGAACGAAGAAGTTATAAAGTGGTTTTGCCTAACTATTTCAGTGGTGGACACCAAGTAATCTTGCATAATATCAAAAAGAATATGTTTTGAGTAAAAGATACTTTTCTTATATTATGGAAAAACCTACGAAAGAGATAAAGTGAGATCTCAAACATATCGAGCCGTTGAAAATCAGAAACCACTCTTAAAT
Source organism: Eudonia lacustrata (assembly GCA_947562085.1). Classification (NCBI taxonomy): domain Eukaryota; kingdom Metazoa; phylum Arthropoda; class Insecta; order Lepidoptera; family Crambidae; genus Eudonia; species Eudonia lacustrata. The sequence goes on along the minus strand of OX387313.1, from coordinate 2,525,028 downwards.
TTGCTTTTTATTGCTACCATTTAATCAATGTTCACATATTGTACAATTATTAAAAAATAAACAATTATGTACCGGTTGTCTCATTTAAACCGAGTTTAAATAAGACAAACAGACATGGACCCACCAGTCGCACGCATTTCAAACGCATCAAAACTTGGCCGCTGATTACAAAATCATTATTATCAAGAACAAAACACTCAACCCTAAGAAAAATTCGGCCATAAACATTTTAACTTGACTGTAACACTTCGCTGGAATGCTAATTAGCGGGTGAAACTCAGCAAAAGAATAAAATGGTGATATTCTAAAACTGACCGAAATACCTGAGCGCGCCGGCACACGCGGCGTGCCTGCAGTGGTGCGATTGTCTTTTTTGCTGTACAGTCTCAGTGTCAGCGGGTGCATGGATGTTTTAATAAAGTAAGTAAAGTAAATTGTCAACCCCACTGCTGGGTCTCCATCATTGAAATCAAGTAATCACTACATTTGACGGGTAATGGTTGAATCACCACGCTGGCTAAATGCGGGTTAGTGATCACAAACACAGGCTATGCATCGAAAAATCAGAAACGCACTTTTCCCGACCTGGGAATTGAACCCTTGACCTTCGGGAATGCCGAGCGCTTTGAGACCAACCACGTTGACTCGCAGGCGCGGTGGCGGGCGCGGTCACGAAATATCAAACATATGACGTGATATCCAAGTGTTCAATCCACGTACGAAACGCACGAGCGGTCTAAGGCGCTGCGCAAACGTAGACACTGTTTGTTACCGACACAGCACACAATCGAGTTGCTGTATCCGGTAGCGGCGATCGGACACTCTGTTACCGACACGGCACACCATCACAGGAAACTGAATTGCTGTGTCCGGTAGCGGCGATTGGACACAGTTGCCGGTTGCGGTAACAATTCATTGCTTATTTTCATCTCATGAATCTGTTTCACGATGGACGTGTGCGTGGCTTGTGTCGCACACAAGATACGGACACCGATTGCATCGTCCGTTTGCGCAGCTCAGTACAATTGTAAGGAAGTTGCTTGATAAGTTGAGGAATGTTGCTTGTGTCTTCAACTGACGACTACCTACCTTACCTACACCGAACACTTTTTGATTAGTGTCAGGTGGAAGTAACTGGACACAAAAAGTGTTTACGTCTGCGCAGGGAGGGCTGATTTCATATTCACTGGTAGCTTGTATCCCACACAAGACACAAAAGTGTCTACGTTTGCACAGCGGCTAAGTAGCGGGCAAACTAGCGAGGGGCGCGCGCGGCGCACTCGCGGCAGTATCAAACGCGTGAGACGTTTGTGGGTGTCACTCGGCCACCGAGGCGAGGTTTTAATATTTTGCTTTTTATGTTGACCGTGTATTGGTTACCGCTTATCGCTTCCTTCCACAGCATGCCGTCAAGTTAAGCACTGTAATTTTCGACAACTTAGTAATAAAATTTGGCTCTATGAGGATCTCTGACGCCGCTCTTGCGGCTAGGCTATAGCTAGATGTTGCAACATGAAGGAAATGCCGATAATGCGGAACATATAGGTACGTTGCCACTGCGTGACTAACGTGGGTCTAACATCGATCGAGTCAAATACGTAGGTACAAAGTTATAATTAATTTAATTTAAAAAAAAATTTAGGCCTATGGTTGCGACCTTCATAATGCACATGCTACGAAAACAAACTCTTTCCCAACAGGGCATACTTCCTCTAAAAGATCTTTATAAAAACACAAATGTTGAAAAAAAATCCACGAGCAGGATTTGAACCTGCACTCTTCTGACATACCGGGTCAGGTGCTCTTCCAATTGAGCTATCGTAGTTCTAACCAGCCCACCGAAATTATTCAATACTATTTACTTTTTTACTTTGAAAGCCAAAGGCGCCCATTCAATGTCAACAACTTCAATGTCAAGATCTTTATAATTATTTTAATTTGATCAGCTGGCTGGCTTTAACGCACAAATTATAAAAATATTTTGTGTAATAGGTAGGTAACATATTTATAAAATTACCTCTATACCCTTTCAAAACGCTTACAGTGAAACCACAAGTATATTGGAGAATTAACGAGGGCTCGCAATCCTCTGTGTGCTTGTACTTCTTATTTTACATGTTTGATAAATTATTCGTCGAGGCTAATTCTTGACTGCTAATGACGCAGTTTTAGCTGGGTAAAATTTTGTAGTCGTGTCATCATAATAACTGTAATTGATTTATTATATTCTCACGGGAGGAGCTCGATGAAGCCCAGTGGTTAACGCGCCTGATCTGCGATTGCTGAGGTCAAGCGACTTTCGCAAACGCCGGTCATTGGATGGGTGACCATAGAAAGAAAGAATCACCTCCGTACTTCGAAAGGTACGTAAAGTCGTTGATCCCGGCTGCATTAGCAGTCGTTAACAACCACCAATCCGCATTCAGGCCAGTATGGTGGTTTATGGCCCGTTCTCCATACCCATCCATAGGGATGACTCATGCCCCAACAGTGGGGACATAAAAATGAGCTGGTGAAAGCAGCTTTGCCATTTAGGTATTATTAAGCTTGAATTGACACCTATAATTGAATACGACGGGCAGTGGGGTAGGGTAGAGTCCATTCTCCAAGAATGCCACACTATAAAATATAAAAAACCGGCCAAGTGCAAGTTGGACTCGCGCACGAAGGGTTCCGTACCATTATCTAATACGTATATCTATAAAAACGAACAAAAACGAGCAAAAAATCACGTTTGTTGTATAGGAGCCCCCTTAAATATTTCTTTATACTGTTTTTTAGTATTTGTTGTTATAGCGGTAACAGAAATACATTATCTGTGAAAATTTCAACTGTCTAACTATCACGGTTCGTGAGATACAGCCTGGTGACAGACGGACGGACGGACAGCGGAGTCTCCGTTATACCCTTTGGGTACGGAACCCTCAAAAAGATTTTTTTGTCAGCACCAGGCTTAAGAAACCACCTGTAGTTGGCTCCCACACCCTCTAGAAATCCACAACAGGTACCAATTAGGCTATCGCGATTATATCCGACCCATGCAAATTTTGTAAACACTATCTAGGCCATGTCCCTAAGCTATATTGAGCCTGATTCAATGAGAACAACTACTTCATTAAAATTTGATTTTTTTTGATTTCAAGAGTCTGAACGTGTTAATCGTTATAGCTGTAAGTGTCAACTGACACTATCTACCTAGAGAAACATTTTAAAAAGTTTAAACCTTTACCCCTTACAAATAAAGAAAGAATAATGGGGTGCGGGTTCAAATCCCTCTCGTGGATTTTTTTCAACACTTTGTCTTTTTTCAAACAAAGAATAAGCTTCGAATAGTTAGTTATTCCGTGTTTTGTTTCTGTCATGTAAACGTCATTTCAAGTTGAAGTAAAAGAGACAAAAGAAACTTCTTGGCGGGAAAATGAAGAGTAATGTCTGTGGTTTTGTTTTATTTTCTAAAATGTGTGTTATGTCGAATATGAGATTGTTAACCGTTAAGTGTTCGTGAGTGTGCATGAGTGTTGGCGAATGAAACAAAACAGTGCAACGTCACTTTTCAAATTATATCAAGATGTCCGCGTAAGGACTTAGTAAAGCCCCACATCTTTACTGAGATACTCGAGGGGTTGGGGGGTATATCATTTCTTACTTCCCATTTCTATTATCATTCATCATCATCATACAGGAAGGCAATATTTTTTATTTATGTATTACTTGTAAGAAAAATTATTTCATTGGCTAAATGCTTGCGCAAAGCCATTCGTTAGATGTCAACTGTAATGTAAATATAGCTGTAAATGTACATCCCACCCATCTAAATATACAACATCACGATAGCATAGTTGGCAGTGCACCTGATCCAGCAAGTCATGGGATGCGGGTTTGAATCTCTCTCGTAGAGTTTTTTCAACACATGTCTTTTTTTTCAAATACAACATCACATACCATGTTCTGATCCTAAGCTAAGTAGCTAAAGCACTGGTATCACTGTAACCAGAAACAACGACGGTATCAAAACCACCCAGACCCGACACATGGGATTATGGGATTGACATAAGATTAACCACGTGATTTAGCGCGGCTTATGTCAATACCATACATTTTATTATTTTCGAACTTCGCTATCGTTTTCTTAATGTTACTTTGGCTAAACCACAGGAATCGAACCTTCGGGAGGAGAATAGGACCTCAGAGAGTTAACGCCGCCCAAAGTCCGGCGTGCAAGCCACTCGGCTATTGGAGGTCGACAAAATAAATATGTAGCTGTATTATGTACCAAGCTAGCCAAAGTGCGCGTGTGGAAACATTTTCAATTTTCAGACCGCGGCCACGTCAAGAGCTCACTAAATCCGCTCGTTGCATTCACGGCTGCGCCAAAAAGGCGTGACATTTGCAAGCGACCGACGGCAATAAAATAGTGCGAAAAAATGTTCTGTGTGAGCTGCAACTCGCGTGTCTGTCGATTTGCAAAAATGGAATTGTAATATAATTGTAATATAATACCTATCAAATTAAATGCCTCGGTGGCAGAGTGGCAGAGCGTTCGGCCCGATACCTGAAGGTCCCGGGTCTAATATAATTATAATTCCCGGGCAAAGTGTGTTTCGGATTTTTCGATGAATAGCCCGGGTTTGCGATCACCAACCCATATATGGCAAGCGTAGTGATTAAGCCAATACCCATCAATTGTAGCAATGACTTGATTTCAATGATGGAGGCCTTTGCCCAGCAGTGGGACAGTTTAAAGGCTATTTACTTACTTACTACTTACCAACATTATCATTTTATTACAAGACTTAGAGCTTGCTAGAAAAAATACAATGGCTTTCGTCTACTTAATTTACAACAAACAGACAACGCTTACTTTTCAGAAAATTACAAAAAAAATATCGATCTATTAACTGACACTTCTATTTGAGTCGACAACTTTTGAATTTGAATTGTTATCCCATGGGCCTCGAATTTAGAATTCCAGTTTTAAATTTTGGAATTCGAACACATAGAACCTGGCTCCCATTCAATATGTCAGTCTTTTTCGTGCTACAACTTTTTGGAATAGTCCAGTAGTAACTGCTCGCGCGCTGCCGCCCACCAATTTATTTCGCTACTCAATAAGAATTCCACACATCCGAATATTTATATAGAGTTGCTTATTTTATTCATAGATTATTATCGATTCCAAAATTTTGATTTGTTGCTAGCATATTTGCTAGCTAACATAAAAAAACCGTTTATATATTTGTATTTATTTGTATCTGCCCTATTTTTATTATTTATTCAATTATTTATCTATGTCTTAATACGTAAAAAGATAACTGCGAGAAAACTGCTATTTCACTAAAGCGTCCATATCTCTTTTTTTCTTTATATCGTCGCGTAAGCTATCTGGACCTTATCAGGACAACTTGTTTTTAATTTTTCTTTGTTATGCATCTGCATGTGCTGAGGTTGGGCCTAGTTGGCCACACTTTGTCTCCTCTGTTTTATTGTGAAAGTACTTTGTTTTTCAATATGTATATATATTTTTTGTTTTATTTTTTTGTGAATGTAATTAGTTTTTGTTGTGCGCCAATAAAATGTATTTCTTCTTCTTCTTCTTCTTCTACTTATTGTTTCTCTTTGAGTGGCAAATAATAAATGCTTTTATTGTTGTTATTTTTTTTAATTATTTACACACACTCTTCAATTTATTTTACTACCAAACCTCATTAACAAATTAGTGCCTAAGGCTACATTGAGTTGTTCCACCGCCTCCATTTTACTGTCGTGTGTAATCAGTTGGGTTTTTACCATTAGCCCTGGGGCTCTTACTGCGACGTAATGAGAACGCGAGCCCCGGGCAGGGGTTAATAAAACACGTCGGAAAAGTCTAACCGAAAAATTAACGGTCATTTGATGCCGTTGCTTGCTGCAAAGTTGACTCTGGTTACACAGAGCTTAAAGCTGTGATTCACCGAGAAATGGCAAGTCAACGAAGGATATATATCGGTTGGTAAATATATAAATAAACTAGCGGCCACTCGCGGTTTCACCCGCGTGGTTCCCGTTCCTGTGGGAACATTGGAATAAAAGTATCCTATGTTTAAATCCAGGTTATTAACCATCTGTAGGCCGAATTTTATCCAATTCCATCCATCCGTTGCAGCGTGAAGAAGCAACAAATATACACACATACATACTCACAAACTTTCGCATTTATAATATTAGTGTGACTAGCTGACCCGGCGGACTTCGTACCGCTTTGACAGGTTCCATGACAACAAAAAACTAATGATTTTGTATTGGAAAATTAAATTGTCGTGTTTACTATTTTCCGGTTCTTATTATTTATGTTTCCCACCGTTTAAACCTTCCCTGAACTTCCACAAATATTTAATAATTAAAATTAGCCAAATCGGTCCAGCCATTCTCTAGTTTTAGCGATACAAACGAACAGCAATTGATTTTTATATATTATATATAGACTAGCTGACCGGCGGACTTCGTACCGCTTCGACAGTTTCCATGACAACAAAACCAACAAATCATTCGACCGCTTAAGAACATCCGTATTTCATGATGGACCCCTATAGCAGCGTCACCTACCGGGTCCAATTGTAAATCTAAACTATTCTTAAATCCACTTGTTCACACACAAAAAATTTCATCCAAATCGGTCCAGCCGTTTAGAAGGAGTTCAATTTCATACACACGCACAGATGTATATAAATAAACAATTTATTTCAGACACATGGTCCATAGAGTGTTAGTAACAATGTTTCTTAAACTAAGTTAGTTAGATTATTATAATATATCAACATTAAATAAATTCAATAATAATGAAATAAAATCAATACAAAAGTAAAATAAAATAAAATAACATCATTTTCAAAATTTTCAAAACAAAACAAAAAATAAATCAAAATGAAATAAATACAAATCAAATTATAATAAAATAAGACAAATCAAAATAAAATTGAATTAAATTAAAATCAAATAAAACCATATTAAAATGAAAATAAAATAAAATCAACAATAAAAATTAAATTAATTAAAATCAAACGAGCATGAATATTGTTCATTGTCAAAACACAAGCCACGCAATATATGCTCACTGATGCCCTGTAGGCTTTACATGCAGGCGTAACCAGTGTTCCAACAATGAGGAGTCCCATCGGTCAATTAACGCCATCAGGATATATAAAGATTGGTAAACCGAGCTAAAAATATATATTAAAAAAGGTTTTAACTAAACGTAATTTTAGAGACTGTTGAAAATAAGGTTTGGCAAATGGGATGGTGTGAAATGGGATATAGCTGTGGAATACACTTCCGAAGACTGTGTTTCGGATATCATCATCATTACCATCGTCTCAGCCAAAAGAAGTCTACTGATGGACAAACTTCTCCCCAAGGATCTCTACAATGAGCGGTTTTGTGCTGCTCGCATCACATGCTCGTATCTGCTGACAGATATACGACTAACATGGCTTTATTCAAGGTCATTAATGGGCACCTTTTGGGTGAGGTCGGTCCATTTTAGACCACATCTACAGTTCCCGTCTGGTAAGGTAGGGGTCAAAGCGCAAACCCATTATAATTTATAAAAAAGCCTAGACGAGACTATTTAGGTATTCACCTCCTGTTTCCTCATCCAGCCACCAAAAGCTCGATGAGAGCGAAGGCCTACTCACTTAAAGAACTAGAACTATCACTAAATGATCACGGGGATGACTCAGGACCAAGAACCGTGTTGATATTAACAGCAACATGATTTAAACACATTGCGTTTTTTGCATTTTTTATTCATTTGATCATTTCTTGTAGCCTTTAATCGGAAAATGCACCAATTTTTGGATTATGAGTGAAGAAGAATACTTTAAGAACAATGTTAGTAGCAATACTGTGTAATAAGAAAGTTAGAGGACGATAGCCAGTTCTTCATTTTCTAAGGATACCGGTTGAAGTGCCTTATCATCGCCTTATCATCTTATCATAGATCAGTGAGAAGGCTTACCTGTAAGAAAAAAAAAGGAAAAACTTTCATGTTATGATATGAAAAAGACCTCAAGAAAAAGTGTATCTTAATAACAAAACATCAGTACAACCGCGGACAAAAGCAACCGGATTTAATACTTTTATGAATAAATGGTGTCCCGTGTCATCTTCCATAACTAGATGAAAGGCCAACACAGACGGTGGCGCGGCGGCGGTAAAAAGTTCTCGCAAATTAGAAGCGGATAAAAAGTAATCCTTCTTTTTCTGTACAAAAACGTCAAGTTGTACTAACGACTCGCGGCCCGCAGCGAAATTCACAGACAACAATGTAAGGCGTGTGGTACAAAAATTTAAATTTAAATACAACTTTTTGAACATGCCTTAACATGTAGACATACCACCCGAATCGAAGGTCTAGTAATCTAGTGAGATTTGAGGAGACACTCTCGTGTGTCGACCCCTATAAATCCTTTGGGGTCAGATAGGGATTTGTGATGGAAAGTGTATGTGAAAGAACTGCCGCTGTAAAAGAAAGGGAGATAAGAAACACCCTTGCTGAGATACTTGCGGTTCTTTTCTGTACAAAGTGTCCCACCTTCGACTTACGACACATGACGTAGTGAATTTCTTAAAAGCTTAAATTATAGCCTAAATTATTATTTTTAAAGTTATGTTTAAACTTTACATGGCGCTTTATAATCTAGCAAGATTTAAAAAATACGAGGGCGCAAAGCCGGCACCTGTAAAACCTCCGTGGTTCAAACGGTCAACACAAAGACACCATCAAATTACTGACCTCCCATAAACCAATAATTGTTGTATTGTAAACGCCGTAGCATTGGTCTCGCATCTTTTTCCCAAGTCTCATTATCATCTGATGATGATAGACATTCGTAGTCATGAGGCGTAGATGAAGTTACCACTGGCTGATGCCAGTGGTAACTTCATCTACGCCGATCTGCACTGAATAGCAATCATGTAATATTTTTTACGAATGTTAATTTGCCTAGTCAACATTCAAATAAACAATTTTAAATTAAAAATCTCGAATAAGAAGTCGCTAAACTGCGTACAAATCTAGAACAATAATTTAGTAAGAGGTAGAAACCGTAGGTACGACTCTTTGCGTCTCTCTTGCATCGCTTGCCTTGCAAGCGGGTTTCGCGAACTTTTATGACAAATGAGGACCTCCTTGGTCGAGTGGTTTGTACACCGGTTTTCATGGTGTCGCCATCTCTAAGGTCCTGGATTCGATCCCCGGTCGGGTCAATTTAGAAATTATTATTATTATTTTCTAAATTGTCTCGGGTCTGGGTGTTTTCTATCTATAATAAGTATGTATTTAAGTATTTTAAGTATAGTTATCCGTTGTCTAGTAACCATTTAACGAGTTTCATAACGAAGCTTCTCTTCAGCTAGATAATTGGTGTGAGTTTAGTTTTAGTTTAGTTTATAAACGTCTTAACTAATATTAACAAAAGTACTACTAATAAATATGACACTTACGTACATATCTATATATTCTATGAAAAATTTACAATATGAGCGCATGCCAAATTGCCAATGAAGTCGGCAACGCTGGCGAGCAGGCTGTGAGGATTCGGCCAAAGGTGGAAGCGCATTGACCCGGATACTCAACTACTGAGGCACTGGCTACCTTAGCAGCAGCTGCCGGAACACAGGATGCTACAAACATTGACGTTATTGCGACATATGTAGATAATATGGTGGTTGCTAGCCTGGTGGACAAAGAAGTCTTACCACCAACTAAACCGAGTACAGTCAACAGCAAAAGTAGATGATGTTTACTAGATTTCAAAATTAAGTTTCGATAGTGTAAGTCTGTATTTTCTATTTAACTACAGTCAAAGTCTGCAGGTACTAGTAGACACTCGAAGGTTTTTTGATATGCGTTTATAAAGTTTTGATTTTATAGTGATTTCATATTTTGAAACTTGACCAATCATCAGGGGACCAATGGGTCTAGTGGTCCACTAGACTACAGAGGCGGTGAAACACAGGTTACATATTATTTAATAAATATTTAATCATCGTTAGAAATATGGCATAATAAATTGAAAAATACAAATTATAAACAGGGCCTCGTAACTTGCGCCCCAACCACGGTTTATTCTGCTTCAATATTGCGCAGGTTTCATTTCCACTTGGAAAAAACGCTGACCGAAGTTGCGGTTAGCGAGCAAGTAATGCTGCGACAATCAAAACTAACGGCCATATCGATGTTCCCGTCGGGGTTTCTTTTCATTTAGACTGTGAAATGAACGAGTGCTCAGTTTTGAAGTTTCAATTTAGCAGTATTGAAATAAAACAGTTAATACAGATGCCGCGTTTATTTTCCACTAGCGAATGTCCGTGGCTACGTCCGCGTAAAAGATGGGATAGGGGATCCCATAATCTTAAAAGATTTTTAAGGAAAATACCATTTTATCTCTTGCCTACGTCTTGGAAGGGACTTACCTGCATTTCAACTTTCCAAAGTTCAAAGGTTTTGGGCGTGTGCTGATGAGTCAAGCAATGAGTGAGCCAGGACTTTTATTACTAAATTATATATCCTACTAATATTATAAACGTGAAAGTTTGTAAGTATGGGATGTTTGTTACTCTTTCACGTAAAAACTACTGAATGGATTTGGATGAAATTCGGCATACAGATAGTTTATAACTGGGAATAACACAAAGGATTATTTTTATCCAGATATTCCCACGGTAACGGGAACCACGCGCAGAACCGCGAGCAGCCACTAGTTGATAATATTTTTGTATCCTAAAGTTTCGAAGCCTTTAGCAGGGTCTCAGTACAAGTTCTCCACCGTAGGGTTTACGAAATCATGGCTTTGAATTGACGTTCAAAAAACACTTGTAAAAGTTCATTAAAAAAAATTTTAATTTTTTGGATTGTTTTGATTTTTAAAATTTTGGTCATTGCTTACATTCATTAGGTCATTGGGTTAGGTGTTAGTAATCTTACCACCTTACAAATAAACAAGAATAAATATATACATAAGATAATACATTATAATAAGATGCTCAATAAGACTGTCTATAATTATAGTTTATAAAATTAATAAGTAAAAATATTATCTGTATGTCGAGACAATCCACTTTGAAATATGCATGCTTTTTGCATGCACTGCATTATTGTAAAACGCTAACCTATTTGCACAAAAAGCTTTCCCCGAAACACATACCGTGTAAGTTGCTGAGGGATTGGGGTTATCAGTTATTGATACCCATACTGAGATTGGTTAGTGCCAGAGACTGTTTCAAGCACACTGCAGCCAAGATATGGAATGACCTACCGTCGCCAGTTCGCTCGGCGTTGAATTTCTGGCTATCGATGTTCAGAACGAGATGTCGCAATTGACTGCTCCACGAGCAGACACTGGTACTACTCGTAGCTAAATACAGGTGTACGTGTAACAGCTCTTGCGCTACTACTTGTTTTTTAATATCAGTAGCATAGTTTACGTCTTCAATGTTTGTATTTGTTTATAGGTACTGTGTTCTGTATTACCTACTATTATTTTTTAACTTTAATGCAGTGGAAACATGCGTAAATGTAAGGCTATGGCAGAATAACAGGGTTTGTGGATCTCCTGCAATCAATGAGCCATAGACCTTGTTGACTCTAATCTGTACTCTGCTTGGATGTTACCCCTTCTGTATACTGTGTTTTTGTGAGAGGAAAATAAAGTTATTTATTATTTTTATTAATATAATGAATTTTATTGGTTAATAGTTTGCATTATTTTATGTTACTTTGGTGATGGTCCCTTGACTGGTACAGTGAAAGATGTTTTACACGCTTTTTTTATTGAATGAGAGAATGGATGAAAATGATTGGTATACAATCGTATTACAATAACATAAGTTTCAAATTATGGTGGCATCTATATTGCCATTAACAGTCAAAGGGTTAAACAAATACTTATAACAAAAATCATCACAAAATAGGGCCTCATTCTGCTATTTTAAAACATCACAGTCCACAGTCGTGTCCCAGTGGCCTCATTCTAACATTCCCTATGATTCCCTATATTCCTCATAGTTCTAATATCAAAATCGGTCCACAAATAATATTATAGTGGTTGTTTTAAAACAGACCACGGCCGGTGTAGCTCGTTTGAAAAGATGGATATAAAGAAGGTATGACACCTATTATTTATTCGTTTGCGTTAATCCTCGTTTGATTTCTTTGATAGCATAATCGAAGTTTCTCAGAGGTTATCAGGATCTCGATTCTACTGTTGTATAACGGTAAGTCGTCGACAATTCGATCGTAAACAGCTGTTTACGATCGACGAGCAGGGAGCTCCCTGAAGCCAGCAACACTATAAAGTATAACTTTAGGAGTCGCTCAATAGTCCACAAGTGCAGCCACAGTAAACGCGGCGTTAACGACCGGCCTGAGATTTGTTCGCGTTACGTTAAGTTTTGCCCCGGTAAACAATGCGCTTTATATGACTCCCTCTGTTTCTAAAACGTTCACAATTTGGTCGCAATACCTACCTATATTCTGACATATTCCCTAAAGTCCAAATTTCAACACACAAAAGTCTAATATATTAATCCCCATTGTTCAAATGTCAACTGACCTACTAAGACACAAATAGTATTATTGTGACCGTATTAAAACAGCAAAATCGAAATTTACAATGTTAAGTTGTCGACAATGCGAATGTTAACAACTCCCAGAAGCTAGCAACACTACAAAGTATTACTTTAGGAGTCGCTCAGCAGTCCGCAAGTGCAGCCACAGTAAGACCGCCCGGAGATTTGTTCGCGTTACGTTAACTTTTGCACCGGTAAACAATGTGCTTTATATGAATCTTTCTGTTTCTAAAACGTTCACATTTTGGTCTTAGTAGGTACATACTTTGATTCTGACATTTTCCATAAAGTCCAAATGTCAAAACACAAAAGTCTGACATATTATTCCCCATAGTTCAAATTTCAAAATCGAGCCACTGAGGCACAAATAGCATTATTGTGGGCGTTTTTAAACAGTAAAATCGAAGTTTTACAATGTTAATCTGTCGACAACTCGAATATTAACAACTCCCAGAAGCCGGCAGCACTACAAAGTATTACCTAAGGAGTCGCTCAGCAGCTCGCAAGTGCAGCCACAGTAAACGCGGCGTTAACGACCGCCCGGTGATTTGTTCGCGTTACGTTAACTTTTGCCCCGGGGAACAATGCGCTTTATATGAATCTTTCTGTTTGTAAAACATTTACAATTTTGTCTCAGTACCTATCTTGATTCTGACATTTTCCCTAGAGACCAAATGTCAAAATCGAGCCTCTAAGACACAAATAGTATTATTGTGACCGTTTTTAAACAGTAAAATCGAAGTTTTACAATGTTAAGCTGTCGACAATTCGAATGTTAACAACTCCCAGAAGCCGGCAGCACTACAAAGTATTACTTTAGGAGTCGCTCAGCAGTCCGCAAGTGCAGCCACAGTAAACGCGACGTTAACGACCGCCCGGAGATTTGTTCGCGTTACGTTAACTTTTATCCGGGGTAACAAAGCGCTTTATATGCATGCTACTATTTTTAATGATGCTGTGTGGAAAGTTTACGTTGCAAAGGCCTGGTTGTTCAAAGTTAATCCGTTCGTCATTTAGTGCTGCTGTTTGTAAAAAAAGTGTAAAATGCAATACTTAAAATGTTGTTCTGCTAAGTATATGCGTATTAATCTCCCACTTCCCACTACAGCTGGGCAAAGGCTTCGAGGACGTAGAAGTGCGTGCTCCGGACTTCCTATCCACGTTTCATATCAGAGTGTGACAAGAACAACACGTAAAAAATAAAGAGTAACGTGAAATGAAGCTACAGAACCGAAATAGTGACAGAACCGAAGCAAGGCGGGGAAGTTAAGGGGGGGGGGGGGCAGCCTTACCACTCAGATAAGAGAGAGAGAGAGAGAGCATAGTTTGTTAGTGTTATCTTATATTAATATAATTATCTTAATATATCACGATTTCCTTGCTTGCACACCGGTTTTCATGGTGTCGCCATCTCTGAGGTCCCGGGTTCGATCTCCGGTCGGGTCAATTTAGAAATTATCATTTTTCTAAATTGTCTCGGGTCTGGGTGTTTCCTATGTATAATAAGTATGTATTCAAGTAAGATTTAAGTATATTAAGTATGTTTATCATTTGTCTAGTTAACCATTTCTCGAGCTTCTTAAGGAAGCTTTTCTTGGGGCTAGATAATTGGTGTGAGTGTAGGAAACATTTATGCATTTATTTTATTTATTTATCTTATTTATATAATGAACATATTCATGTATGGTGTAAAAATAAACAGTTCGTGTTTTTAATAAACAATGTATTTTATTTCGGGGCTTAAACTATGTAGTTTTAATTTTTAACCTACATTATTTTAATTTCGAAACGGAAATCGTTTAATTAAATCTTTTATTCCATTATACCATCTTACTTCCGCCATTCCGCCACCATCAAAAGTCCGAATTTCATTATGCTTAAGCTATAACAGTCATAATTTTACAATTCGTCATCCATTCATGCATAACAATCAAAGTTGACCAACCAAGCAATTCAATTCCCGTATTTGCCAGGTTTCAAGGAAGGCTTTCTGTTAACGCTTTGAGCTGTTTCATTTGTAACTAACATTGTAAATTTTGTTTCAGTGTTCAAATCCCAGACGTCCCTTTCCACAGACTCCGGCCTATGTACCGAGAGGGGCCTGCGGAGGACCCACATAGAGCTCGTCAAGCCTCAAGGGAAGCGGATAGGCCTTAAACTGGCAGGTACGTAGCAATAGCAAATGATTTAACATGGGTCACTGGATAAGGTTTCCATAACTAGATATGGGTGGCAATGGTTTGGTTTATCTGATTGCACAGTGTACACACCTCGTTGGAAAAAGGGCTTAATTAAAACTAGCTCAAATATTAGACAACTTAAATTGGTTTAGCATAAAAAATATAATGTAAATCTTATGTTATTTTATTGCGAACTGAATTTGTTGTAGAAAGCTCAATGAGCGGGACTTGATCACCATCTGGCAATAAAGGCTAAGTATCTAACTAATCAGGCTGGTAATCAGCCTTATGCAAAAGTTAACAATGTCAAATTCTATAATAATAAATGAATAAATAAATAATTTATTTGCTTAAAACAAGGTAATTCATAGTTGTAACAAATTTTATATGTCCACATGTTTTACAATTTTTATTGCATGCAAATATTGTAAGTACCTTCATCAAAGAGTAAAATCATACTAAGTATAATTAAGTTTCATTCATAAACAAAACAATTAAATTAAATTTACAAATAAAAATAATAAAAATAAACATGTTACCTAAATATGGTTTTAAACGGTCAAAGACATATTCTAATTAGTATTAAAGTCTAATAATTCTTTAATGTCATAGATTTGTTGATCAATCAGCCATTTGTATAGTTTCGACTTAAATAAATTAAAATATAGTTGTTTTAAGGCATTAGGAATTTTGTTAAAAAGTCATACACACATGGCTGCGCCATTTTTCCTATATTTGTCCGATTTTGGAATAGCTTTCATAATAATCTGTCGGGATTTCTTTTAAGTCTAGAGCTATTTTCCTAAAGAACCATTTACAAGAGTGTGTTAGCGTAGCAGACATATAATCACTAAACACATCGCCTATTGTGTAAAAAGCTAGAGATCTGGATTCCCGGTCTTCAGCCACATCATTACCGCCACGTCAAATCAGAACGTTTGACAAGACTAGTTCGCGTATGTAAGGAGTCTTATATCATTTCTAACAACTACGTCATCGACAGCCGATCTCAACATTTTTATTACCAGATACCTCAGAACAATAAATAGCTAGCTTAAGGTTTTGTTCTAAACTAGATACAAAGGATCAGACTTTTTTTAAATAATAGAAATGCATATTCATTTCTGAGCCAACTTTGACGATAACAATCGAGAACAAACAGTTTAAAGCTGTTTGTTGAAATCACAATATAAAATAAATAAAGCATCACAGGTAATGAAACCATATTTACTTTGTGTGAATCCATCTCACTTACATAGCCTACAGAAAAAGTATTGTTCTGAATGCTTCCGACAATTAATCATTTTATTGTTACAATATCACCGAACCCTAAATGGGACGAAAATTTCATTCGTAAGGATATTACGCATCGAAGCCTCTCAGCCGGGCATGAAATACCCGAAAACAAAGACCCTTCCATTTCTATGGAAGCGCGTGTTTGTTGTAAGCATAATATTAGAGCACCTTCCTTGTTATGATACCTACAACAAGTAGGTACACACGCCTGTACGTCAACCTACCACAAAATGACAAACCTCAATAGACTTTGAATTTTATACATTAACTCATATATATAATAAAATAATAAATAAAATCTCTATTGAAATACGTTTACATCTATTTTTACAAAGAGCTCTAAACTAATAATCTAAAATACATTAAATGCTGTTGCCTGAGCTAGGTAAACCCTGTTTTTCAGGCGAATGTGGGCTTAGTCTAAGTTTAATACAAATCAAAACATAAATAAATATAACAGTTTATATGCTAAATTACAATCTAATACAAAGACATATATAAAACAATAATAAGTTAATACACACAGAAATAAATAAACAAAAAATTACTTAACAACGGTCAATAACCCCTCCGTATCGTCGTAGGTCAATTTTTGTTGTTCTTCCTGTACAACCTTTTTGCAGTTGATAGTGTTTAATGAATAAATATAACACTTAGCATTTATCCTGTTGTACAGAAAGGGACCTAAGAATCTATAGAACCTTGATGAGAAAGCGCATTTTGTACATTTGAGATAAGTGCAAACAATGTCCTTCCTCCTTTTATTAATAATTTCAGTGCTGTAAGGTGTGTGCTGTTTTAGTATCGTGCTTTTTATAAATAATTGCCGAACTGTTAAAACTTTACAGGATTCATATAAAAGATGAGTAGGATATAGATAAGGATGGAAAGTGGACACCTTCAGATATGGTTGAACATTAATTAGAGAAGTTTGACAGTTTTGGATAGGTTGATGTGCAGTGCAGGCTTGCTGGCGTCTGTACAAGTCGGCTGTCCAAAATCGAAACCTAGCAGGGGACATTTTTTGTAAAATGCTTTAAAAAAAATTTCAACAAAGAACCCAAAATGTTAAGGTGCTTCCAATGCAAAAACAACCGTATTTCTATCTCAAAGCAATTAAAAACCTAATTCAGAAACCTAGTTAGTGTTTATCCGATCCGATCCGATCCGAACCCTTTGGAGACTGGTAGGGCACGGGGACGCGACTTTTAAGTATGCGATGCCGTTCCCTCTAGAAATCCTCCGAAGGTGATTCGTTTCAACACGGCTTGAGGTACCCTTTACGTACCTCGCTGCCCCCAAAAACCCCGGTGACGCTGAAAATGCCGTTCATCAGCAATCTCTCTCAAAAAAAAAAGTTAGTGTTTTTGTTGGGTTTTTGTTGGGTTTTTAATGTTAGACCCAGAACAGTTCCGTTAATGAAACCAATACAGATACCTAAACTCTAGCCAAATTCGATAAAGAATAAATGTAAACAAACCAAATTAAGGTCATCACAAATTTGGGCACAAATGTGTTTACACTTTTTGTATTATTTACTTGATTACTACATTTTACATGAAAGACGTTGTAAGACTCATTATTCTCACTACTCATCTCACTTAAAGCAGTCACGCATCGTGGTAAAATACGTAATAATACGAAGAACGTAAAAGAAATGTGAATTATTTTCACTTGATAACCCTATCATCCAAATGTCATTACTAAGAGAGTGGTATTCTAACCAATTTCTCTATTATAGAATAACATTCTAAATGAAGACAACAGAATATCCTAATAAGGTCGATTATCTTAACTACCTCTGAAATCTGCAGCGTAAACAGTGCATTTGCAATGCAGAACAAACATTCATGAATGAACAAATTCCATTGACGTTTTAGAAAATTGGATTTTAAGTGCAGCGCAGTTAATTAATTTATGTAATAAATAAATTATTTATTTACTCACATAGGTTAAAATTAAGCGATAATTACTATGATTTTTAATTTTTCATACAATTTTACTAATATTATAAATGCGAAAGTTTGTGTGTATGTGTGTTCGTATATTTGTTGCTTCTTCACGCTGCAACGGATGGATGGATTTGGATAAAATTCAGAATACAGATAGTTTATAACCTGGAATAATACATAGGATACTTTTTATCCAGATATTTCCATGGGAACGGGAACTACGCGGGTGAAACCGCGAGCGGCCGCTAGTATTTTATAAAAATAAATCTTTTACGTAAAATGTTTCCTGTTGACCAACTGGAAAAGGTTGTCAATAGGTGTACATGCCTGTCACTGGTTGCTTGGCAACGCTTTGTTGGTAAATGTTTATAGAATTTGGCTATAGTAAGTTAGAAACCTTGCTAGGTTTTTATTTTGGATTTGATACTATACATATCTTGAAGTAAATAAACTATTAAAAAAACTGTCTTTAGTAAGGCACGTACAACTTGTCCAAATACACATATCTCAACCTCAGCACTCGCAGACCGGGCGCGTTAACTGCGTCATTGGGTTCCTCAAATAAAATAAAATATCAAACTGTAACGATACTTTTCCGGGACCATGGCAATTAATCTCACACCTTGACGTAGGTTATGTGAAGTGATTTCATTACACAACTCATGCGGCATTACCCACGTTAAAAGGCAATAAAACGTTTTGTGTTTTTTTTCTTTTATTGCAATGTTAATGTCATTTTTAATTGTTGTCTGAGTTGATAATTATGACTGCGACGGTATGTTTCCATGTTTAATGTCCGTAAAGTACAGTTCAGTAGGATTTACGCATATAACCCATATGGATGGACAGCTGCCTTACTTATTTCTGCCGTCATCTTATTCTATATTTTACAAATGCTACATTAATAAACTCGATTGCTATTTATGTCTTTTCATCATTAGAAATTGTATTTTTTACAGTTCAAGAATGATTTACACTTACATTAAAACGGGCGTTAATAATCTAAACGATTTTTTAAATTGAATCTAAATATTAAATACTTAGTAATATCTAATATCCAAAAAAAAAATTTTTCCTGTTAAGAATAAACCTAATTATAAAAACGAGATATTTTTCTCTTCGCTGGCTACTACGAAGACTTATTCTAACATCACTAGTAAAATTCATTTCATCCTACTAATATTATAAACGCGAAAGTTTTTAAGTATGGATGGATGTTGTTGTTTCACGTAAAAACTACTGAATGGATATGGATGAAATTCGGCATACAGATAGTTTATAACCTGGATTAACACATAGGATACTTTTTATCCCGGTATTCCCACGGGAACGGGAACCACGCGGGTGAAACCGCGAGCGGCCGCTAGTATTATATATACGACAACGGTTCGGTGATCGAGCGGCAAAGCGCTCTGTCTGATTTCCGGAGGTCCTGGTTTCAATTCCTGGGTCGACCAAAGTGTATTTCAGATTTTACGATGCATGCGAGGATTATGGTCACCAACACGCATTTGGCAAGCATGTTGATCAAATTGAAATGGTGACTTGATTTCAATTTTGAAGGTTCATCACAGCAATATTATCTACGCTTATACTTTTATACTTCAACTTACTCCTAAAGTAATTTTGTTAGATTCCGTTCCGTTTCCGTCGAATTTAAGACACCTTGCTTCGTGAACATTAAAAAACGGCTAATCCTTACAGACACTGTCTTATGGTCGAAAATACGTAGCACCCGCGACGATTGATTTGAGACCGCTTAGAAATGAACAGAATCTAAAAATATTTTTTAAAAAATATTGGTTTTTGTTATCCAAATATGCAGCTTCTAAATTACAATTATTGATGTTATTTGTAATAGAGTGGTTCCCAAGCATTAAGTAGTTTCGTTTTAACATTATTAATAGTGTCTTTTTTGAGGTTTTTTCGAAAATAATTATGATCGAGTCAAAATTATACAATCGTGTATCTGAGCTAGCAAATTCAATATAAAGACATGAATTCACCTATATCAAAATTTCAGATTTGTTATTATACCTGGTATTAAATTTGACGAAAGTTGGTGCATTTTTCAGTGTGTCGCCTTAAAAGTCAGATTTTGCGAGTGGTTCTCGAATATACCCCCAGTTTCTTTCCTCCATAGGAGTTCGTACTCCTATGGAGGGAGTATTCCGAGACAAATTTGCATATTTATTGGGTGCGGAGGACAGATGTTGTGTCTAATCGATATTGGCCAACTTTCGTTATTGCGCGAACCGAATTTTCTGCCGCACAAATAACGTAGTTAAAATGTTAATTAGTCAATATGAATTTTGATGGTGCGCCGACCTTTGTCTGGCCCTCTGCAAGTTTTGGGATTAGAGGTGGGGTTCGACGGAACCATAATATACAATAACTAAATGAAGCTGTCTTTTTGGATAAATAACATGACTAACAATTAAAATTAACACACAGCCTGAGAGTAGCGAGTAGTTACTTGTACATCGATTTAGTCATTATTCTTATAATAATATACATAGATAGATAGATCATTTTTTTTATTGCAACAAAATAAAATGAACAATATATTTATAAATAACTAACCGTCACCCGCCCGCTTCGATGTGCGAAATTAATAATTGCTAATCAAAATAATTATTAGGTTTACCAACATACATACATACATATAATCACGCCTCTTTCCCGTAGGGGTAGGCAGAGACCACTTTTTTCCACTTGCTACGATCCATACATACTTGTTTCGCTTCGTCCACTTTCATTATTTTCTTCATACATGCTCTTCGGTTTAGGGTACTCTTGACTTGGCCTTTTTCCAAGACGTCCCCGATTTGGTATCGAAACGTCCGTCTAGGTCTACCCCTTCCAACACTTCCATTCACACTCCCCTTATACACATTTTTCGTCAATCGTTCTTCATTCATTCTCTCGACATGTCCAAACCATCTCAGCATACCTTTCTCAATTTTTGTCACTATATCTTCTTTTACCATCATCGTTTACTTCGTTTACCAACATCATAATATAGTATAGCCTATCATTTGCACAATCTCATGTTCTTACTACATACACATTTTTATCAAGATCGGTTTAGCCGTTTTTGAGTTATAAGAGGACATACAGACAGACAGACAAAAATTTCAAAAATCGTAGAATTGGTGTCAGTGAGTCATAAAACGAATATTTATCCCAAAATTTGTCAGAAAAATTGCACGTACAGACAGAGCGTACAGATTTATATAGTATATATAGATTAAAAATAGTTATTAATATAGGTGCTTTTTTATTTAAAAATATAAGTACCTACAATAAGTAAATTTCAGTTACTTCTTCATTTGTTTCGACTGTTTAACGATGGTATTACATCATTAAATAAATTAAAGTGCTTATATATGGATTTTATTACGGAAAATAGCTGACATCGATTCAGTAACCGATTCTTAACAAACTTAATTCAGAGTGTGCATTTGTTAAGTTAAATGTTTAATAAATTCAGAGCATTGAAGATGATCGTAATGCCATAATATTGTTTTTACCATTGGACCAAGCAATAACAATAAATATGTAATCAGTATTTAAATATACACAAATAAAAAAAATTTGAAGTGTAAGTCCAAAAAGAAATTTCAAAATTATAGTGAGCTGAATTAAACTAGCTTTTTTAAATTAAATTATAATTGGGGAAAAATATCCACCAAAAACATGTAATTTTTTTCGTAATAAACTTATCAATGGCTAGTTCGAAAGTGTTGCCGCATAATAAATTACAACCTGTCAAGCCGTTTTCAGTATAATATGCTGAACAAGATTTACGTACAATAGCCTAAAAGCCTGTCACAAGCTGTGATTTATATAAAAGAGTGTTTAGAACAAGTGGATGGATGGAAGGTACTATTTGCCTATTGCGGGACACGATTCTTCTTCTTAATTCCGCACTCATCAGAATGGTCTTTGTTCTACAGATGATGAAACTGGAAGTTCCATTGTCATCGTCGTCTGCTTCGGCAAGAGACCGTTAACTTTTAGTTCTCTGCCCAGAACACCGTATCATACCATGACCGTGCTATGAACGTATCAGACTACAACGTGCCCACTACAACGTATCAACAGCATAATTATCATACCCGTGCATAACGGGTTTAATGAAAACCGTCAACAAATTGTTAGCCAAAATATTTTGGCGGTGCCGATACGCTTCGCGCATGCGCCGCGACGGTGTTGGTCAGTGACGGATATATCTACATATGATTACTATTATCTATATGGGCATAGTTTCGAATTGCCCAATACAAAGAATATTTTTTTGCCTGACACGTTTCTAGCACGGTCATGGTATGATACGGTCCTCAGATCATAAAAAACATACGGTCTAATGGGCAGAAAGAGACCTTTAATCGCCTTTGTAGTTGCATAAACAACGTTAGTCGGAACGGGGGTACTAAGCCAAAAGGAGGGTAAAGTATACATTATAGTAAATAACTTTTGTCTAAGAACTTTTCCTTAAAAAAGGATAATTTTAGATTAACAGCTTTTTAGGATTTCAAAAGAAATTACGCTGTGGTAGCCCTGGCGGTCACAAAAAAAAACAAATTAAAAGTTAATATTATTGGATACATTAGTCCAATTATGGAGAGAAAACTCAACTCTTTACAATGCCCGTACATTGACATTAGAGGTAACCCTATTTGCTGAGAACCTACGTCAAAACCGTAGCCTACTAGATTTTTGTAGACCAATAAAATATACTACTATATAAATCTGTAGGCTCTACTTGCAATTTTTCTGAAAATTTTTGAGATAAATATTCATTTTATAACTCATTGATATCAATTCTACGATTTTTGACATTTTTGTCTGTCTGTCTGTCTGTCTGTCTGTATCTCCACTTTTAACTCAAGAATGGTTTGACCAATCTTGATGAAAATTTCTATGTAGTAAGAAAAAAACGTTAAAAAAATAAAAAATAATAAAAATAGTTATTCACTATCATGTATACTTTACCCTCCTTTGAGGTGTAAGAAAAAAGGCTACATTCATGAAATCTAGGGAAGATTTTGTTGACTCTGAGAGAAAATAACCATGTTTAGGTATCAACACTAGCATTATATCTCAGGATGTACTGTAGCTAGAGTTCTCGGTTTTGTCTAACAATTTTTCTCTCAGAGTCAACAAAATCTTCCCTAGATTTCGTGAATGTAGCCTTTTTTCTTACACCTCAACTAGAACTTACTTTTCGGAGGAATTTTGACGAAAAGTAGGTACTTGATTACTCGGTAACTACAGAAGGAAGAATCCTGGAATTTTCACTGATGGATTCTTAATTGAATCAACAAAATCTTAGCACAAAAACTATATCAGTAGCGTGTCTCGTTCCAGCTCGTTTTAGGTCAAATAATTTTGACGAGCGTGACCCCAGCGGGATATTTAACATGGGATATCTCGATAACTATTGTTCAACAAATTTTGATATTTGCTAACAAATTTAAACATAATATCAACTAAATCCTGGCGAAATTTGAAGCCGATCTGAATGGGTTATCCCGCTGCTGGGGTCACGAATATACATAGCTTAGGATAACTTTAATTTAACTTACCGTTATTACAATACATTAACCTTCTTACAAATAAACAAAGAATAAGGTCCGAATAATTATATTAGTAAAATGTAATTTTACTAAATCTCATAAATGAAACGCCTCAGTGGCAAAGAGCTCGGCCCGATACCCTTAGGCCCCGGGTTCAATTCCCAGGTCGGGCAAAGTGTGTTTCGGTTTTTTTCGATGCATAGCCCGGGTTTATGATCACCAACAAGCATATGGCTTATGGCAAGCGTGGTGATGAAGCCAATACCCATCAATTATAGTGATGACTTGATTTCAACGATGGAGGCCTTTGCCCAGCTGTAGGACAGTTTTAGGCTATTTACTTACTTACTCATATGAAATTTAATATTATATTGTGAAGAATAAAATTCGTTATTCAAGGAATCAGAGAACAGTTTGAACATGTACTCTCTCAAGGGACTGTAATTATTAGTAGAAACTAGCGGCACACCACAACAGAATAGTGTGAATTATTTACCGTAGTTACCTAATTAAACTCAAGCTCAAAGCATTTGTTCACGAACCGTAATTCGCCTTAGGTTCCTTAACTTAACGACGTTGTATACTTACAATACGATATGCCAGTATCTTTCTATAAATGTCAAACGTTTAAGCTAATTCTAATACCATTTTAAATGCTTTAAAAAGTACAGAAATACAATTAAATGAGTTTATAGACAAAATTTCAGAAAAAACATTTTTCAGTTAAAAAGTATGCTAGAGTAATTTTTAACGGGATTCTAACTTTGATTATAACTTTTTGGTATCTATTATTTCGTTTAAACGCTTATAAAAGTGTTCTACTTGTAAATAGGTTAAGTTTCATCAGGATTAATTCAATTAAATGCTTTAATAACATAACCTGTAAGAATGTATTAACTAACACATTTATGGGCTACTCACTGTCCGAAATAAAGTTTATGTTATTGTTATTCTCTTTATTAAATATATATCTTAAGAATTTTTTTTACAATATTTTATATGAAAACATATTTACAATATAAAAAACTTAACCTAGGTTGCCACCGGCAGCGGGGATAGACCCAAGCTATCGGAGGTTAGGGTTGCAGAGTGAGGAACCCCCTGCAATACGTGCCGTGTCAAGGAGTACTGCCTTTTGCATCTGACCCTTGACCCAACCTTTCAGCGAGAGCCTCTCTAGGTGTTGATCGAGGCTCTTGGCTAAAAGACCGTTTGCCGAAACGACTATCGGTACAATAATGGTTGAATCCACATCCCACATGGCGGTAACCTCGTGAGTCAAGTCAAGGTACTTACTGAGCTTGTCCTGCACGGCTTTCACGAGGTATATTATTATTATTAATATATCTCTCCTCGGACGACCTCCTTGGTCGAGTGGTTTGCACACCGGTTTGCATGGTGTCGCCATCTCTGAGGTCCTGGGTTCGATACCCGGTCGGGTCAATTTATAAATTATTGTTTTTCTAAATTATCTCGGGTCTGGGTGTTTTCTATGTATAATAAGTATGTATTTAAGTATTTGAAGTATGTTTATCCGTTGTCTAGTAACCATTTAACGAGTTGCATAACGAAGCTTTTCTTGGGCTAGATAATTGGTGTGAGTGTAGGAAAGTTTAAGTTTAGTTTATAAATACAAATTAAAGCATAATCTTGGGGTTTTCTTAAACTATCACTGCCAAACACAGATCTACTATGCTGCCAAACCATAAAGCTTTTATGGGTCAAATACAGAAATGTCTATGAATTTTACCTACAAAGAAGGTGAAAAGTCAATAACCTTTGTCCATTAAACAGAGGCTACCCTTTTGAAATTCAAAAGGCGCCTTTGTGATTCATACATTTGGAATAGATTATCGAGTGTCAGCGGGCATCTCTTCCGGGTACACTTTAATTTTCTTTTTGAAAGCTTTTCATTTTGAAATGTTTAGTTTAGAAAGAGTTCGACACATAACCATTAAAAAGATAATGTTGTAGGTATTTTTTTAAATTTTAGCATAGAATAGAATAAAACATTTTTAATATTAATAACAATACATGGACAAAAAAATTAGAACTAGTGGTGTTGAAACGGTCTCCACTCAGCATAATGTCGAGATACCTGATTGGCACCCCGACGCTGATCTTCCGTGGAAACCTGAACAATAATAATACAAATAAAGAAATAAATAAAAGGGTAGGTGACACCACTGCACGCAATATTGTATTTTAGTCACCCATAATTTTATATTTGTCTGAGTTTTATGTTTCTACTTGTAAGGAACATAATGTTATGTATATATTCTAGGGTTTGTAGAGAAATACCTACATGAAAATTAATATCTAAAAAACTTAATGATGAGACGCACAAACATTTAATTCTCAAACTCTTAAGCTTATTATTTATAAAATAGTATTTTAATTATCATTAACTAAAATGGCTAAAATAAACATATGTTTCTTAGTTAGATATATGTACATAATAACTTCTTAGAGAACGGAGTTCAGGATACAAATTCTTAAATCAATAAATTAACAACCGTCTTTCAAGTTAGATAAGGTACATAGTTCAAAAGCACATAACAGCGGAACATGTCTTATCTGCGGCGGTCGCCACATCTTATCACGCCGTGTCGTTTTCAGTCGAACGTGTGCTTTACTTTACACGGAAGATATATTGAGCTTGGAAATAAATTTGCAATATAAAGTACGAAACTAGATAGTGTTCCGTAATCTTCTATGAATAAGAAACGATTTTTAAATATAATCTGTTGTAATATAGAATATAAAAATAGGTAACTCACGACGAATCTGTAATTCACGAATTCTGGGGGAGAAAGCGAACAAATTAAATATGTATTATCCCGTTTGAATTAAATGCTCGTAAGTTAATAGTTGGTTAACATATTAATATTTTATGGCCGTGTATCTGGGTATGCTCAAAGGAAGCTTGCCAGGTAAGCACATAAAAAAATGACGTAATCTAAAACTAGCTTCTGACCACTGCTTTAACTGCGTCTCGTCTATCACATAAGTATTTATCGCATGCAACCATTTTTAGTTTATTTTTTATGACACTGCAGTAAACGTCTTGCGCTACCACTGCGTCCAATGCGTTTGCAAAACTGCGTTTAACCATATTAAAAAACGCAAATCCCGTGGCACTCTTGAGTTCTTCCAAAACTCGTCAATCTGTTGCTCCGATTTGACTTAAATATTGTTTAAACTCTTATTGTTTGTTGGTGAGACCGAAGTTCATCCGACTTAACCCGAGACTGTCAAAACCTGAATAACTAGAATTCTTTTCATTGAAGATAAGTGTGTCGTGTACTAAAACCACTACCAACGCGACTAACATTTTATCTCGGATGTTACGTACCCTGGCTGCACCGGCTAGGTCTAATGTTTGGCTAACTGGCAGGAAAACCAACTTGCCAAGATTACGGCTGGCTAAAACGGATTTATTGCTCGCAACTCGCAACGCTTGGCGGGAATTACGTGCGGAAGCTATAAATGATCAGGTTGTTTTCTATCCAATGGAATGGTAAACTTGGTGGTTATTCATAAAATAAATAATATGGAGAAATATGAAGTATTTCTTGTGTATTTTGTTAGAAAATCGAGGCTCAACGAACCGAGAGAGATACTCCTGTTTGTATGGCGAAAAGTATTTTATCTTTATATTAATTTGCTTTCATTCAGCTTCCGGGAAGCTGCCTGTGCGTTACTGGCTTTGAGAGTTTTATTACCATTAGCCAGTAAATGCTTTTTTGTTAAACAGACCTTACTATACGTAGGCATGAATAGATTAGACAATAACTCATCAGACTGGCCCAATGCTGGTTGATGGTTGTCCACGACTTCCATTTTACGACAACAACATAGACACCGATGGCTCCAGTAGTTAAATAAAGCGAGATAACCAATTTATAATTACTTAACTACTGACAAAAAAGATTAAGAGATTATTTTTGCTTTTTGGGTTAACTAAAATGTTATTAAAAGAAACATTCCGTGGCAGGCGTGAATACGTTGACATCTCAACTTGCATGTTTTTTTTTATTGGCTTATTCGCTTCCTATGAACAACTAAGATTCTGTTAGATTTTCCACGTTTCTTAAAGTTTATTGATTTAAATGGAGTCTTGCGATCGAGGTTATCTTTATAAAGTATTTTTCCTATAATGTATTGCAACCATTTGATTGGTTGCCAAAGAAACTTTTCTCCAGAATCATCCTGTTTTTTGATGGTAAAGGATTCTTTTTTGGATTTCAATTCCGAAAAATCTAGGAAATTTTCTAATCTCATTACAACTACTTTAAGAGGTTTTTGAAGTTTACAAATTCGTATTAATTGAACCCAATCATATAAGTTATTTATGTTCATATGTGTATTTTTTTTGTCAACATACTGTTGCTGAATTTCATGTTTTAATGCAAATGGAGTTTCAATACGTTTTGTTCGCTTTGGTTATTTAATGTTTTAAGAATTAATGTTTGCGTTGCATAAAGAGCAGTGTATGAAATATTAAACATAGCTTTATTTATTCACTGATTTATGTTGAAACTAAAAAGTGCATAAATTAAACCTAATTGCAAATGCTATCCTTATTAAGAACGGGTTTAAATAATATAAGGTATATTGTTTTATTTATAAATTTTAATCATTCATAAGTTTTAGAAATTATTTTCTTCTTCAATATTTTCTTCTTTATATTAGCATACAGAAAAAAAGTAGATTTATTTAATGTAATCTTCGTCACATTTAGAATTCAGCAATAACAAATTTAGTAGCACCCTCTTATAAATAGTAAACAGGTGTCAAGGGTTCCAATACTAAATCGGGAGAGTGAGATACGGCGCTATAAATAGTTTGGTGCAACGTACGACGCAGAATTTCGAAGGCGGTTATAACATTTTTCGGATAGTCGTAACTGACATCCGTGTAAAAACTTATGTTGTGCCCTCAGAGAGAGAAGCAGTAGTACTCCGGATACGCTGGGCTCTTTATGATTTATCACCACATATTTCTGGTGTTTTTTCCTTATGGGTAAACACTAGCCTTCATTACCTCTGATGTTAACTGAACATAAGGCCAAAGGTGGAAACGCACTTCACCTAGATTCCTCAATTCTGAGACACTTCCGACATTTCGAGATAAGATAGCCTATCTCGAAATGTCGGAACACAACAATGCTACTAACATTAACCTTTTTACCGTTAACAAGCCAGCACTTCTATAGAAGTTCTTCTTTGTACCTACCTACTTTGTTAAAATACATT
This sequence comes from Eudonia lacustrata, assembly GCA_947562085.1. NCBI lineage: Eukaryota > Metazoa > Arthropoda > Insecta > Lepidoptera > Crambidae > Eudonia > Eudonia lacustrata. The sequence continues at coordinate 2,496,154 of OX387313.1, read as the reverse complement.
TATACGTTGGCGTACAGCGGGACATCGCGTGCAGGATAGTTGGGCGGTGAAAAGGTTAAGCGACATATTATTTCAATACTAAAACTAAACTAAACTAAACTAAACTTTCCTACACTCACACCAATTATATAGCCCAAGAGAAGCTTCGTTATGAAACTCGTTAAATGGTTACTAGACAACGGATAAACATACTTGAAAAACTTAAATATATACTTATTATACATAGAAAACACCCAGACTCGAGACAATTTAGAAAAGCAATAATTTCTAAATTGACCCGACCGGGGATCGAACCCGGGATCTCAGAGATGGCGACACCATGAAAACCAGTGTACAAACCACTCGATCAAGGAGATCGTCAATAAGATAGGTAGCTAGCCAGGCGGACTTTAAACATGCCCTAACACCAACAGAACCGAGTTATTTTTTTAAATTATTTATTTATGAACATAATCTACAGCACTTTATAAACTAAGTTTTACATTGTATACTTAACCTACTGCCAATTACAGATCCCTACTTTGTAAATCTATGTATTTAAGTCGCTTAAACGAATTAGAAAACAAAACAGACGGACAACACAGTAATTTAAAAACGGCAAAAACAATTTAAAAAACAAATAAACTAAAAGGGCAGGATTTAATACAAATAGTACACATAATATACCCTCGGCTGAGAGTCGAATGCGGTACATCTGGGTCTGATATTGGTGGTGGTCTTAGCCATAACCAAAGAGGCGGTTAAAACATCTCCCTTCATTTCACAGGAGGCTATAACATCTTTCGGATACGCGTAACTGATATCCATGTAAAAAAATATGTTGAGCCCTCAGGGAGCGAAGCAGTGGTACTCCGAAGTCCGGATACGCCGGCCCTTTATGATTTATCGCCCCAAATGTCTGTTTGATCGGCAACTCGCGTTGAAGTCCGCTCTCTCCTTGGCATGTCTCAGATTTGTCAAAGTAACGTTCGTCGATTCCATTTGTCTCATTTTGTTGGTTAATGTAGCATGTTGGAGGTTACATAAAATGGGAGGGAGATTTGTGTTGTGTTGTGATTTGCGCGTTCGGCCATTTTATTGTATGGGTGGTGAAATATGGTTTTTTTTGCTATTTGATACTATTTTGCTTAAGATTCACTGATTAGTAGAAATAAAATTGACAGAGAAAATACTCACTTACTTTGTAGAGTACCTAATCACAGACTAGGGCATATTATTTAAAAAAATATATAAAAATTACATGTCAGTTTTTGTCTGATTTATTTATTTTAACACAAATTAAGCACTTGCCGTGTTTGTCTGCAAATAGCTGTGCAATAAGATCTTCGTCATATAACTTGATTCCTTACGTAAAATATTGTAGCAATTGTTAACAATCATAATAGTAAAAAGAAGAGACTTAGAATACAATAAAGTGCTTCGGGAATCACCACAGAACACAGAAAGAGTCTGGTGTTCTATGAGAATCACGTTTGCCCGTTGGTCTCCAACGTTGCTGTAAGATGGATGGTGTGTCTATCGAAAACACCAACCCGCATTGGGCCAGTGACCACGCTGGGTAACCGCTCAATCTTTCCATACGCAACCATCCATGTAGGCAGGCCTGAGTCCACCAATAACATTAATACACTGATAATAATGATATATGTCCATAACAGAAACTAATTTTCTACTATTAGGTTAATTCTGCACGAGTGAGATTTACAGCGTAATTACAACGCCGGTCGCGACCGCAGCAAGCGCGTCACTTTACAGCTCAGCCCCGGAAATATGGGACAGCGATGGACCTGCCGGTCGAACATACTCGTAAATCTGTCCATCGCAGCGGACTTAATTCGCTTGATAACAGCTTAAACCGAGGTTAAACAAGTGACTGCTAATAATACGTGGCGTCAGAAGCGTAACAGATAAGATCATAAGTATACTTGCTTGTGTTTTGTCGATTGCAGCGGACTCAATACGCTCGATGACAGCTTAAACCGAGATTAAACAAGTGACTACTACATAATACGTGATAACACTAGTAACCGCTAGTAATCGCGTCAGTAGCGCAAAAGATAACGCATTCGGGTTAAGAGCCGGAGGGCGTAGGTACTAAAGTGTGATCAAACAATACGCTTAATAACAGCTTTAACTAATGCTTAAACAAGTGACTACTACTAATACGAGCTAGCTCATTGACGTCAGTAGCGCAGTAGATAACGCATTCGAGTTCAAAGCGTAAATATTAACGTGTAATCTGTCCATCGCAACGGACATACGCTTACAGCTTAAACTGAGGTTAAAACAAGTGACTATACGTACTAGCTCGCTAACGTTAAGCGAAGTAAATAACGTGGTCGGATTCATAGCATAAAGTAAAACTTAAGCACTTCTGTTTGGTTTGTCTATCGCAATGGAATCTATACGCATGGTAACAACCTAAACTAAGGCTCAAACAAGTGACTACTACGAGTACTAATACGTACTAGCCACTAACGTCAGTAGCACGTATAGTCTAATCATTAATTCACTGGAGTAATCTGACAGATGCTAATGTCACATTGTAAAATTATGTTGCCACATTTATTGTACTAGTGATGCGTTTCGTTCATTGTCATTCAGATCACTCACACAAAGTCAGTAGGAACGTTTATTATAAAAAGGTACTTTAAACAAACAAACGTCAAACAGTACAATTATTAAAACTAAATAATGTTATTGTCGCATGCAGCACGGATCGCGCTCATACCTATTTTGACGCAGACTAGAATAATAGACAACAAAATCAAATTTCAAAACGTAAAAAAAATCAACTAATAATCAAGTAGAAATAAGCCGTATAAATAATGATTTTTCATACCGTAAGACGTCAAATTGAGTGCGGGCAGACTCCGACTCCGACCGGTGCAACTGTCTCGTTTCCGCACGCGCTGTTCGTAATCTATCTGTTCGCTTTACTCTCCTTCAGTGAAGTGTGAACTAAGACATATACTTGCTAAATGGACTAGTCCAATTAAGGTTGCCAGATGTCCGGGATTTCCGGGATTGTCCCGGAATTTTACGTATTGTCCCGTTTCTAGTAATTCGATCTATTGTCCCGGATTCCGACAAAATTAAATAATTCAAAAAATATGACGCACCAGAGTTTAAATTTATAATTAGTTAGTAAAAGTAAATTGCTCAATTTCGTTTAAATTAAAGTTTTGATTTCCTACTTAGTCAGATTATATCAAGTTTATAAAATACTAGATAGAACATAAAGTACCTACCTACATGTTGATTACCTAGGTACTAAAGTTTAAATTTAATAATTAGTTGAAGTAAATTACTCACTTTCATTTATGATTAACGTGTTGATTTCTTACCAACGAACCGCAGGAGAGGTTCATTTGTTTGTTTATTTTTTATTTTTAAGTCTGATTTTATTTAGTTTATAAGATAGTACCTACATCATAATGTACCTACTTGTTGATTGCCTACTATAAAAGCAAAGTTCTCAATTTATATCCTTTATCTGGACTAATAAAAGTATACAATTGATAAATAAAATGTATTTTCCTAATAAATACAAATATAAAATTAAATATTCCGTAATTTATATTTATATATTTTTTTTTATTTTTACATATTCATAGCCATAGCCACGGCCCGACATGGAATTGTCCCGGACTCGGTAAGTTCCGATCTGGCAACCTTAAGTCCAATTAAAGGATTCATTCATGAACATGAACGACTCATATCTATGTCTGTCTGACGACGACGAATAAAAATATATCCATTGCATTTTTGTTTAATTTTATATAATTCGAGTAATTCGCCATTTCAAAGTTATAATTTCTAGCCTTTAAAGGTACCAATGCTAATATTTTTAAATCGATTAAACAAACCTGGCCCAGGAGATTTCTTAATAAAGTAAATAAAATGAGTACATAAAGTGATTTGATTCAGAACGTTATGAGAATGAATGAGTGAGTAATTGATGTCAATCTTCTTGTCACAGCACTATTTTCTATTCATCAGAAACTGGGAACACAGTAAACGTCAGATTACTCCAGTCAATTAATGATTAGACTTTAGGAACGCATTCGGGTTCAAAGCGTAAAGTATTAACGTGTGATCTGTCCATCGCAACGGACATAATACGCTTGATAATAGCTTAGACTAAGGCTTAAACAAGTGACTACTATTAATACTTGCTAGCTCGCTGGCGTAAGTAGCGCTGCAGTTAGCGCTTTCGGGTTCAGAGCTTAATTAGGTTTACGTTTGATCTGTCAATCGCAACTACCTACTTTTATATGGTTGGTGTGAGTTTAAACTGAGGTCAAAATTAGTGATCACTACTAAGAACTAGCTCCCTAAGCTCTGTTTGTAATGCGTTTGATAGCGTATTTTTTATTTGCAAGGCAATGTACCTACTTACGACTTAACTTACTTGCGACCCACAGCGCCCCGTATTGTATTCATACAAAGTAGATTACTTTAAGCTTTGGTTTTCTGCCAGAAATCGATTGGAAATAAAGTTGATAGCCGTTCAGAGTGAACGACAGAGGTTCAGAGTTCCATAGCTACCTAACTGATCCGTTCAGTGTAGTCGTTCGAAACCTGTGTTCAGGCAAAATAAATTAAAAATAATGTTTCTTTATATCTATTCTTTAACCCTCTCAGACCACTGGTTGATCAGGAGCTTTTGTAGATCTTGTAGTGTGAGAGGGTTAAAAGTAGGGAAGATTGGCGTCTTATTGTGTCTGAGGCCAAAATCCATTACGGGTCACTGAGCGAACAGAGTAAGTAAGTAAGTATATATTTTTTTTGAACAGAACCAACTTCTAATCGAACTATTAAATTAGTCACTGTAAAGGATCTCCTTTACAGTGACTAATTTAACTTGTTACTCCGTTCATCTGAACGGAACAAAGAAAAGCAAGTTAATCAACTGCGATAACAAAATTACAACAGTAAAAGAGACAAAATACTGTTGACAGATTAATAAAATTCACAAAAGAGTATTTACTCCGTAACACGCAGATTGCATTATTGTTTAACTCAGATTAATTTGTTAGGAACACACATAATATTAAATACAAAAGAGATTTTAAATAATATGCTTAATAAAATAACAGCGGCTGATCGCCGGCTTTTGTGTGCGAAGCACCTTTTTAATTAAAGTTGTCATTAAATATTATGCATCGACATTTTAAACTACAAAAGCTCGCGCCCAGAACAAAGACCGATATATATCAAAAGAAACTACAATCATAATTAACCGCGGTACACTCGCGTTCATAACTCATAACGTAATTCTAATAAAATAATATACCGCGCGGCGTAACTACGAAAAGGCGTGGACAGATTTAAAGCGTCAATTAGTACCACAGCGAAGACTAAATTTGTACGCGCGAGGGGAGTAAAAATAGTTTCATGGGTGTAAACTCGCGATGTATGGAGGCTGGAAGAGACATCAGTTGACGGATACTTATAAACTTAAATAGATGAACTATTTCAGTATGTCTGACTCCAGACACGTGCTGTATACATTGTTTTTAAAATTTTACCAAATTCAAAATTTCTATTAAAAAGCGGGTTGACTCCAAACGGAGTCAAAACCAAGCTGTTATTCTGTTGAGAATTTGTATTTAGTTTCTGTTTTAATAAAAAAAAATATTGACTGAAAGGTAGAGTAGAGAACAAAATCTTTTATTAGACACTTATTATAATTCCCTAATTATGATAGGCATTTATTATAAGTTCATGAGTATGTCAACTAGCACAATGCTTCAGATTACGAAAAGTAAAAACTTTTGAACCTAATAATTAGGTATATTTTTAAATTTTAACGGCCCATAAAATTAAAAATAAAGCTTTATAGCCACAGTTTGGCAAGAGTATCCCCATTTAATCGTTATCCGACACACCGTACTAAAAAAACAAACCGTGTAACCACAAACGCTCACTTTTAATTACCTCCCTGTCACATCTTGTCACTGTTCCTCTTCGTGAAGTTAACACCGCACAGCTGCCGGGATGGCTCTACAGGATTTTAAAATTTAGTTTTACGTGCAGCGAAAAATACGCCAAGACGCGAGGTCGTAAAGCAGAGTATTCTCATGTCGAGTCCGCGCAGTTCTGTTTATGACCGTAGTGCTTTGCGATGTTGAGTGAAATGCTTTTTGCGCGGACTGTACTGGCGCTGGCGTCCGGCGGTGTGTGGGCAACTTATTGCTGTGTACCGTCTTGTTTACTCAGAGTGGATTTGTTAAAGTTAGTGGCTTGCTTTTGAAGGATGAGCAATGTTGTTTTATTCTTTATTGTGTTATGTGATTAGGCTCAATACCCTCGCTATACGCAGAAGTCAATACGTTTGTAATCTAATTGCTGCTTCTATAAAAGATGTGCAGTTTCAGCGCCCATTCTCCTCCATCGCTAATAAATAGACGTCCTGAATGGGTAGTAGGTAAAACATGTTTGGACGATTCTAAAGTAGGTACCTAGTTTAAGGTTTATTTAAATAAAAAAAAATAAGAATTCGATTTTGAGCTTTATAACCAACCGACTTTCAAAAAAGGGGTATAACTTTCGAAAGTTCTAACCTTTTTATTTGGGGAGTTAACATCATTATTCATAATGTGGTCTAGGCATATTACAACTTATAAATAATAAGAAGCTTTTACATCTCAACAACCTTAACCTAAAAGTAAAATATATACGTATTTTTTTTATAATAACTATTTATATATTCTTTCTTTTAATTTTTTTATCAGCCAACATTGCCTTGAAGAGATTGCTTGTTTGCAACAAGATCGCTTACTTTTTGCTTTGTCTGTGTCAATTTGTTTGTCTTTTTATCTGTCTTAAAATTCTATATTATTATATTATAATTTTAACCTATCAATAAAAAATAATTAAAATTTCTTAATGTTAAGTATATTAAAAAAGAAGGTTCAGTCGCTAGACTATCTTAATACCCCGTACCACTTGACTTAACATCAATAATTAAAAACTGTATTTACGAAATTTCATAAATATTAATTGACAACTTTGATACCGTCGCATTAGTTCGAAGCATGTCACCAAAAATATCAACACCGGGCGGGGGGATACTGCAAATATTTTACGAGACGTCGCCTCCTGTAGCACCCTCATCGCTCACAGTGGCCAACTTTCTCGGGTCACCGAAATTTCCAGAATCGATTCACCGTCGCCCGAGCGATTGCGGTCCACCGCGCCGCCGATTATAATGATTAAATTCAGAATCGGTCCGATCATTCGCTCCGTCTCTCGTGAGCCCAAACCCCTAACGCTCGAAACGAAAGCACCGAGTTGACAGTAATTATACGGAACTTTAGATGGTTGGCGACTAATTTTAGATTTTGCGATTCGGAATAGCTCGTTAATTAAAGCTTTAATAGTGCGGTAAGAGATGTTTGTGTTAAGTCAAAATCTTTGGTGCAGATCTATCGACTACTGCATGGTATCCAAAGTTGAGGATTCGTTTTTTTTTGTTAATAAATTGATGATAGGGTTTTGATTTACCTTATTGAATAAAAGTAAATACTTGAGTGGCTGACTTATTACATTATCGCAGCATCTATGAAGCTTACTATATTGGTACCTACGCTAAGTAAGAACTTTTAATTTTCTACATTAGTTAACGATTTCCGTCGAAGTGCACTTTCACTTTTGCTAAATTATTACTTACAATCAGTTAAGATATAGGTCAACTACCTGTTCGTTATAAAGTTTAAAAAAAATAGGCTTATCAAAAGTGTTAATCCAAAAACACGAAGCAATCCTTTTTAAATATGTATGTAAAGCCAACACCAAAACGTAACAAAACTTTTTGTATACAAACCCTGTTACGTATAATCCTAGTGCACTTTATTGAATACCTGCCAAATTAACCACACTGTAAAAGTACTCTGTGGTTGATTAAACCCACCGTTGCTCATTCATTCCATGATTCAACAAATTAAATAATTTAACCACTTTCAACTAGAGATTTAAAAGCATTAATAATTAAATAACTTTTTAAACTATCATGGTCACTTACATTAGAATAAATATTATTAACGGGATTATTACCATGTGAACATGGTAATAAACCCGTTAATAATATTGACATTAATAATTATTCTGTTATATTATTATGTTCATGTATCGTTATCAATATACACTAAGAACATAATAATAATATATTTTATAACTTTACAACATTTGATCACTTATCCAGGGGCAGATTTAAAGATAGTTGCTTCGTTTCCACGATCGTCACCCGGACGTATATGCTAATACGCCCCTTTGCCTCAAGTTTCTATATATTCATCCAGCTATAATGTGTTATTATTTATACTCATATGATGGTGGATGGTGGATGGCGGGGGAGCTCGATGGCGCAGCGGTAAACGCGCCCGGTCTGCGAGTGCTGAGGTTAAGCAACTTTCGCAAAGACCGGTCATCGGATGGGTGACCAAAAATGTATCATCTCGAACTCCTCCGTGCTTCGGAAGGCACGTAAAGCCGTTGGTCCCGGCTGCATTAGCAGTCGTAAACAACCACCAATCCGTACTGGGCCTGCGTGGTGGTTAATGGTCCGTTCTCCCTATCCATCCATAGGGAAGGCTCCTGCCCCAGCAGTGGGGGCATAAAATGCGCTGATGATGATGATGATGATTATTTGTACTTGATTATTAGTCTAGGTATTTATATAAAACTATAAAACAAGTTTTCTCCAAAAAAATATACCTACACAGACAATACCTATAACTTATTTTATGTCTTTATCAAAGACTTTTTAATATATGTACAAGAACATAACATCTATTTTTCAATGGAAAATATAATGAGATTTTTTTTTATAAATCCGAATGCCAAAGCTTTTTCGGCATTGTAAATTTTGGAGCGGTTGTGTGCGACACTCGGCTAAAAAGTGTTTGATAAGAGCAATATTTCGTGTGCACGCTCTGTCACAAATCTATGTACTAGATCTATGATCTATGTACTAGAATTGCAGATAACTTTTCTATGGTAGTTAAGCCTTTTATTCAAATATAAATCCACGTATGTGGACCACCGGTCTTGGACCTTAGAGGTCCGGTTTCGATTACCCGGGTACATGTTTGTTTACTCTGTTTCATTGGTGGTAGAGCTTGTCTGTCCACCTGGCTAGCTACCATCATCTTATTTAAATATGTCCTTAAAGCATCAATGTTTGAAGCATTGTTGTGTTCCGGCAGCTACAGATGAAACAGTGCTAGTGTCTAAATAAAAAAAATATATTATTTAGTAGTAATGGTTATTTTAACTTAGATTTTCTTTACATTCCAACGTCTGAAGGCGATTGACATCATGTTCAGCCAGAAATCCCACTGATGGGCTAAAGCTTTTACGCGTGAATGGGTCAGTTAGGCTATGGTTGACCATATTTGATTTTTATTTATCTTTATTTGGGAAACAAACAAAGTTATACAAAGTGTAACATAAAGGTGTGACAAAAATGAAAAGATTCAATGTGTATCCGATCAAGATCTTGTATGCAGAGTTACTAAGACATAATTATTAACTTTGAATTTGTTATGCAATTTTCAATTGCATATTTCTATTGTGACGTCACATCAAAATTAACAAGTCACAGCCCTAGTGATTCAGTAACCTCTGTGTACTTAGATTTATGATCACTGCTGATTGTTTGTGCGCGCCTGACGCATGACATCACTATTATTAATAAAATTAAAATTAACTTTAACAATTATGTCTTAGTAACAACACATTTAAGATCTAGATCGGATACACTTCGGATCTTTTCATTTTGACCACACCTTTCAGTTACACGTTGTATACAAACTAAAAGCTAAAACATTCTCCAGTAAAGTTTTCAAACTATTTTATTTTATTTATTTATTTTAATAATTAACGCAGCGGTTAACGCGCCCGGTCTGCGAGTGCTGTGGTAAACAACTTTCGCAAAGGCCTGTCATCGGATGGTTGACCAAAAATGTATCATCTCGAGCTCCTCCGTGCTTCGGAAGGCACGTAAAGCCGTTGGTCCCGGATGCATTAGCAGTCGTTAACAACCACCAGTCCGTACTGAGCCCGCGTGGTGGTTAATGGCCCGTTCTCCCTGTCCATCCATAGGGAAGGCTCGTGCCCCAGCAGTGGGGACATTAAAATTAGCTGATGATGATGACGATGATTATTTGTACTTGATTATTAGTCTAGGTATTTTTATGAAACTATAAAACAAGTTTTCTCCAAAAAAATATACCTACACAGACAATACCTATAGCTTATTTTATGTCTTTATCAAAGACTTTTTAATATATGTACAAGAACATAACATCGTATCAACATCTATTTCTCTATGGAAAATATAAAGAGATTTTTTGTAATTATATAGGACTATTCCCAATTCCATAATTTATGAACAAAAATCTAAATTGTGACAGTAAAATATTCAAAATCATTAAATTAATAAAATCATTCCATCATTATAATTAGACTTTCTATAAAACTATTAAATATAAACGAACACATAAAATCATAATGCCAGTAACTAACTAACTTTTACTAACTTTTTAAACTTTACTCGATCTAAATAGAGTGTTGATGTCAGAAGATGTCAGTACCTACCACCTTAAGCCATCGAAATTCATAATGGGCCATTCTCTCAATTAACTAACTGTATAATTAACGTAAGAAAGTATAGCTCAGCAGTGCATCCATAATTCTGATAATGAAACTCAACTCGCAAATAATGTGAGCTGCCTCTAACCAGAAAACAAGAAAATGTTTAACAAATTTTAAATTTACATATTGCGAATTAGCGCTGTGGAAAGTGCACAGTTTTTTTTTTATAAAATCCTCAACAGAGTGCAGGCACAAAGCGAATGTTTATTAGCCGTGCATGCAGACTAAATATTGCAATGCGCCACTACCGGGAAAGTATGGTGTTATCGCTGGAAGCTGGTAGGTACAGACAGGGGTGAAGTAAAAATGCATTTATACTCCACTTCTGTTTTTAATAACGATGATGAGATTGTAAGTTTATTTTTTTTCTCAAAAAACCGATTATGTTTTACGTACATCTACGACTAGTTCTTAAAAGTCATAAAATAATGTCAAAATATCGAAAATTTCGTAAGGGAGCGCCACTGTCATTATAGTGGTGCGTGTTATGACATAAATAAATATATTAGGCGCTCTACTGTAAAATTTTGAAAAACACATGTATGACTTCATAGAACTAGATATGCGATGTTTTCATTGCGATTTGATTAATTTTGTTCGTTCGTGTTGAAAAAGAAACTAAAAATTTCAAATTTTTAAATATTGAAATGTAAGTCGTTTATTTCAGTTTTTCACTGCAGACATCTGTAATATTTATTTATTGTAATATTGTCATATTGCTATCTTCATTTGTAATATTTTATTCTACAAAGCAAAGTACTCAGCTTCCATCTCCATCATAAGCGACGATTAGATTGAAGTTAGAAGCGCCCTCAGCAACTGAGGAACGGCTATTTCAAATGTTACAAACTTTCGAAACACAGCACCGTTACTAACATTGTTGTTATAGCAACAGGCTTCTAGCCAAGCGGCTAACAAGCCCTACCAATATCCGAGAAATACCTCTGTTTGCCGAAACTTTCGTATTAAATATAGATGAATACTCGTAGACTATTGTTACAGCAGTCAATTGGCTAAAACCTGCTTCGAATTTGAAAATATAAAAAAAACTCAAAACTAAAAAGTTGTAGTGATTCATCGCGACAAAATTTTTATTTAAGTTTGCCACAGATTCCAAAGTAATTAATTAAGTAGTTAATTCATTAATTTAATTCATGACGTTAAAATATAAATGTTACAATTTTTCATGTATATTTTTTTTTGGGTGACGAATATACTTTGCGACGATTTAAGAATAACCCCATTATTTTAGCTAGTATGAAACAAAAGCTTTTCAAAAACTTTGAGTGGCGCGACTTATAGTTTTTCCTTTAGAAATTACCCTTTTTTAATGTTGTTTGATTAGTTTTTCGCAACCCTGTTAAACGTCGGCGTCTGTCCCAACATCCGAGCACAATAGTTTATTCGCCAGGCAAGTTAAAATTTGCTTTGCTTCAAACTAAGCCCGTACCCGTCGAACAGCAATGCTTATTTAATTAATGAATTGTGTACCTTTGCTGTGTTGTTTAGCGATGGTTGTAGTTTCGGCGCAATGTCGGGCTCTTGCCGTTTGTTTTGTCGTTTCTAATCCGATTGAACCTAAGATTACTCTCTCTCCCTCTCTCTTTGTATTTCAGAGGGCGAGAACCCCTTTCTCTCTAACCTCTGTGAAGAATGGAAATCGAAGTAACACACGATAAATTAATTGTACGCTCACGACTCTACACTATTAGCTTGCTTAATCAAACTAAGATGTATTTACAAGTAGCGTTGTTGTTATAGCAGTCCAGCATAGAGGTGAAATAAAGAGGTGCTGATTAATTAATCTTATTAAATTATTTATTTTTTATTTAAAATTAATAAAAAATTAATAAATAAAATTAATTAATAAATTAATTATTTATTTAATTAGATTCCGTGACAAGCTAGCTGCCATTTTCAGGCTTATCGACATTAAGCATTAAGCGGTATAAGCGCTGTGCTTGAATTGATTATGTCGTTTTCGAAAGTACATAAATGCCAATTTTCAGAAATGTGAATAAAAGCAGCTAAATAGCTGTGTTTGTCTTGTATTATGTTTAGTTTTAGGCATGGTTTATATTATATAGGAGGAGGAGGAGATAGAAAATCAAATTATGCTCAACAAACTATTTGAATGAAGTAAATTAGCATTTTTACGTCACCTAATGAACACCTCACATGTTATGGTTTAGTTAAATAAGACGTTACGGCCACTTTTAACTATAACGCCATATTTAACTAAAACATAACATGTCAGGTGTTCATAAGGTGAAGTAAAAATGCTAAATTACTTCATTCGGATAGTTTGTTGAGCATAATTTGATTTTCTATCTCTAATTACTAGATATGTTTTTTTTTCATTGGCGGCGCTAGTGTGCGGCGGAAACGCTCTTAAGCGGACGAATGATTTGTTTGGTTTGTTCTCATGGAAACTGTCAACGTTTTTTTTCACTTTGTTGTCATGGAAACTGTCAAAGCGGTACGAAGCCCGCCGGTCAATTAGTATACAATAAAATTTTGCTCCGTGGGCATTTGGACCGGTTATCCAAAGGTCGTGGGTTAAATTCCCACTCGAGCTTCCTGAGGATAATTGTTTTTTCTTGTTAAATTGTATCTTGTAAAGAACATTGTGAATGCAAAAATTCAAAATCATAAAAATATACAATAATTTTAATACATTGGAAGACTACAAAGCTCACTTAATATAATATGTAACTCTCCCCTATACCTATATTCTTCAAAAATACATAATTAATTTCAATTATAAAAGCTTCTAGGTGTAAATGCAGCTTTCCAAAATTGCCATATCATTACAGAGGAGAAACCACTTTATCTGAAACCACTTTATACCTTGTCATATTATTATGAACCATTTAATTTCGTAGCACATACCCCTTTGCTACGACGTAGCCTACGAGACGAATAATGGAGGCAACAAGTGGTGGAGGCTTGAACCCAAGACCTTTCGCAATCTAGGCGACTGCTCTTTCAATTAAGTTACTAAGATACTGGTTTCCAAGTGCTTGTTGCGGTCGCCGTTAGCCAGCGATATTTTATTAATATTTAAGAAAATTATATTTTAAATATCAAAATAAATATTTTAATTACAGGCTTGCGCGGTCGCGGGTTTTGAAAAATTACAATTAAAAATATTTGTAATATATAATTTACAAGTAGATTTACTTGGTATATATATAGTAGTACTATAAAAGAAAAAGTTTTTTTAAAGTAGAAAGTTTTTTTTAAATAATTGCGGTTTATTGTGAAGTGAGAACTAGTTTGTTAGTTTTAAAAATGTTTTTACTTTACGGTATCTTATAAAAGTTTCAAAGTATAATATATTTCAAATCACTATGTTAAATCTAATAAAACTATGTTTAAAGAAAACACAAAGATCCAGTGAGTTATCGTTTATTCAACAAAATTTATGCGATTTGAACTTTTCATTGTAGACTTTAACTGTAAACTCAGATCACTGTATTTTCCTTAAGCAAACAAAGTTTCATTGGAATTGCTTATCCGTTTGAATAACGCTGAACTTTGAAGTTGCTATAAAAAACCTAAGGATCATACTCGTAATAATATCTACGAGTAGTTTAAAATACTTTTTCGTATTTTGTTTTTTTTTTCAAAAAAACCGAAAAAAGATGTTAAAAGAAAAAAGTTACTGTTTCTCTCGGAACTTTAGGTATTCCGGCGGACCTGTTTAAGGCCAGGAGATAAGAGCTATGCAATATAAAGAGACGGTTCGTCACAATTGCAGCCGTCTAGCTAATGGTTAAATTTGACCATGTTGTTTGATGCATTGTTAAATTTGACCATAGTCAAATTTAACGTTGTTTGACCTTGGTTGGTTGGGGCCTTAGCCGCGCCGATTTTGAGATTTTTCGCACCTTGCAGCTCGTGATCTACGATCTGAAAATTCAGAATTCAAAGTAAATTACTCAGTTTAGGTTACAAAAATTGACTCTCATAAATGTCTTATGAATCTTTTTTTTTGGAGAGATATTGCTGATTACCTCAGACGGCATTTTTAGCTTCACCGGGCTTGTTTGAGGGCGGGAAACTTAAAGGGTTCCTCAAGCCGTGTAAAACGAATCACCTTTGGAAGTTTTCTGGAGGGAACGGTATCACGCGCTTAAGTGCGTGTCCCCGTGCCCTACTAGATTCCCCGAAGAGTTCGGATCGGATCGGGGTCTCCATGAATCGCTATTTAGTGAATTTTTCAAAATGTTTTTCGGAGTGACCTCACCTGTCCAATTCTATACAGGCCTTTACTAAACAAACATACAGATAACTTATCTAAATACCAAAATTATAGCGATCCGCCTCCAAAAAGCTTAACAAGTTTTCACATTATGTTTCTGACGGTGCGGCAAAGAAACTCGTGAAACTGTGTTCACCTCTTTTGCAAAATATAAGAATTAAGATTGGGTTTGTGAAGTTTTTTTTTAAGTTAGAAAGGGAGTTTTGGCGTAAGTTAGTTTCTTGAATGTATCCACTTCTTCAAAGTAAAATTTAGATTGAAACTTCCTTTCGGAGAACACGAGATAATACTTAGCGACGAATGGCTTACCACTGTATAGGCAGCAGAAAGTAACTGATTTTTATTTCAATTAATTAATAATTAAACATAATAAGGCTTATTTAAAACTGGATTACAACTTTGGAACTTGAAGCGTGGAGTATAATATAGTAGGTTACGGTTTAATTACTTGTACAGCTGATTTTTTATCCGCCTGGCAAAGCACAATTTTTTTATTACTAACGGTTAATAACAGAAATGATCGCAAACGTGTATATAACAGTATATGTTTCTTCGATGAAAGAGATGCGGTTATGTGTACGCTCAAAACATGGACCTTGCTATTTGAAACTCAGTAACTCATTTCGCAAACTTCTCGTTTCGCGACTAAACAGAAAAAACCCCTGGTTATGTAAACATAATCGTGACTCATACGGGAAAGACAACGAAACAGTAGCTCAAATAACTTTTTTTTATATATTTTAAAAGTGTTATTGCCAATCATCAGCATATTAATGCCTCTCAGGACTTCTCACATAAACAATAGTATTTGGAAAAGTTGGGTCATAACATAACCCATCTTATTGCCGCTTCGCTAGTCCAATGCGGCCCAAATTTTAAAAATTTACATCGCATACTAAAAATTAAACAACACCATAAAATACTGATAGTGAAACGACAATATCTATAAACCTCGATTACAAAAGCCGAACTCAACACCACATAACATTGAACAGACGAAAACTTTCATACCCGATAAACAGAAACCAAAATAATGGCCTGTGTCGGGGACTCCGGATACTGTTAGTCGGCCAATAAAATCTATTCACTTCGTAAGTTCCAACTTTGCACATAATACTTTAGAGCCAGTATAAATTCGGCCACATTTGTCGATATACCCACTACTCAGTGTTCGTTCGTGTGTGAGATTAATCGAGCGTGCGAAAAATGAAGGAGCCCGTTACCTTAGGAACGTGTCGCCATCTTTTAGGTGAACGTCCCATTGTTGGGACACACGGCTACTACGCCTCTCGAGTAACAATAAGACTATAAAAAGCGCCCCTAGAAATTCATTTCTTTATGCTTCTCAATTCGCAACTAACGGGAAATTGTAGGTCATAAAAATATTGACTTGCTCCATTTAAATTTGGAGTATTATCAATTCATGACATCTAGCAGTTCCTTAAACGGGAAAAGTGCTTTTTGATGTCGTAAGTGGCGCTTGGATCGCTTGACTCAAGAAAAGTGGCAAGTGGTTATGTGAAAATGTGGTTTCACATTTAACCTTACGAGGAGCGCGATGTGCAGCGCTATATCGAGTTGCAATTTTGTAAGTTAAACAATTTTCGCAATAAAATGTCACCTAACCGGGTGACTAAATAAAAATATCTTGAGCTTCTTCGTGCTTCGGAAAGTTAAGCAGTTAGTAGATTACTGTAGAACTGATTATCTCATCGCTAATCGTCGGAACACAGCACAGTCAGGAGGAGTTCAGAACAAGCCTTACCTCTAAATAAACTGAATTGTACCTGAAACCCTTAGACCTGAAACCGATAGTTTATCGACTAAACCACATAAGTTTAAAGGTGTAACCATTACTCAGCCTATTGGCGAACATGCTCGATGAACTATCCAGGTGTGTATCATGGCGCGAATTCCTTTACGCATCGCGTCACAACTTAACTGAAAGAACAAAAGAGGATATAAATTTACACTAATACTGTTCGTCCATCATGGTACCTCAGGTAACGGGAAGAGCATTAATTCCAACGACAGTTATTACGGAGGCTTCATATTGGAATGTATTAGGAATATTTGAGGAGAAATTGCAAAATTGACAGTCTAGATAAAACTGAGCTTCAGTGCGAGCCATTTTGGATAGACATTAATGTTGAGTTTGATTGATTTATTTGTTAAATAAACTAAGGTTGATAGTTGATATTTTTCTATAATAACTTATCTATTTCGGTGCGCCCGTAAGCAATTTAATTATAGGGACTAATAGACAGCAGAGCGACTGACAGACACACTTACACACAGACAGACCAACCGACATAAAGACCGAAAGATGGACCGACAGATAGACTGACAGACAGAACAACATACAAAACTAGACGAAGAACAAAAAAGACAAACAAACAGACCGACAAACAAACATACCAACAAACAATCTGACTGACAGACCGATAAACAAACAGATGACCAACAATAAAGAGAAAGACATACTAACAAACATACAGACCAACAAACAATTATAGAGACAGACCGACTAATAAAAGAACCGATCGACAGACGTCTGTCTGTCTACGTCTGTCTTTGTGTGTCTAGTTGTCTAACTAGACACACAAAGATTCGTATTAAAATTGACTTTTGTTAGTCTAACAAGTTAAAGATAATTTTCTTTATTTATACATAATTCATCCGGATTGGGGACTACGCCAGTACTGATTACTCCGCACAAATCTGCCCAGCAACGGTCACGTCTCCTGTTTAGATTAATTACTGAACCCTCAGTTTGTGGTTCCGTTTGATCAAAATTAGTTTCCAATGCTACTAATGTATCGGTACAGGATACGAGGGGTAATTTCATGTGATTTAGTAATGAATCACCAGTTTCGTGGGAACTCAAGTTAAGTTTTTGTGCCTTGCCACGTTAAGCGTTCTAATTTATTAGACAGAAGGCCTACTTTTATGGTTCCGTAGTCAACAAGGTACCTTATAGTTTTGCCATGTCTGTCTGTCTGTCTGTCTGTCCCTCCCCAACCTAGCTCATACTCAGTACTAGAAAGCTGTAATTTGGCATGGATATACATATTAATCACGCTGACAAAGTGGTGAAGTAAAATTTTGAAAAGTATTTTTTTTAGGTTACCTCCCCAACACGTGAAGTAGGCATGTAATTTTTTTTGTTGTTTACCCCATAGTGTGGGGGACACCCCACACTTTGCAACGACAGTTGGATAGCAATTTCAAAATTATTGCGGGTTTTTGGAAACAGTTTTTTATTGAGGCATCCGTTTATGATCTGTTAAGTTTTAAAGTGCAAAATTTTGTTTGAGTCAAATTCATCATAGTATACAATTAAAACAGGTAAGCTGATTTCGTAACAAACTAGTTGCACGTCGAAAGATATTCTTTTTATTAAATCATTATGGATACCATATCAGCGAATCATATCTTGCATGAGGTAAGGTACACCACTCTAAAAGCTTTGCTAAGAAATCTGATCAATATATTAAAAAAAGAACTTGGACTCGATATAACTTAAATCTCGTAACAAATCAAATGTACACATTTGGATTAGACAGAGGATCGTGTGTTTGGTATCTTGCAATGGGATATGTATGCTGTCCCGTTTGTGTTTACTGGTGACTCTGACGCACTGATCCTTCTGACAATCCATTCATCCAAATCCACAGATTTTAATTACTGTATCCCGTGTCTGTAGGTATGACGTGGATTACTTTCTACATGTTGTATAGAAGCTCGATGGCGTAGCGGCTAGCATGTTCGGGTTGGGATTTTGCAAGTTAAGCCACTTTTGTATTTTTTTTTGACGGACGCGTCCACTGGTGGGTGCGTGAGCCTTATGGAAGAATGGGCCATAAACCACCACGCGGGCCCAGTGCGGATTGGTGGTTGTTAACGACTGCTGATGCAGGCAAACCAACGGCTTAACGAGACTTCAGAAGCACGGAGGAGGAGCTTGAGATAATAAGTTATTGGTCACCCATTTGATAACCGGCCTTGGCTAAAGTTGCTTAACCTTAGAAATTGCAGACCGGGCGCGTAAACCACAGCGCCATCAAGCTTTCATTAAGAAATCGAAACGTATCTATTCAATTCTCTGACGTAACTCAAAAGTTCTGTTGTTATTTCTTTCTTCCTATGAAATATGCGAAACGTTTATAAATAAAAGTTGTTAAATTACAATACGTGTTACCCTAAAATGTTCATGGTAAAGGACTGAAATTACAGCAATAATAAAAAACAACAATTATGAATTCGTCCTCTCCCCGGCGCCCTGTGCAAATTTATTAAAACCGTTTACTTTGTTAAGTGTGCTTAGGTCAATTCACTTTCATTAAGAATCTGCTTCTTGGCATTTAGTTTTATTTAGCTAGAACTCGTGGGTCCCTTGTTTAGTTAGTTAAGGTTTCAAGTTTAATTCCCCGGAGAAATTATAAACAGTGGCCGTCCAGCCTCTCTTCTGTTTAATTATTAAAATAGATAAGTATATGAGAAGAATCTGTATGAGACGAGCTAACAAATAGTCTTAGATTCCACGTGAACTAGTAACCTAATGTTTGGTTTTTCTTTCAACTCCAGCTCATTTTATGTCCCCACTGCTGGGCACAAGTCTTCCCTATGCAAGGAAACAATCACATATGCTGTAACCACCACGCGGGCCCTGTGCGGATTGGTGGTCGTTAACCACTGCTAATGCAGCCGGTTCCAACAGCTTTACGTGCTTCCCGAAGCACGGAGATGATAAATTCTTGGCCATCGTTCTTTGTGAGAGTTTCTTAACCTTATAATTACGGCATATAATTTTGTAAATGTCGTTACATATTAAATTAAAGCTGTGGAGTTTCTTGCGCTTATCTTCTCCAGAGCTGAAAAAGGCTTCCTGAATGATAGTAGGTAAAAACATTTTTGGGCGATTCAAAAGCAGTTTTCTAAAGTTTATTTGAATAAAGAATATTTGACTTTGACTTTGACTTAGCAACCGCAGACTGGGCGCGTTAACATCTGCGCTATCAAGCTCTTCAAAAAATATAAATAAAGAATAAATTATAAGTTATCTTCTTTAAATAGATTTTCTTTTTCAAATTAATTTATTATTCTTTTGAAGTTTTAATTTAGCGCTTGAACTGACGTTTTCGTATTAAAACTTTAGTGCAGACTAATATTGAAGAACGATTATGATAATAAAATCTATAATCTAAATCTGCCTTAGACTTTATTCAGCGTATTAATTAAGTAAGGGTTCTAAAAAAAGTAATCTCTTGAAAAATCCTTCTTAAATCCTTGCGGGTCTTATGTGTTTTCATCTTGGTAAAAGCCAGTGCCGTTCACAGAAGCTAAGCTGGGACAAATTATTACAGATTCTTAATTAGTGCCTACAAATACTACAATCAGCTTTTTATATTAAATAGATAATATAATTATATAATTAGGTATGTACATATTACTATAAAGAATAGAATAGAACACAAATTTAATTGAAACAGTATTTCACAGCGAAACTTCTCACATTATTAGAAAGAAACATATGTGCAAAATATATCGCTATATTAAAGGGTTCGATATCCAGCTAGGGTCTCTTGGGTGATGAGGTCCCGTCATCGTTTTCTATTACTAAAAGTGATACTAGGTGACAATTTATATAACGTTGTCCAATACTGTTTATTACTCTTGAAATAAAGACAGAGCAAAAGCTTATTCTATCCATAAATATCGGGAAAACAACTTCTCCACCTTTGTCGATCAGTCAGTAAACATACGTCTTTGCTAAGTAAATTAGTTATTTCTTTTGTTTTTAAGCAAGGGGCTTACTCCGGCCTGCTGATACAAAATTTGTAATTTGGTTGAAAAGATGGAGAAAAAAAAGTCTTTTGAGTTTCTTGCCAGCTCTTCCCAGTCAAAGGCTCTCCTTAAATCCGAAATGGTAGTAGATTCAGTTGTTTTTAGTTTTTTTTTAGTTTTTGATTTATAGTTTTGACGTCAATTAAATGATTTGACTTTGGTATCTGTAATATAATTTTCCCATTCGACAATAGTGCAATATAGATGGGATCTTGATAGAATGCTAGTAACAGCAATTACTTTTTAAATTTCTTAAACCCGTTGTTTCAAAGCAATACATTCGTATCAACTTCATTGAAACTGACCGTTTGACCGTCAGCTGAAACAAAACAGTGAAGCATCTGTATGAAACAATTGAGCTATAACCCAGCACGGGTTACCGTTCGATTGTTTCTGGGGAATGCTCGGAATTATCAGTTTATAAAACAGTTGAACTGCGATCCATAACAATCGCATGGAAACGCTTTTACCATTCTCTGTAGAACTAAGGCCGCGTTCTCGACGTCCGCGGTGAGCGGTGGCGAACGAGTAAATTGACGTGGACTCCCGAATGCTGGGTGGTACGTCATTCCACAGTCTGACTGCATGAACGGAAAAGCAATAGAAAAATAAGTAGGTTTTATGGGAGGCGGAGCGGAGAGCGGGAATGCCTGCCCTCGACGGAATCGAGCGGGCACATTCGCTCGGAATGAACGCATCGAAAAAAAGAATCGAAACATTTGACAGTCGCTATAGCCGCTCGTGTACCGCTCCCGCCGTCATCGTGGACCAACCGCCTCTGTGGTCTAGTGGCTACGACTACCGGCTTAGACCCAGAGGTCCCGGGTTCGATTTCCAGCGGGGGCTACATGTTTATGTACTTGGTTTGGTTGGTGGTAGGACTTCTTTGTCCACCTGGCTAGCTACCAATATCTTATCTCAATATGTCGCCAGAGCATCAATGTTTGCAGCATTGTTGTGTTCCGGCAGCTAGAGATAAGATAGCCAGTGCCTCAGTAGTTGAGGATCCCGGGTAAAGTGCGCTACCACCATTGGTCTTTTGCATCACTTGACTTAGGTGAGATGAAGGCACTGTGCTCACCCGTAATATACATATATGTTTTTTAAATCTCTTTGTTAATGTATGCATAGAGCGTCACCGCCAACGCTCCCGCTCCCCTCTTTTCCGCTCAGCGCAGACGTCGAGTACGCGGCCTTAAATGTAGTACAACTAATAATAGAGGTGGAAGAAACACGCCACTCACTCACCTCTGATAAATTGCACTCGATATTATATAAACCTAGTGATGCTACATTACTTACGCGTTCCACTGGATGGGCCGGCGCGTACGGAATTGGTCTGAATTATGGAAGACAGAGGATTGCCTTTTAGTTGAGTTGGGTTGAATATGTATTGCTCGGAGAAAGGGAATGATGCTGACCCTTTCGTAAACGGTGTAGTACTGAACCTCGGAAAAAAGTAAAGTTAGTGGTACGGATGTTACTTAATTCGCTTAATTCGGCCTATGTGGTCTGGTGGAAGGGCTTAAACCCAAGAGTTTGTTTATTGGCAGCAGTTTTTGTACACGATTTGCTGTGGCATTCCACCTGGCTAGCTAACCACCATCTTTAGTTTATCGTTTGTAACAATGTTTGTAACCTTCTTGTTTCCGATATCTAGAGATATGATAGCCACTCTTTGCGGTGATACATTTATTGTTACTAGTGGTCGCCCAGTGGTCGAAATTAGACCGTACTTTTATTAAGGCTGCACGGATTGTATCCTAAGCAATGAAAAATTAAAAAAGATAGAATGTGCGTTTGGATTGGCATTGAAAGATTTCGGCCGCTTTCCATTTTTGAAATTTTTGATAAGAGTATTTATGCGTGTCTGTCAAATACATGGTAGTGTGTCTAATGTTTGTTTTATTGATTTAATGTATTTTTATGCATAATTTAAAAAAAATATTAACATTCAGATAACCTTCTGTATATATAAACTATAAATAGGTCAGCTTAATTTGTAAGACTTTTAAAATAGTAATTTTACTATTAAGTGAGATAAAAGCCAAACGTCTTATTTTTATTACTGGCTTACATTATAAATGCGCAGCTCTATATCAATCGTTTGTATGCTAAATAAATCAAAAATAATTATACTAAGTAAACGTATTTTCGCTTTCGCTCTTTCACCTACCCCAAACCTCGAGGTGTGATATTGTCTACGAATACTACGTCATACCTCTTTCGCTTGATAAATGGCTGCGCGTTACGTTGGTATATAACGTTCGCGCTAGTTTTTCGTTTAATTTCGCACGAGTTGTGAATTACTGAGATTTTGTGTGTAATTATTGAACAAAGAAACACTTACATACCTTGTTCAAAAACCATTAAAGCACATACAGGATAAAAATATGTCAAAAATGTTTGGGCTTCCCATACTTTAGCGAACACTTGATTAGCCTGATTTGTATGAAGAGTCTCCATTTTTTTTTACATAATATTTCAACCCATGTTACTATGAGAAAGTGGTCTACTAAATGTTTCTGAGTCGCTCCAGAAAATTTGCGCACTGGTAAAAAATTTATCCTGTATATTTTTTTAATTGATGGGAGTATTTTAACCGCCTCTGTGGTCTAGTGGCTAAGTCCACCGGTTAAGACCCAGAGGTCCCGGGTTCGATTCCCAGCGGGGAATACATGTTTGTGTACTCGGTTTGATTGGTGGTAGGGCTTGTTTGTCCTCCCGGCTAGCTACCACCATCTATCTTATCTAAATATGTCGCCATAACATCAATGTTTGTAGCATTGTTGTGTTCCGGCAGTTAGAGATAAGATAGCCAGTGCCTCACTAGTTGGGGATCCCGGGTAAAGTGCGCTTCATCATTGGCCTTATCATCACTTAACATCAGGTGAGACCAAGGCACTGTGCTTACCCGTTAATATAAAAAAAGTATTATTAACCTCTTATTCCATTGTATTGAGTAACGTTGGTATCATGTTAATGTTCGTGACTGTACTATCTTATCAATATTACTAGACACCTATCACGAATTCTTCAGTAAATTACTACAATTCTCACATTGAGTTTTTATGTAATTAATAATATCGCTTCGCATTAAAACATGAACTTTAAAAGCAATGCTCTCATAACAAATAGTGTGACCGCAAACCAAGTAGAGTTTAACAGCAAATTACAAACACAAAGCTGGGTAGAAACGCTGACAGCATGAGGACGGTTAATTCTGCCATTGTCTAGTACAATTGCATTCCAGAGTTCTATGAAAAAGTTAACTCCGTCACGTTAACGTGCATTATCAACCTTATTGTTACCGCGAATAGGATAGAAAGTCGCGGCCCGTTCCATTGGATTAACATTACAATGGTTTCCTTTTTGTTTTATGCAACTCGAGGCGCAGTACAATGTTTAAAAACGGAAGTTGAATCTGTTTTTCTGGTGTCGAGCTTATTGTTGGCGCTGGGAATTGCGTCTCGATTTATAAACGTTAGTGCAATTGATGTGCACTGGATCCCTATACGTGATGTTACAGTTCTTTTGTGGGACGTTTTCTCGTTTTGATGTTAGTTTTAATTAGATTTTTAGAATTTGTACAAAAATGAGGATAATGATGACTGTATGTAATGTACTTTTGTAAAGCGTTTAAAGTTATTACTGAGAAGCTCGATGGCCCAGGAGGAGCTCGATGGCGCAGTGGTTAGCGCGCCCAGTCTACAAGTGCTGAGGTAAAACAACTTTCGCAAATGCCGGTCATCGGATAGGTGACCAAAAATTCTTTAGGTGTGCTTCGTCTGGGTGTGCTTCGTTTGGGTGTGCTTCGTGGAATACCTCAATTTATCATCTCGAGCTCCTTCGTGCTTCGGAAGTCACGTGAAGCCGTTGGTCCTGGCTGCATTAGCAGTAGTTAACAACCACCAATCCGCACTGGGCCCGCGTGGTGGTTTATGGCCCGTTCTTCCTATCCATCCATAGGGAAGGCTCGTACCCCAGCAGTGGGGACATAAAAATGAGCTGATGATGATAATGATTGCAAAGACTATATAATCAGAGTTTTATTTGGCTAATATCATAGATACGTAATGCTGAGTCAGCCCTAGTACTCGTTATACAACTAATATGTTTGGAAATGGCTCGCCTTTTTCCATGAGTTTACAATTGGTATGCTTTCATTCTTATTTATTGCTAAGATTATTTTCTGTAATTATTATACATACGTCGAACATTATTTTTATTAGCGGCTTTAAAGTCTGTACTAATAATTATATACGCATTAAAAGGTTTTAATAAAAACATTTTTATCTACAATGAGGTTAACCTATCTAACGTGATGACGAGGTAGGACAAGGCTTTAGTTATAAGCAAACTTCAATTAAAATCCTTTTTCAATAAGGTCTAACTATACTTCTATAAACTGTTGAAACGTAACAATGATCTAGCCAGGCGGGCTTAGAACTCTATTACCAACCAAACCAATTATAGTCCCCGCTAGGATTAAATTCCGAACGCCTAACTAATAAGGCCGCTGAGACGGTTAGAAAATAAGCTATTCTAATTTCAATAGAGAAGATGTTAAGAATTATTTACCTCATGCCTGAGAATATAAGGTTATTCAATCCCATTCCAACGCCATATAGCAAGACCAAATGATAAATTGTAAGCTCATTTGCCTGAAAACAAAACACACCCTATGAAAACAATTGACGGTATGCATAAGTTACGAAAATAATTATGAGACGACCAACATCTTAGTCTCTTATGGAACCGTAAAGTGTTCGAAACGTCAGTATAAAATCAAATGATATGTAACACATACAGATTTGTAAATAGTACTTCATTTTTTATTATACTTATTTGTCTACTTTACCCCTAATGAAATGGCATTTATGAACAAGCAATAAGTCGCAAGTCGCAACACGTCATACCTAATAAACCCGTTTTATTTTGCCCAACAAATAGGCCGTATATAGCATTAGCATCATAAAAACCAAACGTTCTACATGCCAACCATTACAGTTGATGGCTGACATTCACTGCCACCCCTGAGCACCAACACATGCAAATATAAACCAGCATTTCTAAATATAACAGGAATCGTAATCAGCAGTGCGATGACGGCCTTTGATGTACTGTCTCCGTCGCGTTTAATGTCATCCTTTTGACATTCTGTTAACTTTGTTGCTACACTAAGTCACTAAGTTCTTCTTTCAGTCTGTTCACTCGATTCTGAACTTTGTTAAAAACGGAAACTGGCTTTAGTGAGAGAATACATCGCTATATAGTTCGTGTTTGTTCGCATATCTCGTAAAGCATTGCATTTCTAATGAGGATGGATGCCGTTATATAAGTTTGTCTTTGTTTGTGGGATCTAGTCTAGAGCTGTTATTTAGAGAGAAAATACTCAATTGTAGCACTCGTAGTAGTTTCAGCAAATAACAGTTGTTTTAATTGGAGATAACAATTGAGTAAATAAAATAGTAAAATCATTGCTGTTGTAGATTTATGATCATTAACAAATTAGAAAGAACGTTCATAATTTTTTTTTACTTTTATCATCAAGCGGTAAAAAAGAATAACATTTGGCTTTTATTATTTATAAAGAGGTTCAATTCCCAGGTCAGGCAAAATGTATTTCGGATTTTTCGATGCATAGCCCGGGTTTGTGATCACCAACCCGCACTTGGCAAGCGTGGTGATTAAGCCATTACCCGTCAATTGTAGCGATGACTTGATGAATGATGGAGGCCTTTGCCCAGCAGTGGGACAATTATAGGCTGTTTACTTACATAAAGATAAATAACAATAAGGCGAAAAGGTAAAGCGCACCGCACCTGAAATCCTCAAGCACTTATTTTCTCTATCAAAACTTACTGCTACTAAAATTATTTTTACTGTAAATGACTTTGATACGTTTATTATTTTATTAATTTACTATATTGAACTATAGCTTTTCCCGATTCAAGGATATCCCGAATCCAAACCGGGACATGCCACCACGAAGCGGGATTCAACAATGCTATACAGTCGGTACAGCAATAATATAACGTGTTTGCAAAGTTTTATAAGAAACGACAAAAATCCTATTACCTACTGTGTTTTATTTTTCGTGAAATTGCGTTTAAAGCTTATCTGACTACTACTGCTAATAAAGAAAAAGCTTATCGCCCTAAGCATATCTGCCTTGTGTAGCTCCATTAATTTTACTAAAAGGAACCTAAGGTTCATGTACTATTGACGCATTTTCTTTTATCAGCAGGCTTTACTTAAGCTTTCTATTTGTTAGCCGGAATGTTCCTCGCGGTATTAGCGCCAAAGTAAAGCTAGACAAAAGTTTGTGCTACTCGCAGCTTCGGGAAGATGGTTAAATAAACAACCCAAACCTTTATTTGATACCCGACCACTACTTCAGTCAGGAACTTTCCCTTTCCCACAAATAAGTTGTCCGTTTCTTCTCCATCTACCTGATTAACATTTGCGCTGGAGCTATAATAGAATTGTTCTGAATTGTTAATATTGTCCATTTCCCCGACACCATAGGCAACAGACGGCGGCGTGGCGAAAACCAAAACAAATTAACGCTTCCAAGCTCCGAATTACCAATTCTAATCTTAGCGAACATCATTAACAGAACAAAGAAACTTTTCACTTAGCACTTGTAATGGAGGCTGCGAATTACGCTGAGACATCCTGGAGAGCTCCGTTCATTGTTTCGTTTATTTATATTCTGTCAAAAAAACTCGGTGTCGCATTTCATTTTTTCCCCTGGAATCGTCCACTTTGATCAATAACCTTCGTCGAGTGGACTCAAAAAACTGAGTTGGCGAGACACGTCCGCGCCTATAAAAGCCTGGAGAGCCCTCGAGCTTACTGACGTCAACCTGCGGGTCTTTTAAGAGCCAAGTGTTCGTTTGGCGTCAAAGCCGCTGCGTCAGCATTTGCGGTTCAGTGCTCGAAGCCACTCGATGACGTCATCCGCGTCAAACAGCGGCGGCGAGGGCTGTCGCGTCTCGGTTTTCCAATATTGCCCTTGTTATGTTTGATGACAAATAGACGCATGTTTGGCGTGTGTTTGACACCTCAATACTGCACTGTTTTAGGGCTTGTTGTTGTTACTTGATAACTAGAAGCTGCAGTGGTTTGCGCTTTAGGGTTATGAATGTGGATTTTAGGCAACTTTCTCAATGTGATTTCACCGAATGTGTAACTTAATGAAAATAACCTGAACATCTTTGTAAGGTCACTATGACTGTTGAAGTTAGATGGTTGCTGCAAAAACCTACCAAACCACATTGGGCCAGAGAAGTGAGTAAAGGCTCGATCCACTCAGGTTCTATTGATTGTTTATGTGGGAATGCCAGCGCCCAGTAGTGGGTCGTTTGTAGGCTGATGATGATGGACTGTGTTGTATATACGCGCGTTTTGTTCTTTTGACGTAAATTCATATTGAAAAAGAAAGGTTACTCACGAATATTTGAAATTTAGTTGAAAGCCCGATACTTCGATATTATAGTTAGTGAAGTGAAAATAAATCTATTTTGAGAATGCTCAGAAGAAAAATTTAATATTTCTGTTATTTTGTTACAGGTAAGGAGATCGGTGGAATTAACGAATAATTTGAAAGGTATATTTTTTATTTCAAAGATATTTAAGTACAATCGTTTTCACTGAAATAATTATGAATTTCATAAAAGCTTTTTAGTGTTAAATATTTCTTTGCTAGACTGGCAATTAATTTATTAATCAATTATAGTAAAAAAGATTTAGTTTTGTTTGATCGTATCGTATTATAATTTAAACGCATTTTCCTGTTTTCAGATAATTGGTTAGAATTTTTTCTAAAACCTTGTCCTAATTATATCGTAACATTTAAATTTTTCTCTTCGTTGTTTCAAATTACCAAGAATATTACAATTCTATTTCCTGATACCTAATACTCTTCTTGGAAATAATTTTGAAAATCTGATCCATTTTTTCTGGTGTACGGAAGAATGATTTTATATAATAGGCCGTTAATTACTTGGGCTTCATTCTCACTTACCTCGGAATTTGAACAAAAATTATATTGGCATACTTTTACAAGTAAACCAAATCGAATATAACTACTATGTGAAATTATAGTAATTAAAATTGGTGGATATTCTGTTGTCGTTAATCTTTGTTACAAATAACAGTTCTTTTGTATGTTTGTAATGAATAATTTGTCTAATCTAGTTTGCAGGGTACCCACTTGATTGGAGGTATAGAATTTTATGTATATGATACTGATCAACCTATAAGTGTATGCGTATTGGTCCACGAGTATACTGTGAGCGCCTTAGTCACACAAAACGGCAGGCGGGTCGCTGCGTACACGCTCGCTACGATCTTCTGACGAGCGGCTCGCAGTGGGCTTATGCGAACATACTCACTTGATATGATTAGATTCATTATATACTTTCTACACCTTCAAGAGGGTACCCTGCTCCAAGTTTATACTCATATGGACTTGTTTTCAATGTCTAACAACACAATGTCCACCGACCGCAAATGGAACTAACAATCGACAAATGTTAATTTATGGAATTTATGCAGTCACGACATAAGTGTGACTCATTGTTTACGATTCGATTTTGATATACATTGTACTAAGCCCACAGGTAATATAATGCCTCTCAGGTGATGTAGAGCTAAGGTAAAATTCTAAAAGTTTTAATATTTTTCTATTACGTAGCCTATATTATTCTCCACTGCTGGGTAAAAGTCTGCCCTCTGCGTCTCCACTCATCTCTATCCTGGCCACCACTTCGGTAAAAAAGTGGTCAGGTCGTCCTTCCATCTCCGCTTTGGCCTGCCACGTCTCAGGTGTCCATCACTTAAAAAATATTTAAAAACGCAAAAAATATTATGTCAATAATGTTCGTGGACACCCACCAGCGTTCGCTCCAGCACGCCGACGTCAGCTAACAAACCAAGAGAGTCCATTCAGAGCCCTCGAATTCTCCAGCCGACGCTCGAGCGCGTCGAGAGCCGCGTCGCCTATTTACGTATCGGAATACGGCCACCGGGCTTTTTGAAATATTGATACATTGCCAGAACAAAAGAAAGTTGAGGGCGAGTGCTTCGTTGGAATATAAATCAGTGGGCCCACCGATACAAGTATACGTATGTCGGAACCTTTTTTTTGGAAAGGGATTAAGTAGGAAAAAAGTGAGTAGGTTACGATGGTGTGGTCATATGACCACGCATTTAGTTGTCCTCCTTTTTATAAAAATTAAACACAAAATCTTTGCATCCAAGGCCAAAGATCTAGGGGTAGACCCAAGACAAGATGGAGAGATGTAGTGTTTAAGGACATGAGATCATGGGTGGAGCTGATAGCTTTCCATCAGATGAAATGCTAGATGTTTGCCATTTTTCAAATAAAAAAACGAGCCTTACAGTAGTTGCAGATGTGTAACATTTGACATCTCACCTTAGTAATAAGCACAATGACGTATATTTTTCTACAAACCATAAAGAGAATGCAGTAAATACTCATTACATTTGACATATCAAAATGACCTTTGATAGTCAAAAGACACAATATGTCACATAAAATAATAATATGTCATGTTCATAATATCGATTTTAAATGTACAAAATGGCGCGCGCTTGCGCGCTTCCTTGACTTCCTGTTACACATTTCCCGAAATCACTCCCACAAGCTTGCCCGACTTCCTGTTACACACTTGTTACACTGTTACACATACTTCCGTCCCATTTCACGAGATCACTCCCACAAATTGCTAGAAAGCGTACGGAAAGATGTTACACATCAAAAATTATAACAAAAATAACAACGTCACTTAAGGTATAACTATTTAAACTATCATGGTCACTTGCAATAGAGTAATTATTAACGGGATTCTTACCATGTTTATTATTAATTCCGTAATTCCGTGATCATGGCGCATGCAACTGCGCCGAAATATCTCGGATACTCATAAATAATAAACATGGTAAGAATCCCGTTAATAATTACTCTGTCACTTAAGGTTCCTAAAGCCCGTAGTGATCGTCAACTTAGCAGGTTTCTAAGGGATGGCATCGCGCAAACGTGTCTTTAATAGATTCTCCGAATAGAAATAATACACACATTAAACAACTCAATGTCACTTCATCGTCATCACCAGCTCATTCTATGTCCCCACTGCTGGGGGACGAGCCTTCCCTATGGATGGATAGGGAGATCGGGCCATAAACCACCACGCTGACCCAGTGCGGATTAATAGTTGTTAACGATTGCTAATGCAGCCGAGACCAACAGCTTTACGTGCCTTTCACAGCACGGAGAAGCTCGAGGTGATTAATTTTTGGTCACCCATTCGATGACCGGGTTTTGCAAAAGTTGCTTAACCCCAGCACTCGCAGACCGGGCGCGTTAACCACTGCGCCACCGAGCAATGTCACTTCAAACCTTAATGTTTGATGTTTGATCATTGAGAGCTAATGAAAGGTATTGAATCAATATAATATGTATTACTAAATTCATCTTATTATTTTATTACGTCTACGTAGATTTTCAGTTATAACGCCTAGCGGCCTTCAATGCTTTTAAGCAGCTTAAGTTTAAGTCAAGTGCGCCTTTTACTAAGTTACTAAGGCAGTGACCTTCCGCAGAATAACTAATTAAGCTCATTATTTAAGTCTAATAAGTCTACCATAAAAGGTGATTTCTAAGTTTAGACATTTGCCATTACGGTGCGATGGAAATGTCGTCTTCCTCGCCTTTAACCCTCAGAGGCATTTTAATAGTAGTTTATGCAACTGTCATATAATGAAGGGTATTAAAACACGAGTGTGAGTTTATGAAACGAGCGCAGCGAGTTTCATAATAGTAACGAGTGTTTTAATACCCGTGTTATATGCAGTTGCATACACTACTTTATCTTCACTAATGCAATTAGTCAAACAACAAGAGTAAAAGCTGACAATAGTTTATTTATAATAATTGTTCAAATTTTGGATGGTACAATTTTGAAAGTTAATGTTAATTATTGATCCAGCAGCTGTAGCGGTCGCGGGGCAAGCAGTAGAGCTCGTAGACGGAGTTGGAATATTTATAATTACTTCATTCGTCTTGTTTTCTATACTGTTCAAGATCGTATTTGAGACTTGAATTTTATTCATTAAAGACTCATCAATGTAGCTTTCAGCCACAGTAGAAGACTTCCACCCCCCGTGTCGTTTCAGTGCGGTCAAATCACCACCGCTATCTATGAGAAGGGTCGCCGAGGTGCGCCGGAAGCAATGCCCCGTGTACAACGCTGGGTTAGGCAGATTCAAAAAACTTGCGATAGTTTTTCCCAGAGCACCAAATTTATTAATACCAGTTCTTTGATCGACGCACTTCCCCGATCTATAGCTCAAGAAAAAGGGTGGGTCGAAGTTCCATGTATTTTTTACATACGGCATAGCAGTTGCCCGTCACAACGAAAGAACGATCTATTTTCGTTTTTGTTTTCGAAACTTTCACCATGATTGTACTGTCGTCTATGTTAGAGACTTCATCGAACTGGATGTTGTATAGCTCTTGCCTTCGGCATGCCCCCATTATGCCGAAGATTAGTGCAACCTGTAACAATAAACGATATAATAAGCTTGAGGTACATAGCCAAGGCAAAAACTATGATTTATGAAGTAGTAAAGTGTAGGTACCTACTACCTAATTTATACACAAATCGCTTAAATGGAGTGTCTAGATAACTTGCGTGTGTAGTACGTAAGTACTAGGTAGATTAAATAACAGAACTAAAATACACTTACCTTTTCAAAAAGATACAAAATATCTGGTGAATCTTTCAGGAACATCTTTATTTGACCTAATGTAAACGTCAAGGACTTTTTTCCTTGTGTCATTCTGAACTACGTTTCAGGAACGCTATGACTTTTGAATACTTCGTGATATCAATATTGTTGTAGATACTCAGTGTGGACTTGAGCATAGAATATTTAGCCCACATAGAAGATGGCTTGAATTTGTCGGAGAGGTCTTTGAGATTCACAAGAATGACATTTTCAGAAAATGATGTAGTTTTCTTTTCGATCTTCCATGCCAAAAAGTTATTATATTCTTTTTCATATAATTTTCCAGATTTTTCTGGCAAAACATTGTGAGTTACTTTTGTTGCCAATTCTAGAATATCCGGAGGCGTACAAATATCATGGTCGCTGTCCATTTTTAACTTTTAATTTGTATTTTAAAAACAAAACACATTGCGAAACATTAAATTCACGCGTACGTGTATTGTCACTGTGAACTTGCCGCCATTAAAATCTAACCAATGAGAGCGCAGCTGCGCGCTGTTCTTTTTTTATTTAATTGGCACAAGATCTTACCAAAGAGTTTTGTGTATGTAAGTTTAGTAGTTTCGACGAAGTTTTTACGTATAACCCAACTGTTTTCAAAAGCCAGCCTAATATCAAAATTTTATACGACTTGTATGAGGATTTTGACATAAGGCTCGCCAGGTTAATTGGTCGCGTTTTATTGATGTTATAATGAGATTTTACGATATCGATGTGGATATTATACCATCATGTGAAATTGCTTAAATTGAGTGTTTTGTTGTCTGCGCTATAACAGTAGTAATTATAAGTCAAGTATTGGGAACATAAGTAGAATGTTACAACATTAGTGTAGATAAAAGATTTAACGAGAATTTTTTACTCAACATTTTGTTAGGCTTTCATTCAGTTGCTGGGGTGAACTCTGGTTATCGCTTTTGGCGGTCCTGGATGGCACGTGAGGCAGAATATTAGTTTTTAGAGGGGATGCCCTCCTTTTGAAGTTATGCAACTTTCGCAAATGCCGGTTTTCGGATGGGTGATCTGGGTGTCCGTGTGTCGGAAGGCACGACAAACTTTTGGTCCCCGCTGCATTAGCAGTCGTTAACGACCATCAGTCCGCCTTTGTGCCCGCGTGGTGGTTTGTCTGTGGTGTGTCTATCGATATGGAAAAAGGGATAATAATAATCTGGCAAAGTGTTGGATTCTAAGCGTAAGACTATGTTAGAATATCCGTTTTCATTGTTGTTTATCGTTAAAATTTTGGTTAACAATATCCGGTAATCTAAATTACGAAATTCTGTTCCTTCTTCCTCTTTATCATCATCGTCAGCCTACATTAGTCCACTGCTGGACATAGGCCTTTCCAAGTGCACGCCGCTGAGCACGATCCGCAGCTACTCTCATCCAGCTCTTGCCAGCCACCGTGCGAAGATCCCCGCTCCACCTAGTCTGAGGGCGCCCTACACTACGTTTGCCGATACGCGGTCTCTCTTCCATTTCACTATAATATGATACGGTATTAATCAAATCTCGGATCGGATAGTATATGGCACTTTGAAAAATTCTTGATGACATATGACTACAGTTGTCCGTAACCTCATCGAAATCAACAACCTTAGATAAACCTTACATGAGGACTTTATGACGCTTGAAGTCAATGACCGATAACATTTATTACATATTTCTCTTAAACATTTTCTAAATTGAAACCCATTGGGGGTTTAACGCAAACTATATTTAGTAAAAGTACAATATGTATACTCGTAAGCATAGCCTTTTTATACCCGGCGTTTCGACTGAGTTGCACCGGCCGTGATCACGGGTTAATAGGCGAGCGTAACTCAAACGTCGGGTATAATAAGATTAATAAGGGATGCCTAGGATACCCAATCTAAATAGTGTGCGTCAATACCCTGTTTGAACGCAATAGCTTAAAAAAGTATGAAACATTATGTGCTCTGTGAGGTCATTGTAGGCTTATTAATTTAACATAAACGAAAGTTAAAAAGTAAATATATGATGTCCTATGATTGTCCCAAAGATGGGCAAAGACCTCCAACATTAAAATCAAGTGATCACTACAAATGTAAAAACCTAAAAAAAACAAAAAAGTTATATTTTATTTGACCAAAAATAAACCTATTACAGACATAATAACAAAACTGGAATACGCATGCAACTGTACCGAAACACTGTCATGCAATTGGGCATTTGTCACAACAATAAATGAGTTTAGAAACCAACCACATTCCCATAAAGGCCAACGCAGACGAGGGACGCTCCTCGTACTTTTGTCCGGCAAAAAATATTACATTATATTACTTAGAATTCGACGCAGACTTTAAGTACGTCGACGCGCGTGTGATACATAGCTCCTTGGTAGATTACTGCATTTTACTTCTAAACGAGTTTTACAGTTTATTGCGCTTATTTTTCTTCACAGCTTCTGAATGGATAGTGGATTAAAATTGTTTTGAACAATTCAAGGGTCACCATCATCAACTCATTTTATGTTCCCACTGCTGGGGTACGAGTCTTCACTATTGATGGATAGAGAGAAAGGACCTTATACCACACGTGGGCCCAGTGAAGTGATTGGTGATTGTTACCGACTGCTAATGCAACCGGGACCAACGGCTGTACGTGTCTTTCCGAGCACGAATGAGCTCGAGATGTTACATTTTTGACCACCCTTCTGATGACTGGCATTTGCGAAATTAAATTTCAGACCGAAAGCTTGAACCAATGCGCCATCGAGCGCTCAGATTCAAAGGTACTCAAAGTTTTTTGAATAAAGAGGAGGAAAGTCCCTCGCCTGTGCAGGTCTTATCTCGTGATAAATAAGTAAATTTTAGTATTTGCTGGACAGACCGCCGTCAGCGCTGTCCCGAGTGGTGTGACGGCACAACCCTTCAAAACTCCGCCGACGCTCGATAGCTCTTGTTAAGATGAGGAGCCTATTCCAGGCATCCGCGCGAGCCAGGCAACTTTAAGTCGTTAGCGGAAATTAATCCTTATCATTTTCTAGGCTAGGTATAAAATTGGCTTTAGGGTTAAGTGGATAACGTTTAGTGACGTGGTTAGGTTAATATTTTTCCAATAACTGCTGTCGATGTAATTAAAATGATTGTTTCTTATAAAGTACGTGAATTGCCAATAGAAGTGTTGTTATGGCTTTAAGGTCATATCTAATTGGCTCAACCACCACTTGTAATCACAATTTCGTCATCGGTAGATAACGTAAGATTGAAATATATTACTTCTTCCATTTTATGGTTAAAGAACTTTATTCTCATAAGAAATTTACATTTCACTTATAATGAGACATATAGATAAACAATAACAATTGTACTACATTAAACACCGATGCTTGCTGCTGCTATATGTAACTTAAGTTTATTTTTGAAAACACTTAAACTATCACAATCCTTCAATTCGTTTGGCAAACTGTTAAATAGCTGTGCTCCCTCAAATAGTACCGTCTTTGTTCCATAGTTAGTCCTTGGTATTATTGTTTTGAGTATAAACTTATTTCTAATATTATGTGTATTACGTTTTATGTTTAGCTGTTAAAATAATTAAAACCAAATGTTACTTATTCCATCTAGTATTTAACCTAATTATTAAACGAGTTTATATATGCACGGTAAACAAATATAGCATAAACAGTACCCCGTTTATAAAATCGAAAACTGTCTGTTTTCGAGTAAATACTCATTTCTAACTATATTCTTTTTATATTTTTCTTCGTTTATTATTTTCAATCTTCTTTTGTTTTAGTTTTTTCTTTCTATTGTATAGCATTGTGGTTGCTGATAATTGATATGTTTTATTGTATTATTTTTGCAATTTATAATAATGACTAGTCCATGCTTGCCCTCGCCTCCTTCCGATACAGCGTCAATATAATTAAGCATGCAAGGATGCAATATATCCTCGAAAAAACGAAGTGGTAAGCATACAGCTAACGCACAATATGTCACGTACAGGACCGTCGAGTCTCGCCTAATGACCTCATTCCGCGAGATCCACTCTAGAAGAATCCACACTTGGATAAATCTCGCTTAAACGCAGCAAAGTTGAAGCAAAATAGCTTACACTGAGTTAAACTTTCACCATTTGCGATCTGTTAAGTGTGTTGTTGTATTCGTTCGTTTTGTTCTGGAGGAGTTGCTATATAAGACATTTTGTTTATACTTATAATGGGTTTAAAAAGTTTGTATGAAATTGTTGTGTTTGCGAATGGAAGTCTTCGAACCGTCGTCGCGTCGTTGTTAAATCATTTTGTCTGCACCGTTACTGGAATGTGAACGTTACAGATATTGAAAATGTTACTACACAACGAATTTACGAAGAATTTTGTATGAATGTACACGACCATAAAATTATAAAATTATAACTTAATTAAAAAAGTTTTATTTGTTTTTATAATCAAGACATTTAGCTTGGTTGTCATATTCCAGTAATACACTGGACCGCAAAGAAAAAGGGTCGGTTAGAAAATCTTTAATATATTCAAAAGTACCTGATCTATCTTTATGAAATAAAACTAACTATATTTAAGAATATTTTAATGTGCTTAAATGAAAATAAAAAAAATGAAACCAAGCTTTTTATTTTTGTAAATGTAAAATAAATAAAAACGCGTAGCTTTTCCAGTATTTTCGTAAATTTAGATTGGATAAAGATGTGCCGTTTTCACGTATTTTAGTACTTTGTGTTGCCTCCGCGAGCTCGTAATACTGCTGTTATGCGATTTGGCATACTTTCTACTAGGTTTTTGAAATGATGCTTCGTCCCTTGCGTGCTCAATGGGATTTAAGCTGCGTGCTGCGTGCTGGCCAATCCAAAAGTGTGATACCGACTTCTTGAAAATGAAAAATGATTTTTTTGCAATAAACACCAATTTAATTTCCTGAAAATAGTCAAAAACTATCTGAGCTGTATGCGGGCGGGCATTGTCTTGCATAAAAGTGACATTCTCGCCCATGTCCACTAAAAATGGACCAACGGAGTCATTCAGAATTTCAGTGACATGTCTTACTGCAGTTAAAGTGCCATTTTCTATCACCACTAGCTCAGTGCGGCTTTCGGAAGAACTCCCAGCCCACACGTGAGCAGAGCCTCTGCGGTATGGTACTCTTTCTTCTATATAGGCTTTGTTATAGCGCTCTCCCGACCTTCTGTTTTCCTCCCGTCGTGCTTGTGTAAACAGAATCTAGACTCGTCTGAAAACATAACTTTTGACCAGTCATGCAGAGTCTAATTCTCGTGTTCTCTACCATAACTCAACCTTGAGTT
The DNA here is from genome assembly GCA_947562085.1 of Eudonia lacustrata. Classification (NCBI taxonomy): domain Eukaryota; kingdom Metazoa; phylum Arthropoda; class Insecta; order Lepidoptera; family Crambidae; genus Eudonia; species Eudonia lacustrata. Next base: position 2,458,275 of record OX387313.1, on the reverse strand, counting down.
TCTGTGGTCTTTCTACTTTTGGGCCATTTTCAGGTCTTAATGGCTTTAAATGTGCTTCAGCCAGATGCCACCTTACTGTATCTGTACTCAGATTGTTTCCTCCAGCTCGTAAATGATGATTCTTTACTTCAACAGCCGTAAGAAAGCGATTTCTGAAAATTGTTAACACTTTATAGCGATTCTCCCACGCCGTCGTGCACCTTGTTCCAATTCCTGATTGGATCCAGTTTCATGGAAACGCTGGAGTACTCACTAAACTGTAGAAAAAGTTACACCAGCAGTTCTCGCTGTATTTCGCTGACTGCGCCTATCTTCACGCATTGTCAGGATTCTGGTACATTCTTCAGCGGTTAGCGACATGATGACTTCAGAATTATAATTTTTTTAAGGCAGATACATCATACTTATGGCATTTTTTGTGTCAAAACTAAAACAAATGCGAAACAATTGATTTGAACTTTTTAGTACTAAATTCAAAAAAGACTATTATTTAAAATTTTCAGTTTTTTATACATTTATGAAAAAATCAATAAAAAGGTTTTACATATTTTTTTAATATTCTTTAATTTAGTCTTTATTTCATAAAGCTAGGTCATGTGCTTTTGAAGATATTGAAGATTTTCTAACCGACCCTTTTTCTTTGCGGTCCAGTGTAGATACTCGATTTCTTAGTAATACCACAGCAATACATAAAAGAACAACCTAACTTATCAAACAAAGTACACGATAAGACAACAAATTGCTCATTTCGTTAATAATGATTAAGGAACGTAGGCTAAATATGATTTTTTTCTGCGGCACTGTATGCGGTGGGCTGTAAAAGACTTTTGTAGGTCAAGCAGACCATCACCTATCCTCACACATCCCAACGATTACAACAACCAGGTCGAGATGGTATGTGATCAGATTTTCCAGGGTAACAAAAAAGGCAGTCACTGTTGTGATAGTGATAGTAGTGCTACCTTTCCTCATATTCAACAAGAGGTAGCAAATACGTTGCTGGTTTTTGGGGTAATAATAACGAGTAATAGCTCCATCCCTAATATACGAGTATAGTGGCATCCTCAAAGTAAGTTTTATTGTAGCACTTAGAAGAGTCTAATTTTAAAAAGTTTAAATACATCTGTTTATCAAAATTAAGTGAAAGCGGCGCCATAAAACTTTTTTCGGGTAGATTTCCCGTGATGAAGAGCCCTCGTAAAATTATATTTTGCGCGCAAATAAAAACCGGTGGGCGAGGCAATTTTTAATTTCCCAATAGTCCATTGTAACGTGGATCAAGTCAGAGATGGATGTCGACACCTCTCGGAAGAGGGTTAGTTATGAAACATTGAGTTGAATTTTACCCATTTTTTCGGGTAATTGAGCTAGTCTGCTAAGGTAAAAATGAATTCCTGAAATAAAATTTGACGCGGTGTATTAATCACGCTTTATTGCTTTAAATAAAGCATATAAATAACATAGCTTTTTTATAATGAGCTTCTTGCCAGTTCTTCTCAGTACAAAGTCTACCACCCTGAAGACTAATCGAACCGATGGCGGAGAGGAGATTCATAAGTTCTCATTTTTGTAGCCTAAACTGATTTACAAATTATGAGTTTTTAATTCAATATTGTATTTTATTATTTTCATAATTGCCCCAGTCATTGATTACTCATTGCGGTCAACATAGTTCTACAACACGGTCAAGTCAAGTTTGAGCTCTGCTTTAAAGATGCCCCGGGGTTTGCGTTCTCGTCAACCGACTTGGAAAATCTACGTTTCGTCGTTATAATCAGAATAGCTGAATACCAGTGCAACGGGCCCCGCTTGCTGCGTATACTGAGCTGGGCGCAGTGTTGGCATCACATAACAGTGCGCAATATGTATGTCAATTTATTTATTACCGACTTCAAAAAAAGGAGGTGGACTGTATTTTTTTTAATGTTTGTTACCTCAGAACTTTCGACTGGATGAACCGATTTTTATGATTCTTTATTTGAAAGCTGGTGATTTCCGTGTGATCCCATTTTAATTTGGTAGAGTTCTGATGATGGTATCCTCAAGAAATTGAGGGAACTCCTCAAATATTGTAGGCATACCTATAGCGATTTTGGTATTTTCAGAAATAAGTCAAGCATTTGCATTCAGAAAGTATCATTTGATGAAGTGTAACTGCTGAAATATTTTTTACGTTTTAGTGCAATTTTATCAGTCAAATTTTTTTGAGTCGGTTTTTTTTGTAATTTTTTTTATTTTTGTTACCGATGTGTAAATAGGGTTTTGATAAGTGATATCAATAAATGTTTCTTCTTTCTGTCTTTTTAGTTAATTATCTCGCCGCTCCAATATGCCGGTTACGCTATTAAAGCCATAGGTAGCCAACAGCAAAGCTTTTACTTTTTAAATTCAATTGTATTACATATGATGCTGCGTTGTTTTCTCGCTGCACCAGTTGTCCTTACGTCTGGACTCCATTTCCACTTAACATTAGGTCGAGTGGAGTCATTTGCGAGAGCTATGTATAAAAAAAAAGAAAAAAAAATATGACACCTAGAAGCTCCAAAATATTTTATATACGCTTCATCATATTACTTGTTCCAGTTACAAAGAGTAAATGTCTTTTAGCAGAGGCTGGTCATTAATCAAATCTCTAATCCTAGATCACCTTCCAGCAGGTAAATTAACGAGCCCCTTAAAAACATACCTCTGACCTACATCGCCATGTTTTGCCCTCTATGGCCCACCACAAACCATTAATTATTATGTGAGGATAACAAGTAATTTATCTTTTGATAGCTTTGTATAAGGTCCTGCTTATTTTACAGCGAAATATTGATTGTTAGAGTTTTCTTGTTGTTGTGCGTGCTTTACGATTTCTAACACGCCTTCTCTATCGGGCTTTAGACCCCATTTCAATAGTTTGTTGCTCGATGGTAGGAGTTCATGACTTCTTTCGGATTCCAAACCTGATAAAAAGTTAATTATTTACTATGGGAAAGCGCTTATAGTAAGTAGTGGTGATAGTGCCGAAAGTGAAAGATCACTCGACCCAGGATACTTTACTACTGAGGATCTGTCTGTCGCACCTCTAACTGTGGGAACACAAAACCCCTACTTACATTGTTGTTATTGTTACAAAATTAGATAAAGTTGTGGGATCTTGCCAAAAATATTTAATACCAGTCTTATCACTTATCACTAACCAAACCACCTATTTTCTATCGCTTATACTACGGCGAGTGCTCTGAAGAACTGTTTGACCTTATCCCACCTTCTTCTTTCCTCCATAGGAGTACACGTGCTGCTCTCCGGAGTCATCGCTTCACTGTCACACATATCCCATCACGCACAAAGAAATTTGGTGACTCGTTTCTTTGTCGCACCTCCAAAAGATGGAATAGTCTACCAGCACACGTTTTCCCTCCTTCCTATAATATGGGGTCCTTCAAACGAGGCGTGAAGAGTGCAGAGTGCTGCGTTGTTTTCACGAAGACAACTTCGCATCTGGACTCCATTTCCACTTAACATCAGGTGGTATGGAGTCATTTGCCGTGCTAAGTATAAAAAAAAACCTTTATTAAAATATACTCCCTGCTAGAAATCAAACCTGGGACCTCAAGTATCAGACCTTTAATCTAACCACAATACCACTAACCGTTAAAAAAGTATTTATTACCGGCATCGGACAACAAAGCTTAAGTAAATCGCACAACGCCCGTTTAGCAGCGTAAAATAAAGACATCCCAAATTAAATTGCGCTTACAAAATCTACAACGGCATGAGTCCTCTTTAAGCCGTGGTTGCCGAAGCCCAATTACTCGGAAAAACCTGCTTCCCGGAAAATATCCAAATACGATCATTAATTACTTTAGTTGCCCGCCGTGAGAGGTAAAGTGAGAATAAGCTTTTGTCCGCTGTTTTGCATACTTATCCTTAGTTGGGACGGAAGATGCTTATTGATTAAGCTGCTATGATATTGTGGTTAAACCCTTTACCGTATATTTATTATTACTGGGTGTTGGGTAAAAGGTAGCGCATGTTTACTTTTTGCTCTAAATATGGCCGTTTAATACAACGTTGTTACCACTCGTATAATAAACTTTACTCAGTTACTCCAATAGTTTATGTAGGGCATGTGGAGAGTTAACGGAGTCAATGCAGCACCTACTGTGTGACTGCGACTCTCTGGCTAGAAAAAGAATGAAACACCCCTGTGACCCTGAGACCACGGACCCTGCAAAGGGTTCGAAACGTCAGGATAAACATAAATTAAAAGTAATTAATGTAAAATAAACGCAAGTAGATCCGTAGAAGTTGTTTCATTTCAATGTGTAGTGTTCGCGTAAACTTCAGAAAACAATATGTCTTTAATTTCTTTACCTCATATTTGGCGTTGTCATACTCTAGTCTAATATCCTGTGGCAGACTATTAAATAAATACGGCAGGCACTTTTCTAATGTCCTATCACCATAGTTGTTGTTATACTCGTACATGGGAAAAGGTTGTGCCAAACAGTCTAGAGAAATACAGGAACCACCCGGCCCCGTATATCATCCAGAGTATTGTAACAGTGTCCCAGAAACATGACTCTGTTTTAACCCCCATAGGGGCATTATTCACTGAATGTTTGCACGGCACATTGTTTTTAATATCAAAAGGTATGAGGGCCCTATTTCGGGGAACGTAAGCGATTCACGGAGGACGGTGAATAACTGGATTTTATGAAACGACTTACGTTTCACGAATACTTTGCAACGGATATAGTTGCAAAAATCTTTTTTTGCAACTATATCCGTTAATCAAAAAAAATGCTTGTTTAGATAAAGAATTGTAATAAGTGTACCTAAACTATTTTTGGTAAGTAAGAGAATCATTTAAAAAATCATATAAACAATAAGTAAATAGCCCACAACTGTTCCACTGCTGGGCAAAAGCCTCCATCATTGAAATAAAGTCATTACTAGAATTAATGGGTAATGCCTTAATAATAAAAAATCTGTAAAAAATAAAATACGTACATGAGACCTAAGTAAACCGCCTCTGTGGTCTAGTGGTTAGGACCACCGGTTTAGACCCAGAGGTCCAGGGTTCTATCCCCTGTTGTAGCCCCTGTTTGTGTACTCGGTTTGGTTGGTGGTAAATATTTCTCTTTATCATCAATGTTTGTAACATTGTTGTGTTCCGGCAGCTAGAGATGAGATAGCCAATGCATCACTAGTTGAGGATTCCGGGTGAAGCGTGCTTGTACTAATTTGCCTTAACATCACTCATTGAATCGAACGACGATTCGTCGAATTGTCGACGACGTGGTAACCCTGGTCGGCTCGATTCACTGGCCCTTCGGAGAGACGTTGCGTCTCTCTGTATATTTTATCGCCTTTATCATGGGGAGTGCTCTGAGGAATTGTTCGGTTTGATCCCTGCCGCTGATTTCTTTCACCGCACTACACGCAATCGACTGTCTTTCCATCCACACCATCTTAATGGATGGCGTTCTACTACTACTACTGTACGTTTCTCACGTAATTTTTTACTACGAACTACAGTGCTGTGGAACCAGCTCTCAGCGGCGGTATTTCCGGACCAATACGACTTAGGGATCTTCAAGAAACGAGCCTATTCCTTCCTTAAAGGCCGGCAACGCATCTGTGATTCCTTTGGTTTTGCGGGTGTCCATAGGCGGCGGTGATTGCTTCCCATCAGGTGACCCGCTTGCTCGTTTGCCTCCTTCTAATATAAAAAAAAACAAAAAAAAATACTCATCATCTGGTGAGATCAAGGCACTGTACTTACCCGTAAAAAAACAAGTTTTTTTTTTTTTTTTTATTGTGACACGCCATAATGGCTTCACCCTGCCTGATGAAAAGCAGCCAGTGAAGCCCAAGAAGTGAAAGCGTTCATCACAGCGCTACCACGCTATGCCGAACGCTCACACTATGGCGGCCTGTATAAATGCTTTTTCACGCCCCGCTTAAATAACCCGGGAGAGAAAGAGGAGGGAAACACGTGTGCGGGAAGCGCATTCCACATACGGGCAGTTCGGGAAAGGAACGATTGTCCAAACTTTTTGGTACGTGTCTTGATGGTCAGCACGGTATGAGGGTGGCTTCTCAGACCTGCACGCGTCGATCTGGAAAGGAATGGAGAGGGAGGAATGAGGTTAAAGAGCTCCTCAGAGCATTCACCGTGGTAAAGGCGGTAGAAAGCACTAAGGGAAGCAATGTCCCTACGTAGCTGTAACGGCTCCAGACTGGTTGTAACGTCATCGTTACCGATAATACGGACAGCACGTCTCTGCAACCTGTCAAGAGCTTCGAGCAAGTACTTGGCGGATCCGTCCCAAAGATGAGAGCAATACTCCACGCAGGAGCGCACCTGAGTCTTATACAAAAGACAACGTTGCTCAGGCGTGAAGAACCGCTTCACTTTGTTCAGGATTCCGAGTTTACGTGAGGCTGTGGTTACGATGCTCTCAATATAGCTCTTCGGGTTGAGGTCGCTGTGTATGTCCATACCTAAGAGACTGAGACCAGTCTGGATGGGTAATAGGTTGCTCTGGAAGGAGGGCTGGGGTTAATCCATCGGCTGTAATAACAATAACACTTACGTCAAATCGACGACAGTTCAAACCTCAGAAAAATGTATTGCTCTAAGGTTCAAACAAAGCAATGTCGTTCAGTATCCAAACTGCATTATAAGGAGTTTTGTGTAATAGTGTTCTGTTCCTTTGTTTAGTAACGAATAGCTTTAACCAAAGGCATGCCTTAATCCAGCGCTTCCTTGGTATCAGGTGCAATCCTCAGAAGTGCACTTGGAATGCGCGTGGAATTACTTTGTTCCCCTTTAACTAACGGATTAATATGCTATATTTAAGAATATTACGTGCTCTCATATTTACAGCTTATTTTTAAACGGCTTTAGCGATTACATCTTTGCTCTCTACTTATTCTCATAAACTTTGAAAGCGCTATTTAAAAAAATGCAATCATGATTATGAAAATTCATTCAGGTGGATGGATGAGTGCATTTCTTTGCCTGTGTGTATGAGGAGCTCGACGGCGCAGTAGTTAACGCGCTCGGTCTGCGATTGCTTAGGTTAAGCCACTTTCGCAAAGGCCGGTCATCGGATGGGTGACTAAAAACTTATCATCTCGAGATTCTCCGTGTTCGGAAGGCACGTTAAGCCGTTTGTCCCGGCTGCATTAGCAGTCGTAACAACCACCAATCTGCACTGGGCCCGCATGGTGGTTTACGGCCCGTTCTCCCTATCCATCCATAGAGAAGGCTCGTGCCCCAGCAGTGGGGACATAAAATGAGCTGATGATGATGATGATGATGAAAGAAAACGTTGCGTAAATAAAACTAAAAATCTTGTTGGCGGGAAAGTAAAGAACCACGTTAGCAGTAATGTTAAAAAATTTAATTTTTTTGGCGGATACTAACGTTGGATTAATAAATGTAAAGTTTTCGTTAACGGTCATGACTATAATTAGTGCAGTATGAATTGATTACAAATAGATATAAATTTAGTATTTTTTTAAATAGTGTGTAATTATTATAAACACATAAAGTCACTTTCCTTAAAAACACGTTTAAACCATTGCAGACTGTAACAAGAAGCAACTCGAAACAATCTTAAAGTAGGTATGTATTTCCAACTTTATTTGCATACTTTTTTATTAACGATCAGACATAAACAGTACAGTTTAGTACTCTTATAGCAGCGCAACATATATTCGACGCTAAAGATAACAATCTGAACACTTGGCGCGTATAATACATTTGAGAGAGAGAGAGAGAAATATAAAAAAAATAACGCCGCATAAAGGAGAGGGCAACTCCTGGGTAATATTATGATATTATGTTATTGGCGGGCTGCCAATAGGAAGTCCGTTGCACGCTTACGTCGTGGTCCTGCGAGCCGGGTGCCGAATTTCTATGAGCTGCAAAACGCGGTACAGTAGCACTTATCATGTTATTACCGAGATAAAAAATAAATAGAAGTGATTGGACTAGGCTATCAGAGTCTGATTACGGTCCGGGTAGCAGCATATAAATTTCGTAATGATGTTGTAACAGTTTGTAGGTTTGATATACGAGACTAAAGAAAAGTAGGTAAAACATTGTAATATTTACAAACAAAAATGGTTTCATCCAGTAGTATCATGACTTTCCTTGTATTCATTTCGGTATGTCATAAAAATCTGTGCCCAAAGGAATTGTATTGTAATTACGTATCATTATCATCATTAAGTGCCATCTTCATACTGAAGTTAGGAGATTACGAGAATTACGTACCTATGCGTCGACGAATATTATTGATTTGCTCTTAAAATTGTCACAAACGCATTTTGTTTCCATTCAAGGTTTTTCATGGAAATGAATGCTAATGAAGCTTTTTCTTTAACAACCTGTTTGCTTTTTCAACTGTCCGAAAACGGACAAAGAAATTTTCGCATAATATTTGTAAAAATTACCATATATTTGATTTCAATTTAAACTGCAAAGGGTGTGCGTGCCTGAATAAGCTTCTAAATAGCTATTAATAAAACTAACGAAGCCACTGTAACTTTGGGCATGAATTATGTTTCGAGACGAGGCCATTATTCATAAGCTGATTATGAAGTTAGCACACTGGACTTGGTGCCATTATGGCAGGGCTTTTGGCGTCGGTTAGAAAATGACGTCAAAGTATTTAGGGCACTTTATTTATGTGACGTTATTATTTTAAACCTTCTGGATGCCTCGGTGGCCGTGTGGCAAAGCGCTCGGCCTGATACCCGAAGGTCCCGGGTTTAAGTTTGTTTCGGATTTTTCGATGCATAGCCCCGGGTTTGTAATCAACAGCCCGCATTCAAATCCAAATTTAAATCGTTAATTTGGAGAGAATAATTTTACAAATGTTTTACAAATGTTCTTTTAAGTATAGTGCTCCATTCTGTCAATAAAATTACCATGCATAATCTCAGTTTAAAAAGTCCTATACACCGTTTCCGAAGTTTTTTTTATCATAAGGTTTAGGGGTTTGAGCTTAAACTGGTTTGGAATTTATTAAATACCGCCGAATTTATTAGGCCGCTCGCAGTTTCATCCGCGTGGTTCCCGTTCCCGTAAGAATATCGGGATAAAAAGTATCATATGTGTTAATCCAGGTTATATAAACTATCTGTATGCCGAATTTTATCCAAATCCATTCAGTAGTTTTTACGTAAAAGAGTAACAAACATCCATCCATACTTACAAACTTTTGCGTTTATAATATTAGTAGGATAAGTATGAGCGAATGTAAGAATTTTTTGGATGCAGTTTATTTCCGGATCCTTATTATACAGATGCATGCACATCCACCTATCCAAAACTGTCATATTACTTCAATAAATGTTTAACCATATGCCTTAGACATAAAGCTCAAAGTCTATTGTGATAATTTGACAGCGATGTCCAAGCGTGTGCATATCATTGATCCGATGTTTCGGGACATTGATAGCGCGGCTTGTCAGTTCTGCCGTCTTATGGAAAAAGGGCACAACTAACATTTTTTTTAAATTTGAGTTAGATACATATTTGGAATCAGGAGAAAAAGGCCTATCTTTTCCAACCCGTTTTTCTGCTGATTTGAAAAATGTTAGATGTGCCTTTTTAATTATGACGGCAGAATTGTTCTGCGAAGGAAAATGTTAAATGTAAGACGCTTTTACAAAAGCACTATAAAATTCTAAAAGCACTCCGTGATTTTAATTAAAAATGAAACGCTTTAGCATTGACATGTAATTAAATTTTACAAAACTTTTATGTTGTTTAATAAATAGGTCGTCTACACAAGTTGTGTTATTTTATAATCATGCGTCGTACTTTTAGCAACTGCGAGCAGTTTGTAATTTGCCTAAGCAGTAGCATCAGGGCCAATAAAAATTGCAATATATTGAACTAATATTAAAATATGGACGTACACTTTTTAGTTTTAACTACTCATAACATATTTTTATACTATCATGGCCACTAAAGTAAAAGTTAACGGGCTGTTTAACATCTTTGTGTCCATATCGGATACTCAAGAACATCAATATATTGTAAGAGCTACTTAAACCTTATTAGGTACATGAAACAAAATTATTATAATAAAACAAAAAAAACCCGACTGCTAAAACAACTATAGAAAAAACAATAATATACTCGTGACTAACATAAAAAATAACTGCAAAGAGAAAAAACTGAAAAGAAAAAAACAAGCTTTACGATCCCAGAATTCCATTTGAGCAATGTTGAATGCAACGTGAAATATTTCCTTGTCTGATACCTTTACATAAATAATAAAATCTATATTAAATGAGTATTTATAAATTCATTGAATATGATAGTTGTCGCAGGCGGGGACAATCACCAACCAATCAAAGAGAGAGCGGAGATAATTGAGCTAGCCACGGCGGCCGCTTTAGCTAACAAACAAATACATACATACATACATACATACATACATACATACATACATACATACATACATACATACATACATACATACATACATACATACATACATACATACATACATATATACATACATCCATACATACATATATACATACATACATACATACATACATACATACATACATACATACATACATACATACATACATACATACATACATACATACATACATACATACATACATACATACATACATACATACATACATACACTCGAAAAACTTAACCCTCCTTCTGACGCAGTCGGGTAAAAACGTCGTGTATTTTTGAGTGTAAGACAATGATATTAAACAAAAGCATTTTGTTTACCTACCAGCAAGTTTTGCGAAGTAAATGCAAATTGGGAAACGCCACTGTAAAATAGCGCTATAGGTTGTAATTAAGGTGTCGCGTTGGCAAACCGAAGTGCAATTTGTGACAGGCTGCGAAACGCGCGGCAGCGGCAGGTGTATCGTTACATTCATCTGAGAAACGGAACACTAACAGAAATTCGAAATATGTTGTAAACATAATTATAGTCGACTAGCGGCCTGTCCTGGCTTCGCACGGGTGGACATTTTTTTTAAATATAGCCTATGTTTTTTTGTATGTTTTGACAACCTCCTAAAATGCCTTAGGACGGAGTAAGTCCATATGCGGAGGCAGCAGAAGGCAGGCCCGATTAACCATCGGCACTATGCCACAAAGCAAATGCTTCACAGAATGCACATCTCAACAAATAGTTTGTGTAGGGCATGTGGAGAGGAAACGGAGTCAATGCAGCACCTACGTGTGACTGACTCTCTGGCTAGGAAAAGAATGGGACTCCTGGGGTCGGCCTATCCAAAACCGGAGGACTTCTCAGGCTCTTTGCTCTTAAGGACGTTGCCAAACTTATGGCATCTATCTTTACAGAAGAGGAAGAGTGAAAGGATGGGGTTGCGCAAAAGATCCCGATGGGTCGAAGTGTTACTGATAGAGGGAAACCTCAGCAGGCCCTAATAAGATAAGAAAGGATAACATTTACCACCCTCATTAAACAGTCAACAGCGCCGCTACACACGACTTTAAAGTTCATTCTGACCCCCCCTCCCCTCCAACTGTTATGTTATAAAGTCAAAGGTGTCAGACATCCTTGCACAAGCACAAGGGACCATCATGCGTCAGGTCATAACGCCAGATCAGGACACGCCGAAGCGCATTTTTCATCCGGTACTTTTAAGACTAGTGTCTCGAGCGAGTTGCCCCGTGGACAAGTATAGTCCACTACCTACTAACCAGATAGGTTACCGGAGCTGTAAGCTCGATCACTTCTCGTTGTACTAAGAGTACAACTCGCAGTTTCCACTGCAGTTTTTTTATGCAGTCAACAACCCGCTATACACTACTTTAAAGTTTATACTGACACCCCCTACCAACCTATCGGTTACAAAGTAGGTGTCAGAATAACCTTACGCAAGCGTAAGGGACCATCTACGTCAGGTCATAACGCCAGATCAGAACACGCCGGTCCGCATCCTTCATCCAGTACTTTTAAGACTAGTGTCTCAAGCTAGTCGCCCCTTGGACACGTATAGTCCACTACCTAATATCCAAATAGGTCACCGGAGCTGTAGCTCGCTCACTTCTCGTTGCACTAAGAGCACAACTCGCAGTGTGCTTTGCTTATGCAGTCAACAGTAAAAACTTTATTAAAGCGTAAAGTGGGCGGAATCTAGTGACTATGGTTTTATCGGCAATGCACCAAATTAGTGACCAAAATGCGCCAAACGGTTCGATTTCATTTGTCGCACTTATCCGGTTTATTGAGTCTTCAATTACACATATTGTATAGATATCCACTAATATCTCTTTTAGAAATAAGTCAGCTGATAAGTTGCTCATCTTTTGTGTTTGTGCTTTAAATAATATTTTTTTTTTCAAGGTAGTAAAATGCATTAGTTTTTATGTGTTGAATTCTTGAATAATGAATATACAAATAAATTTGTTTATAAAGATACAATTAGAGTTATTTAAATTGAAATTGACAAAACAAGATATTGAGATTCTCAGTAGTTGAGGATTAGGGGGGAAGTGCGCTGTTACTTTTATTTTCAAATATGTTCCAAGAAATGAAGACAAGAAATGCCCTTGCTGAGTTTCAGCAAGTTTTGCCGTTTTCACGACAAGCAATAATTACATTTTTGACTTTATTATGAAATGTGACAAGAAACTCAGCAAGTGTCCAGCTCTTTTCTCCCTTACAGCGTCAAAAATATTGGAAAATGCCCCAATAGCAGGACACTTTCCATTACAATTTACATAACACTTTCCATTTCCATTACATTCCAGTCGCTAAAATATAGCTATTGTGATACATTCGTTTGTACAATAAAAAGTTTGTGAACTAGTGTATCGACAAACGTCTTTCTTTTATAAGCGCTTTAAGGCGCTCTGTTACTTTACCGAAAGTATTTTGCATAGTCACCCATAATTGCCACCAGCGTTTCTGAAAATATATAACTGCGTTTTGTCATATTGCTCTTGTTTTAGGAACGGCTGTAATAATACAGTACATGTTCAGCGAACCGTTACGACAAGATATTACGATTCTGATCTTATTGGAAATAATTTTTGACAACGTATCGCGTTGACATGTCCTTATTTTAAAGAATACAAGGAAAAGAGTTTAGTCACAAAATAAGGTGATTGCAGAAGACAATCTTCATACAAAAGCGCTCGAGCAACTCACGAACACACTGATCTCGGAACAGGGACTCTATTTTTGATTCCTTCGCCTCGAGTCGAGCGCTTGCTTTCTACTGATTTTCGTTCGACATTTAACTTTCCATATTTTTGAATCGCTCGACCGCAACGAGTGCCCTTACTCACTCGTTGCAGTCCAGGGACGCAAAGCGATTGATAAAATAACCGTCAAAATCAACACTCGTTTGTTTTTTTAAATAGAAACATGGATATCACGTTTCGTTTTCATTGCGGTTTCTCTTAATTCTGCGTGGAACGGATAACATCCAACAATTCGTAATAAAATTAAATTTTACACAAACTCTTTTAAAATTTACACAAACTCTCCACATTTGCATGCCGTGGCGGTCAATAATAGAAGGCTGTACTTAGCATGTAAGATGTTATTGTATGTTACATAGTTTTTTGTGTTAGTACAAGTTTTCGCTGACTGTCCTTAATAAATAAATAAATAAATAAGTTGGCATCAGCACCGGAAACGAACGATTCAAAAATACGGAAAATCGGCGTCCTGTGACTTGGGAGACGAGTGTGACTTAATCGCATGCGACAACACAATGTCATACGTGCGATTCAAAAACAGATCCCCAGCAGCGCTATTCTCTAAGCAAAACAGCGTTGATCTCGACATTGAACTCACTCATAACTTGCAAACGAATGTAGACTTTATTACTAATTAAAAGTAGGTTGAAATTCGTTTGCAAGTTATGAGCGAGTTCAACGTCGAGTTCGACGCTGATTTTCTTAGAGAATAGCACTACAGCTCGGAACAGTCCAAGCGCGTCTGTTGCGTGATTCCGTGCTTGCGGTATGTTTTGAGCTTACCTTCTGGGTCTATTATGGTCTTATGGGTGGGTTTATTTTGCGGTTTAGTGTAGCATCTTATATTAATTTCATGTCAAGTTCACCATTATCAAATCAACAGACTTACAAAAAGGACATGCGCGTACTTGGTACGCTGATGACAATAAAAGAGTTACATTCTTCCCAAATAATAATTTAAGCTTAGATGAACGATTGGTCTCGCTGCGCTCGACTAGACACCGCGCTACCAAGAAACAATAGCTCCGTGAATGCGGCAACACAATATTGTAGTGTGTGTAAGGCTTCCAGAGTCTGTGACAGAAAAGAGCGAATTGAGCGCGATTATTTTACGCATTGATTTAGTTGAATTATATCCTGACGTTTCGAACCATTTCCATGGTACGTGGTCACAGGGCCACAGTTTACCACCAGGCTGGGATCCTATCCAACAGTGTGTAAAATAAACACGAGTAGATCCGTAAAAGTTGTTTTTTTTAAACTTTATAAAAAAATATAAATAAGACATTTTAAAGAAATACATAAATAAACATAAACACAACAGAACATATCATCAATTCATCAGTATGAAAATGTAAAAACCATATGACTCATACCTTTCAATGGAAATGCACGCCACGACTCCTGAAAAGCGCAGGCATTCTTTAAATTGCAATCGCGCAGTATAACAAGTCATAACTTCTGTAACAAGTATCGGAGCAGGCAATATCTGTTACCACGCTCGCTCACTTTCAAGTTATGGTAAACGTCGCACACACAGTAAGTCATGTTTACTATCTTTAATTTTCTATACTAGTGGCCGCTCTCGGTTTCACCCGCGTGGTTCCCGGTTTCACCCGCGTGGTTCCCGTTCCCGTGGGAATATTTGGATAAAAGTATCCTATGTGTTATTCCCGGTTATAAACTATCTGTATGACGAATTTCATCAAAATTCATTCAGTAGTTTTTACGTGAAAGAGTAACAAACATCTATTTCATACTTACAAACTTTCGCGTTTATAATGTTAGTAGGATACGTAGTTAGAGTATTGAAATATTTTGCCAAACGTTTTCTATATTTTTTTATTTATGTAACAATGTTTTATTTTTTAATATACCATCTATATATGCACAAGCACACACACAACACTACCTACAGTCACACTCGCACACCATAGGCCATGTCAGAATACCAGCGGCGTTGTGGTGGTGATTGTTTCTCAGCACCGCAACGGCACAAGCTGAGGCAGGGTCCTAGTTGGCCTTCAAACACATTCATGTTTCCTTGTTGTTTAATTATTATTATTTTTATTTTTTCCTTTATTTATTTTTACACATATTACTTTACATTATTAAATATTTTCTAAAAAACAAAACAAACATTTAAAAATATAAAAAATAGGGTCCACCGGCATCGGGACCAGGGTCCAAACTACCGGTGATTAGGGCTCCAGAGACAGGAACCTCCTCACAATGCGTGCCGTATCGAGGAGAACTGCCTTCTGAATCAGGCCCTTGATCCAGCCGCCTAACGAGAGCCTCATGAGATGTTGATCGAGGCTCTTGGCCATCAGGCCGTTGGCCGTAACAACAATCGGCACGATGACAGCCGTGTCCACATTCCACATGTCGACAACCTCATGTGCTAAGTCGAGATATTTGATTTGTTTCTCTTTCTCAGCTTAATTAATTATTATTATTATTTCCTTTATTTATTTTTTCACATATTACTTTACATTTTTAAATATAAAAAATATATTATTATTATTTTTAACATGTTTTCTTCTTCTTCTTCTTAAATGGACTTAATGGTTCAATAAGCTTATATTGTAAAACAGTAAAACTAAGGCTACACAGTAAACTTTATTAAGTGATTTAAGAGTCAATACAAGTAAAAAGTGAAGTGATGTTTGTATATGAGGAGCTCGATGGCGCAGTGACAAACGCGCTTAAATATCTACGCGCGTCTACAATTGCTGAAGTTAAGCAACTTTTGCAAAGGCCGGTCATCGGATAGGTCACCAAATATTTATCATCTCGAGCTCCTCCGTGCTTAGGAAGACACGTAAAGCCGCTGGTCGCCGCTGCATAAATATACGTTGACAACCACCGCACCACACTGGGCCCGCCGGTTTTATGGCCCATTCTTCCTGATGAGTTTTCATCTTTAGAAGACTTGTACCCCAACAGTGTATTTATATTTATGACGCTGTAAGGGAGAAAAGAGCTGGACACTTGCTGAGTTTCTTGCCGGTTCTTCTCAGTACAAGATCTCCCGCCCAGAGTAGATAGACTTACGAACCGATGGCATAAATGACGTTCATAAGAGCTATTTGTAGCCTAAACTGAATAAATGATTTTGAATTTTGAATTTTTGAATTTTGAGTGGGGACATAAAATCCGATGGTGATATTGAAGGTGATGACGTAAGTTACTGTTCAGTTACAACTCCAGTACCTTTGAACCTGACATTCTGTATCAATCGACATGTGTTGTTAAACTCTCCATTTTGGCGCAGTTTAATTTCACGGTGAGCTAGTAAGTGGGGCCGCTAGTTTTTTACCGTTTGCGCCTTTTGCCAGTAGCTACGAAATATTTCAATTTCATTCAATGCACTCGGAATTTAAAGCCGACTGTTTATGATCGCTGCGGCGCGACGATAGGCTGTAGCAGTCAGTATGTGTAAAATACATTTCAGCTGTCGACTGTTCTACCGTTCCAATTTTGGTATGCGTTCCCGATTTTAATTTATATTTTCGGGTATGTTATGAAATATTTTATTTGATGGACGAAGTGAATGGTATGGTATCAAGAAAGAAGTGGATTGAGATAAGTGTTTTTAAGTAGGTTGCACTTTATAATGAACTCGGGTTGTTGGTTTCTTTTTTACTATTTAAAAGCCCTAAACCTTCATGACATCTCGTGGTAAGTGACAATAAGGAAAATAAAAATGTTTCTATTAGAACAGAAAGTGTATTTACCAAAATATTCACTGACAGGCAAACCATAGGATTTTTTTTTAGTTGATGGCTTCGTGCAATTAGCACATTTAGCCAGTGTCAAAGTAATTTTCCTTACAAGTAATACATAAATAGGCAATATTTTCTGTATGATGATGATGAATGATAAAAGAAATGAAAAGTGAGAAATGATATACCCCCCAACCCCTCGAGTAGCTCAGTAAAGATGTGGGCTTTACTAAGTCCTCACGCGGCGGACTTCTTGAGAGAATTTGAAAAGTACCGTTGCACTGTTTTGTTTCATTTGCCAACACTCATGCACACTCACGAACACTCGACATAACACAAATTTTAGAAAATAAAACAAAGCCGCAGACATGACTCTTCACTTTCTCGCCAAGAAGTCTTAAAACCATAGGTTGTCAAACAATGTTGATAAATACCAAAAAAAATTTAGGACAAGTTTATGAAAAATTCTTTAAAAAAAAATAGAACAGACCAGACCACCACACAACCACCACTTTACAGCCTTCACTACTACTTCTAATGTCTATAACTTCGCTGCCCAAAAATGGTAACAATAGAAAAATCAATTGTTATGTGTCACGTTTAACTCACGGGACAGGGAAGTTATTAACACTGATATACCAGAACTTAGCTACAAGTACCGCTTTGTCAGAATGAACTTAGCAAGCAGAATAGGTACCTTAATCAGAACACACTCGTCTGCCCAACCGCATGAAGACCAGTCAAGGGAAAACACCAGCCAACTACGCGATACTCCAACCACACTAACTTGTAATTATGTGATATCAAGTTGCCTGTAAAATTTATTAGACGGCGTGAAGTTGCCAGCACTTACATATAGCACCATTAGACAAAGAGTAGAGTTAGCACACAAATTGCAAACTTGTTTTGAGACTAGCTTTTGTCTGCGGCTTCAAGTGTGTATTTGCATATGTTTTGAGCACTGTATTTGGCTGCGATAGTCGAGTGGCAGAACGCTCAGCCCAATACCCGAAGGTCCCGGGTTCAAAGTTCAAAATTCAAAATCATTTATTTTGTTTAGGCTACAAGTAGCTTTTGTGAATGTCACTATGCCATCGGTTCGTAAGTCTACACAGGGTTTGTACACAGAATTGAACTCAGACCTTGTTCTGAGTTCAATTCTCAGGTTTGGAAAAATGTAATTCGGTTTTTTCGATACATAGCCCGGGTTTGTGATCACCAACCCGCATTTGGCAAGCGTGTTGATTAAGCCATTATCCATCAATTGTAGCCATGACTTTATTTCAATGATGGAGACCTTTGCCCAGCAGTGGGACAGTTACAAAAAATTTTGATTTGAAAAAAGTTATAGGCTGTTCACAAGTTTATAAATGACTGTATTGTAAACAAACCGATAATATCTTAGTAGTCCAGTCATTAAATGACTGGACTACTGAGATATTATTTGGTAGTTCTACCTGGAAAGTTTTCCGGAAGTTTTGAAAATAGGTGATTCAATAGATTTCGACGTGTTCTTTTCGAATTTTCACTTTGCCACCTTGTATCTTTGCCGCTCGCGCCGCCATATTAGAGAAATGGCGCTCAAAAACAGTTTTTTGAGAATAACTCCATTCCGACTCATTTACAATAAAAATATTTTTATAATAAATTAAACGAGAGAAAAATTTCTACAATTTATGTATTTACCTTTTTTTGTGATCAATAGTTTCAGCGTAAGAGCGCCACAAAGTCCACTCCAACGCGCGTTTTGGCCAAATAACTCATTTCCACACCACCATGAGGTAGAGTAAAGCCTCTTCCTCACCAGGTAGGTGCGTTTTCGTTTCGGTACCGCCTCTGCACCATATCAGTACAGATTATTTACCAAGCGCATGTAATCAAATGAGAGTTTTCAGACCGAGTCGTTTTGGTACAGATTTTTTACCGAGCGCATACGTGCGACTCTGCATATAATCTGTACAGAGCGGTCGGCCGCGCGCCTCACTCACACCAGTCACACACATCACACTCAGCGACTGTACAATATCGAATGAACAATACCGTACCGAAAACATCCAGAGCCTGTCAGGAAATGTTTTTCAGCGAAAAATCTGTACAGATTCGGCGCAGAGGCGGTACCGAAACGAAAACGCACAGATGAGTGGTGAGGAAGAGGCCTAAGTGGCGCGTTTTTTTTTTGTGGTATTCCCAGTAGGCCTAATCCACTTGTAATGCACTGTTACAAAAATTAGCGCATCTTCTTTCGCTTCGTTATTTTTGATGGATCAGGTTTTGCAAGTTTATCGTCTTCGGTATACTAAGCAAAATGTCACAAATAGAAATTTCTTTCACGTCATCCGCGATGGAATCATCAGCTTCGTTGTAGTCCTCTTGTTCCTCGATTTCGTCATACGTTTGCTCGAGAATAGGCTCTGTTTCTTCGTCCTCATCGCTATTTTGTAGTGGAACGTGCGAATTATTACGGGTCTCATTGCAATTCGTGCATATAACGGAGCACTTTAATCCAGCCTTTCTGCATCCACAGGCACCTCGACATCTCTTTTTGTATTTGCAAGAAATAAGTTTCGGCAAGCTTCCCGGAGCTGGGGGCTCGAGCGTGGTGACAGGAATTAGCCCATTCTTGTTTTTTTTTTCATCCCCATTGCTCTGCATTTTTTTCAACTCCATACCACTGCTGAACCTGGTGATAGGTTCGGAACGAATGTTGTCGTGCTGCTACTTCTGTCGGTGGCAGCGATGCAATAATAAATTTATTTTTATTTGCTGATTTTTTGAAGTACGTAATATCTACAGTTGTTTAACGACATACTTTTTACGCCATTATGACCGTACAATGCAAGGAGGAAGCACTCTCCAGCTTCAGCAATGATCTTTGGATCGGCATTTTGGTTTTTGGAATGCCTGGACAAGCTCGTTTAAATCTCGGTTTTTTCGGAGTACATTAGCACATTTTATTTTTCCTTGATAAAAGAGTGCTGATGTTGTATCACAGCCACTGAAGGCGTGCAAAAATAACATGTAATCTGCGGTTGTTTTATCTATGATACTTTTTGTCGAATATATTCGTTGCGAAATTTTTCCTTTTCCTGGTTTGAGAATATATATCTTTGAACGCGTAGATAAAGCCGTCAAAGGAATAAGAAGATCTACATCTTCGCCGACAACTATTACGGAATAAAATGTAGATGATGCTGATTGCCGTATTGATTATTACTATATTTATTATTATTATATTATTATTACAGATGTACCTGCAATGAATCTTACAGGCAGTAGTAGACCGGGTCTTGGTTCGCGGCTCTCGTACGCTGAGACTATTGATTTTACAAAAAAAAGGTTACCAAATAAATTGTAGGAAATTTTCTCTAGTTTCATTTATCATATAATTGTTTTCATCGTAAAATGAGTTGGAAAGGAGTTATTGTCAAAAACTGTTTTTGGGCGCCATTTTTCCAATATGGCGGCGCGCGCGGCATAGGTACGAGGTGGCAAAGTAAAGATTTTAGAAGAGCACTTCACACAGTAAAGATTTTTAAAGAAAACTTCCTAGGTAACCCCCTTATTAAGCACCAAATAACTGTACTACAGTGTCAGTTTAGTTTATGGTAGTGAAACTCAGTCTTTCTTGCTTGCCTGCCGTCGTGGTTCCAAACCATCCCTGTGGCAGACAAGGGATGGTATTCAAGTTTTAAGTGGATGAGCATTTATTCTTCATGACCATTGTATAATTCATAATTCAACTGATACCAGCATCTGCCTATACTCATCACACTATAGTATCGTTCCACTTAATAAGAAGTTGAGAAATATATATTCTGAAGATCAAGCTCTTACAAATCAAACAACTACTGTACCTTTTCATTTTGGCTTTTAATTGTGTATAGCTTCAAAAGTAATTAAAAAAACTTTTGAAACTATTATTTATTTTCGTGGATAGTTTTTTTCAGACCACACACCCTAACGTTAACGTCCCGTAATAAGTCAACTCTTCGTTAGAAGTAGATGCGAGAAAAACTTTCCATATTTTACACTAGGGCCGGCGATATTGATTGCCTTGGCGCATGCATACACGCAAAATGAAAGCTCGCCGCAGCGAACATTAAACGGAGATTAATAATGTTCATATAAAACAAAAGACGTTGCAATCCATGGAACGTTTTAAATGAGTGGAATATTTTTCTTCAGACTTAAGCAGTTGGCATTCATCTCACCTGATATTTACTGTTGATAATTACCAACGGAGGAGGCACACTACCGGAATCTTAAACTACTGAGGCACTGGCTATCTTATCTCTAACAGTCGAAGCACAAAAATTTTATGTCGACATAATAATACTATAAACGTAGATAACATGGCAGTTTAGGACTCTGTAATGAATCCAACAGAGTTGACCGCTATACTTATGTCTACTGCTCATCAGCATTTTTCCGGTATTACTAGATTAAGTGAAATACAGAGCCGTTATTAATAGGTTTTGAACCCTCTTTTTTAATCAATACCTATTCTTGTTGCATACGCGTAGATGCGCGAACATAAGTTATGGGATTCCACCCCCTACTGTTATCGGAGGACTAGCTACTTAAACACCGGGATACCCTCACAATTGAGGCTGACTTTGACTACTTCATCACAGACACATCCCTATCTTTCAAGAGTTCCAAAAGACAAATGTGCGGATGTATATTATTTATTTACGTAAACTTTGATTAATAAATAGGGCACCACCGCCGATCAAATTCCAGGATAGAAGGTCCATAACCGTATTTTATCTCGCCACGCGCATAAATCGACTGAGGAAGTCGTTACCGCTCGCCTAGATGACAACGTGCACATTAACTCTATAAGTGTACAAAACTAATTACCTTTAGCACCGTGTATAAAGAGCGTGAGCGTATTAACTACACTAATACCTCATGTTTAGGTGATTCGCTAACGGCTTTTGTAAATAAGACTTTGGAATTATTTCAATAAGAATTAAATTACAACAACTGTTTAATTTAACACAACTACTTCGTGTTATTTAATTACCTATCATTGATGACTATTTAAATATTATTGAGATTGTGACATAGATTTCTTATTTTTTTTATTTTTTCATATTTATGTGCTATTTATTGTGTTTTTATGATTTTTGCCTTGTTTATGTTTAAGAGGGATGATTTGAAATAATAATAAGTATTGTCATGAATAAAATTTTAATTAATATTTGCACACCAGTAAACTGGTAGAATGCATTGACTCGAAATAAAATAACCCAACAACTGTACCTGTGACCTGTATTCTCGCAAATAAAGATATTTGATTTGATTTGATTTGATTTCTCTAATTAGAATTGCGCTATCGTTAATTTCATGTAACTTATTTATTTTTACTTAATTTATGTATTATATTGTTTTTGTACTGAAACAAATAAAAATAATCAAATTTGGTAATGAAAATAAATTACAAGGGCGATTCTTATACCTGAAGTTCTTCAGGAATAAGAAGGTCCACAAAATGAAAGTACACAAATAATGTTAGAAATAGTATTACTTCACAAAATAACATCAGTTAAGCTAAAGATACAAGAAGTAGGACAAAGACAAATAGTAGTTTACGAGCTTCTTAAATAATGATTATGGTGGCAGTGTCTCGAATGTTAGGTGGCAGACAATTCCGCAAACCGATACTATAAACAGAGGACGAATATAAAAAAAACGATTATGTGGTAACTAGAACTGGAATTAAATACTATTTTTTTGTGACAATTAACGAAGAATTACGTAAGAATGGTTTCGAAAACAAACAAATGTACTGACATTTAATTTTCAAAATTAAATGCAAACCTTATATTTGTAAAAGGTGATAAATTATTTGTAGTGTTAGAAAGAAATCATTAAAACAAAAAAGAACGAAAGAAAGAAAAAAGAAAGAAAGAAAGAAAGACAGAAAGAAATAAAGAAAAGAAATAAATATAATTTATTTAATGTAAAACTCACGAAAATGACAGTAAAAACTATTTTACATATACTAGATTAACATGGGCCTAAGAAGGCTTCCAATCAGCATGTGTCCAAACATTATAGGTACATCTTGACGCTGATCTTCCGAGGACAACAGAAACATTATCATCATCATCATCATCTCAGCCAAAAGACGTCCACTGCTGGACAAAGGCCTCCCCCAAGGATATGAGGGGTATTTGCCGTAATCGCCACGCTTGGCAGGCGGGTTGGCGATCGCAGTAGGTTGAGGGTAACCTCAGAGAGATGCTGCTGCCCATCCTCTGGAATGGTCCCTTAGTCGGCTTTTACGACACCCACGGGAAGAGATGGGGTGGTGCAATTCTTTATCCCCGGCACCACACAGGGGAACATTATAAATAGCAGTATTATCAGTAGTAGGCACTATAAGTAGGTAATATATGCATGGTTTTACACGATACATATTATTATGTTTTGAAAATTTTTGTTTTCAGTCACCTTTATATTAAACGATGCAAACATTGCTTAGCTTTTACGATCTTTACATGAATGAGATTTATCGATGATGGCCAAAACAGTAGCATTGTTACTTGTTCTGAGCCATAAGTATTTGCCGAAGCATTTGGGTGCGCCCGCGGTGATTTACCGTGGCTTTAGAGCCAATCGCCTTTGACAGCGGCCCGTTAATGGCCCAGTGTGGCCAATTGATTCGCTCGCAGACGTGCGTTAGTCACGGACTTATTTTCTACTCCTGGATATGCGATATGCAACACTTCGGTGGGCCACACACAAACACACCATTCGCGCACACACACATACTCACTTACATAATATTATACAGAAACATAAAGGTATATAATTTATGTTGTTTAGTTATAATAAAAAATGATATAATTAGAATTTAATCATTAATTTTGTATTGCTTAATAAATATAAACACATTATAGCTTTTATAAGGCAGAGCAGTGTCTCCTTATACCGGAAAAAAAATGTACTTAAAAAGTAGTCATTAGTTTAAGGCCCGATTTTTCAATCCCCAGATTAATCAACGAATAACATTGTCAATGTGTGTATGTGTGTGTGTGTAATAATATACATTATATTGGTGTATATAAGTATATTTATTTAAATTGTATATATGTAGGTATATACTGTGCGTTTTATAATATATTATTTTTATTTCTAAATTGCTGTCTCCACCCAATTACACCTACCTCTTTATTTCTGCACCACCCTATGGTTGACTGGTAGGGAATGCCTCAGGCATTAAGTCCGCCGTGTAATATATGTTGCAAAAGTTTTAAAATAAATTAATAAATAAATGTGACATATTTTCTAAAGAGAATCTGGCATTATGTCAAAATTATGCAATGAATAAACTTTAACTGACGATTGAACAATCAGGCCTTAGATGCTTTAATTATTATCTGCCTATATTTTTTAAGTTATTTATCAGTAATGCTTCAGTAGCCGAACGGTTAGATAGGGTTAAATGCAAGAAACCGTGGTACAATCCATGTAGCTTCGATAAACCACTCAATTACCCAGGCAACATGTACAGCATTTTTAATAGCTTATGAGTAAGCACTTAGCCTAAAGGCTATTATAAGTATATAAGTGATGATAAGGTCGAAGGATGCGCACTTCACCCGGAATCCTCAACTATTGAGGCACTGGCTATCTTATCTCAAGCTGCCGGAACACAACAGTGCTGCAAACATTGATGTTATGGCGACATAATTAGATAAGATAAACCACCAAACAAACCGAGTGTACACACATGCACCTCCGCTGGGAATCGAAACCCGGGACTAAGGTCTCGGGTTCGGTTTAAATATTGGTCTATTTACATTTCGTAAGTCAGAATACAAGTATCTCTATTTCGAAAGAAGAATTTTGTTTGTTTTTTTCTTGTTATATCGAGTTTTATTAATCTTTGTATCCTATTTGTATCTGTTATTGTGCAAGGCATTACATATTCCGTATTATTATTTTTACAAATATTCTTTAAATTTACATAACAAACAATACATATAGGACTATACAATAGTTTTACGCCAAATTTTGTTGCAAACAAAATTATGCTTGCTGAAATTACAATAAACAATAAATTATCTCGACTAGAAAAACGGATAGTACAGCCCAACGGACGGACGGCCCATGATCGAGTCGTGCCCGCACCGTGAATTATGTACAAGTACGTCAGGTATTTGAATTTCATAACTCTGTGGGTCGGCGCGCGGTGACCACACGACCAACTTTTAATGGGACTCGTAAAATTTTACACTGAAAATATAATGATCCTCCCCCAAACTAATCTCGTTTTAAAGTAGAAGTGAATGTTACATATTCATAAGTTATTAAGAATAGTTAGTTAGCTATCATTATTTCGTTGTTATTAAGTTGTAAATTTTTCATAGATATTTCAACTTTTTTTGTTTGTGAAGTCTGTTGGTTCAAAAACTTTAATTTACGACGTATCGTTAACCAGCGTTTGCTAAACTAATGCGGGTTAGTGATCACAAAGCTGATCCGAGCCGAGCTTTGCCCGACCCGGGAATTGAACATTAAACCTCTTGGTCTCAGGCAGAGCGCTCTGCCACCCAGTCATCGAGGCGTATTTAGTGAGCTGTCGTCTTTATTTTCCTTAAAATTTACTTTCATGAAGTTACATAATATGAATTCTGCACTAAATATTAGTATCTATGTATATAGGCACCTATTGCAAATTACTTGCCATTAATTCCAATCCAATCTAACTCCAATTTTAATTTTAAATTCTTTGTCATGTATATGTTTTTATGTGTACAATAAAGTATTTTATTCTATTCTATTCTAATTTGCATTAGCAACAATAGGCAAGTAGAAAACATTTTTGTAATATTTTTATAAATACTTCAAAAACTCTAGATAATAAAAAAAAACTTACTTAACTGCTTAGTTAGGACTGAGTGAAGCTAGTATATTTTCTCTCCTCTTTTAATTAACTTGGGTATTAACCGTACATGTTCTCGAGTTATGATATGGGTTGTTCAGTAAAACTTTCTGCTCAATTTGTGGCAACCCTATGCTTACGTGTAAGTAATTTAGCCCCACCGTAGGTTAAATACACGAATATTCGAGCACAATTTCAAAATGCAACCAAGGTGCACCGCGGGATGGGTTAAATACATCGTTGCCGGATTCTCTACTAATTAAGAATTCTCGTTATAATAACACAAAACATGTTATAAGCTTTCAAAGTATCGTAGTCACTTATACAAAAGTATCGAAGAATAGGATTATCATATTTGTCATACAAACAGCCTATTTTCTATCTTAATAAGACGAGTTTAAACGGAGGAGCTCGATAACGCTGTGGTTAACGGTGTAGTCTGCGAGTGCTGAGGTTAAGCAACTTTCGCAAAGGCCGGTCATCGGATGGGTGACCAAAAATGTTTCATCTAGAGCTCCTCCGTGCTTCGGAAGGCACGTAAAGCCGTTGGTCCCGGCTGCATTAGCAGTCGTTAACCGGTGGTAAACGACTGCTAATGCAGCCCAGTGCGAGTTAGTGGTGACTAACCCGCACTGGGCCCGCGTGGTGGTTTATGTCCCGTTCTCCCTATCCATCCATGGAGAAGGCTCGTGCCCAAGCAGTGAGGACATAAAATAAGCTGATGATGGTGATAAGAATAAAAATTCAATACGGTTCTTCAAATTCTTGAGGTTATTCCTCGAGTATATTATTCCAATTATCGCAAAATCTTTTTTAAGAAATATTTTTCTCAAGTTACCTGATTGGTCGTTATTTGACGACGGCTCATTGAAGTACAAGAAAAGCCGCGAAAAGTAGGCTCTCCGGGAGGCTTAAAGTGGGCCGCGTCGCATACTATCGTCACCGCTCCAGGCTATAGGCCAGACTATTCGAGGGTACTCAAAGACTGTTCAGGGAAATAAGCAAATATTTTTACGGCTTATTTTATTTTGAAATCGAAAATATCACCCGGGATACGATTATTGAGCTTTAAAGGTGCGTCCAGACTTTAAGTGATAATGCATAGTTATGTAGCATGATTATTACTGTGGACGATAAACGTGCCATTAAAGCAACATTATACTTATTGTTTTTTTACTATGTGGACTCACCTTAATATCAAAGCGAGTGTTTCCGCTTCCGCGAAACGACAAGAGTATCAATATCTTCATGCAAAGACACATTGATTTTGTAAAATAACTAGCAAAAATAAATTTGTCATTTACAACGAATTTTATATTTTACAAAATTATTATAATTATCTATGACTAGCTGACCCAGCGGACTTCGTACCGCTTTCACAGTTTCCATGTCAACAAAACAAACAAATCGTATTTCTATTTAATTATCATTAATCAATTTTTTTCTAGTAATAAATATAGCCTATGTTACTCAATGCTAATGTAGCATTTTAATAGTGAATTTTTTTTTAAAATCGTTCCAGTAGTTTTTGAGTTTATTCATTACAAACATACAAAAATACAAAGCTTTCCTCTTTATTATATTAGTATGATTCGTAACTGTACCAAAGCGAGAATTTCGCTTGCCGGTCATATTAAAATTTATGAGTGAGCTAGATTCGTGCTTCAGCAGCTAAATAATACTTTTAGCAGATATGGGTCAGTTTCGTGTGTGCTCCGCGCTGCTTTCATATCACAAAAACGTGCTATAAACTTATGCTGAAATACCTTTTTAGTGGCGGTGCAGCAAATACACTCTACTCATTTTGTAGTTGTAATACTAGTGAATTCATTTAGTTATTTATAATATTGATTGAAAAACACAAATGTTGAAAAAATTTCCACGAGCAGGATTTGAACCTGCACCCTTCTGACATACCGCGTCAGGTGCTCTCCCAATTGAGCTATCGTGGTTCTAACCAGCCCGCCGAAATTATTCAACACTATTTACTTTTTACTTTGAAAGCCAAAGGCGCAATTGAAATTCAATGCCAACAACTACCGTCATTAACATCCGATCATAACATTCGCAACAAATTTTGCGTTAAAAATTATATAAACAAAATAAAAACATTTTATAGTGATTGAAGTTACAAGGTGAAGTAATTTGCGCGTTTTGCTTGCAATCCTGCAAGATGACAATCCTTCCATCGGCAGGGTGCCATAATAAAAAAGATCAAGCTTACTGAAAGCTCTGGAAGGCATGGTCGTTAAATTCACTTCATTTTCATTCTTCCACATTTCACTCCCCATGTATAATTGGGGTCAGCTACAATCATCTCGTCTGTCTGTCGCCATACAATTTATTTATTTATTTATTTCCAAAAAAGCACTTGTAATACAATACAGACACGTCCAAAACGCAAAACAAGTTAATCCAATTACAAAGTACTAGGAGCTTAGTTTTGTTCCAACATGTAGTGGTAAGACTTCCTGTACACTTTTCCACGAGGAGGATTCGAACCCGCATTAGGCCGCAACATGCCGGGTCTGGTGCACTTCCAATTATGCAATAGTGGCTCTGTCCAACCCGCCTAAATTAATGAACACTTACAACTCTTACTTAAAATAGAATAGAATAGAAGAGAAAATATTTTATTTTGCGTATGAACAGGGTTCATGGGAGATGTTATAAAATTGTTAGGCTTATCCTATTCAGCTAACTATGGTAGCAACCAAAAGTAAATTAGAATAAAAATTGAAAAACAATAAAATTATAAAATTAAAAACAAAACAAAGGCTGTATGGTGTAGTTCCTCTGCCTTTTTTGAACAACTGTGTCAATTAAAATTGATTAAAATTTTGTCTTGTCCATGGCGGAAAACTTCTTTCATCAAGGCTATAGAGTTTAAGAAGTACCTAATATCGGGCCGTAAAACAATAAATTGAACAATTAAATGCCTAAATCAAATGTCAATTGCTTAAAATACCTATACGAATGAAGAATCAAGTTATAAATACAATTAAAAATTATTACAGTTCATATACAATTTAAAATTAGAAAATAATATGTCAAGTACAATACAATATAGCAACGAATCTCAGCAAACAATCACTCAATGCAATGCAATGGAATTTAAATTTTATTTATTTATTTTTATTTTATTTATTAATTCAATTACATGCTGGCTTACAAAGTTTCGTCCAATACACCAACAAGTTAAAACGATAACATAAGTGGATACTACAAAATTATACAAAGTTAAATTAAATTATATAAAATAATATCAACATGCAAAATATAAAAAATTATTAAACATAAAACTATATAAAACATAACATATAACAAATAATCAATCGATACAACTTAAAAACTGTCGTATATCAGCTGCTAACTTTACAATGTCGTCAAAAAATAGGTCGGATTTCTCATTCCGAGCGAGAATGTCCCCGATCAAGCGTAGTGCACGCACTGTGGGAGCTTGTGCAACGTGCTCAGTTCGCGTGATCGGCCACGCCAGCAGCCGAGGCTGCCGGTGTGGTAGTAGTGACTACGGATATGTCGTCAGCGAAAAGTTTGTAACCCAGTAGCCTTATTCAATATCGACAAATACGTCATCAATATCCGACCTACAATGAAATTTAAGAGAACACCATGATTCCATTGACATGTTTGACTGTAAGTTGCCGAAATCCAAAAGAGATGTAAAGATGATCCCATTCGTAGATCATAGTTGATAGTTAGTATTTATGTAGCAAAATTTTATCAAATGTTATCTTATTTTAAACTTTACTTTTGTTAATGATATATTTATGTACTTGCTTTTAATTTGATCATGCTGTGTACACATGTTTAGGGATGTAGTCTGGATCGCAACTGTAACCTTATTTAATTATGTTTGTAAATGACTGTATTCTGTTTTGTGTATCAATAAAAAATAAATTTAAAAAATTTCAATATTTTTACAAAAATTAAAAATCAGTAAAGATTTAGGTAAGCTATAACGATATTTATGATTATCATTATATATAATTTTAAGGAAAATTTCTTTAATTTTTTTTTATTTAAAATTGTAATTTGTTCGCAACAAAATTTGCGTATATATGTATATATATATATATATATATATATATACGCAAATTTTGTTGCGAACAAATATATATATATATATATATATATATATAAAACCATATTCCTACACTCGGCTACTATCTAACATTTAATTGCAGAGGCCATATTACCTATTAGGTATGTTATATTAACGAGGTATTATTATCATAACCAAAAAGGTAATAAACGCTGTATGGAAAATGAAATGTGATACCTGCAGGTAGTTCGCTGACAGGAAATTAAAAGAGCCTCGAACAAATTTGCAGCGTGATCGTCAATGAAGCTTATAAAAGGTATTTCAAAATGTGAACTGGTTTAATTATCGTTGATTGGTTATTTACTGAAATTGGTGCATGCCTTGTCAATCGGACTTGTAAGACTTTTAAATAAAATTTCTAGTATTAAAATTGTTCTTTGTATTCCTAAACCTTCCTTATGAATGGATAGGGAGAACGGGCCGTGAACCACACCGCGGGCCCAGCGCGGATTGGCGAATGTTAACGACTGCTAAAATACAGCCGAGACCAACGGCTTTACGTGCCTTCTGAAGCACGGAAGAGCTCAAGATGATCCTTTTTTGGTCACCTATCCGATGAACGGCCTTTGCAAAAGTTACTTAACCTTAGCAATTCCAGAGCGTTAGTGTTATACATAAAAAGGTTTTGTTACTTATTTGTTATTATATCACGCGCGAGGGGACCGTCGTTCCTGTTTGCAAGAATTTAAATTCGTCTTGATGAAACCTACTATGAAACCTTAAATGTTACAAGTAAGATTTCAAAAATAAAATAGTCATTTAAAAATAAAAACCACTGTAACACTTTTAAAGCTGACAAAATCAGACGACGACTTGTATGAATCAATACGACAACTATTTAATTTCAAAACACTGCTTTATCTCAAACTCCTAAAAATTATTAGATTATGTATCTGCCATTACCACCATCATAATCATTTTTCTCACTACCACCATTTTTTTAAATTCTATCTTTATACACAAATGAGATTAGAAAATACATTATCATAAGTCTACGCGACGAAAGGTGCAAGCCAATTTTGCTAATGTAATATTATGAGAACACCTTTGTTCTCATAATATTACAATAACAAAATTGCAGCACTACCAACAAGCACGACATAAAAATAAAAAGTAATAATATCTGCATGTGCTTGCTCAATGAGCATTGCTCATTGAGCAAGCGATAGATAGTACCACTTGCAACTAATATAATTGAGCAGTCAGCAAGCACAAGGCGCCACACCACAGTAATGTGTACTCTGTCATTCAAAGTTAATATATGGTTCAAAACCATTACATCATGACACATCGCACCACACCGCAAATATGTGAATGTGGCTATATTAATTTTGTCACAGCATACTCTTTTCATGGGATAAAAAAGTTGTTATGCAAATTTTTGGAACAGTCCAACCAGTGCACCTTGTCACTATACAGAATTAAGGTACATAATTAATTGGGGTAGAAAAGCATAAGCGGACGAGGGAGACGAAAGCTTCACAAGAGGTCTTGGTGCATTAAATATTTACTAAGTCTTGACGCTGCTTGTTTTACTAAGACGATCGCTTCGATAATGTGCAATGGGCAGGTCCTAGCTTACAATTAAACTATGAGTTAGGGTGGTAGGGTATAAGCAGTTTGGTACCTATTTGTGAAGGCGTTTTTGTGTAGTAAATAAATCTTCTAGGGATAAACACATCTTTGTAAGTCCTGTGTAATGTGTGCATTAAAGTATAATACATAGTGTTACATATAGCTTTTTATACGTTGGTTTTGAAATCTTTTAGTAGGACATTGATGAAGTTAGATGTTACAACTGGTTAGAGTTATATTTACCACTCCAAAAAACAATCCTACAATAATTATCATACAAGTAATTTTTTAACAGGCATTCCCCTTCCTTCCACTATTATTAGTTAATTAATAGTTAATGAACCAATATATATTTAACTAATACCTACGAGTATATTGTCACAGTGCTGGAACTATCATTAAAATCAAATCATCGTAACAAATGATGGGCTTGATAGTATTTATTAACTAAATAAAACCTAACGCCTCGGTGGCCGAGTGGCAGAGCGCTCGGCCCGATACCCTAAAGTCCCGGGTTCAATTCCCAGGTCGGGCAAAATGTATTTCGGATTTTTCGATGCATAGCCCGGGTTTGTGATCACCAACCTGCACTTGGCAAGCGTGGTGATTAAACCATTACCCATCAATTGTAGCGATGACTTGATTTCAATGATGGAGGCCTTTGCCCAGCAGTGGGACAATTATAGGCTGTTTACTTACTTACTTTACTTAAATAAAACCTGCACTCAATATTTCGTAACGGCTGAGAAAGAAGAAGAGAAGATAAAACATGAATTAAAAAAACGTCTTTTGTTTCAGGTAAGAGAAAAGCAGTAAAACGTCGACCTGCAACTACACAAACAAACACACACACACAAACTAGAAATATTAGAAAGTAAATTAAAAAGAAGAATTAGTTATATTTTACGGGTAAGTACAGTGCCTTCATATCACCTGATGTTATGTGATGGTGGAAGCGCACTCACCGACGGGGTTGTGGAAGTGTCCGAAAGGGTTCCCATGACCTCGTCAGGCTCCACCATGCCGGCGTTCGATGCGTCCTCCTCAGATGAGGACGACGCGATGATCGCCGGTCTGCTGGTTCCAAGGTGACGAGAGGACATCGCTGGGTTTTTAGTGAGTAGGAGTCTCACACACCCCACTCCCTCCCCCGGGGGATGGATAGCTCATGAAGAGCTTTCCCAGCGTCACAAAAAAATGGTGGAAGCGCACTTCACATCGTAACCTCAACTACTAAGGCACTGGCTATCTTAACTATAATTTAACAAACATTGATGTTATGGCGACTTATTTAGATAAGATGGTGGTGGCTATCCAGATGGACAAATAAGCCCTACTTACCATCAACCAAAACGAGTACACAAACATGTATTCGCTGGGAATCGAACCCGGGACCTCTGGGTTCGAAACCGGTAGTCTTAACCACTAGACCACAGAGGCGGTTAATAAATCTCTGAAGTGAAGAACAGAACAAATTCAGTGTAATAAAAACTACGTTCAAAGAAATAGCTTAAGATGCAGTAATAAGATGGCATCTAGTATAATTGGTAATAAACGTGCCCTTAAGTTCCTTGGTTCCATTTCCAGCTTGTTTTTTTAAATGAATAAGGACTAATGTGTTCCTTGGATGTTAATGTACGCGCTAAATTATGCACGAGTCACAAAATTTCCGAGTCCCGAGAGAGTTCCCGACAAAATTATGTGCAAAATCAAATCTCTATTTTGATGTCGATCATTTTGTCTGCGTCATCATCAGCCTATTATAGACGTCTCACTGCTGGGCTATTGCTACATGAACATTGGCCCACGGGAGTTTGGGCTATAACCTCCCACGTTAGCCTTATACGAACAGTTTTACCTTACGCCAAAAAATTTGCATTGTAAATTCTAAATTTCTATAATATTAGATATTTAGATCGTGAGAAGTTTAAAAACTTATAACAATGACACAAGTAACTTCTTATTCAAGTGTTTATACACCGTATTTCGATGGTAAGGAAAAAATAAGGTACGTTACACCATCGCATTACAACATTCATCTGTGGCATTCACAAACAATAACTTATTATTTTTATTTGATACAATATTATATCATCATCATCATCATCATCTCAGACAAGAGACGTCCACTGCTGGAAAAAGGCCTCCCTAAAGCTGAACTTCACAACGACCGATATTGTGCTGCTCGTATCCAAATTTACCCGCGACCTTCACCAATCGTCAGTCCACCTTGTTGGAGGCCTGCCCACACTGCGTTTTCCGGCACGCGGTATATATACATACATATAAATATATTCTGATATATTATATCAGTCTATTTGATCCCACTAATGAGTAAAATTTACCTTATTTCCACTTCTATCGTCTGCTTTTGCATTTGCCGGTAATATTCATACACCCGTATTCACAAACATTACTATGAGTGCACGCGGACGCACAGGGTCTCAAAAACGTATTCATAGACAATACTTGAGTGTTGATTGGCACTATGCGTTCCTTAATATGAACGCATAGATAAGATAGCCAGCTAGCTATTTTAAGCAACGCATTGTGTCCAGCTTACGTCAAAAGTTAGGTTATGTTTCTTTTTCAAGGTTAGCTTTTGCTTTGTTTGAGGCAATTTTTGTTTCTTTAACAATGAATTACAGTAGTGAAGAAGAATTTGATAATTATATCAATGAGCAACGCAAAATAAGTACCAGAA
The DNA here is from genome assembly GCA_947562085.1 of Eudonia lacustrata. Classification (NCBI taxonomy): domain Eukaryota; kingdom Metazoa; phylum Arthropoda; class Insecta; order Lepidoptera; family Crambidae; genus Eudonia; species Eudonia lacustrata. Next base: position 2,424,006 of record OX387313.1, on the reverse strand, counting down.
AAGTGATACGAGATTTCCAAGATCCTCTTACAGTTCGGATGAATTTAAACGACGCTACCGGTTTTCAAAAGATTTGGTACTTTTTGTACTCCTGCCACTGATGAATGAAGACCTAGAGAAATTTACTGCAGGAGGTCTTCCAGTGCCTCCTATTTATCAGTTGCTAGTGGCCTTACGATTTTATTATTCTGACAGTTTCCAGGTACCTATTTACTATGTATATAATTAAATAAATAAAATAATAAAATAAATTCATATTTAGGTGTTATGTCCACAAATCGAAGCAACAATCACAAGTACTACACTTTTAATACCGCAAAACAAAGTAAAAGTAATCGTCAGACAGTTTTATATAAACGTAGTGATTAAATTATCTTTGGTTTTATAGGTTAAACCTTAGATGAATGATAGGTCTCGCTGGAGACCTATCATTCATCTAAGGGTTAAACCATGAATGAAAAATGAAACGTCAAACAGCAAAGTGAACTGCGTACACAAACGAACCAATCACAGAGATTATATTCCAAGCAGTGCGTTCGCAAAGTCAAGGGTCGTCTGAGTATTGTTTATGAATTGAAGACGTTGTCTTAAGAAGAGGAAACACTAAGGTCAACTGAATTGAAAAATATGTATGAAAAGTAGACAAAATCAACGTTTCGTAGTCCCCTGATTCCTCCTCCAAAACTGGACTGATTTGATTACTTTTTTCATTAAAAATTAAAGAATGGCTTTGGTTGTGTCCCTGTTTTCCTTTTTTTCATAAATTAATTAGTAAAAAAGATATGATGATAGGAATGATTAAACAAAAAAAGCAAAATATAGAGACACAGCCAAAGCCTTTCTTTATTTTTTAATGAAAAAAGCAATTAAATCGGTGCAGTTTTGGAGGAGAAATCAGGGGACAACGAAACGTTGATTTTGTCTACTTTCATACATACATATTTTTCAATTCAGTCGATCCTCATAAGGAACGCATTGAGAATTGCCCTACTTCGCATAGCAATGCTACTTTGCATAGACAGGTATTGTTTGTGAATACGGGTGTTAAACTCGTATCTAGTATCAATGTTATGTATGTATGTATCTATGTTATCTCGTATCTATGTTGGTACCAACAAAAGGCGAATATTCGTCATCACAATCAAAATTAAGCTATTGTACATATTGCAGCCAATCTTGAACGTGTTAGCATTATACTCCAATAAGTAGCAACCAGACGGCCGATACTGAAACTGTGCAAGGGTGGTTATCAGTTCCGCGTATACTAATAGCTTGGTACAGCTTAATTAATACTTCTAAGACTCAAGGGCGGCAAGTAGTAGCAACCTTTTGTGAATGGGCTCGTTCCCTTGGAGCGTAAGAATGTTTTTCTTAATTTTATTCGGCCCGCGTTGTCAGGAACTTTAGAATCTAGACTTTGTTAAGACAGTGACTTAATTGTTATTATTTTTATTACACTATACTTAACTATCTTTAAAGCATTGGATTTTTCTATCTTAGCCACAAAAAAATTTAAAGGATTAATTTTCTTTGTTAGGTATCAGTTGTTATATTTATATATTGTTTTTTTTTGGCATACCGTGGCAGTCCTTAATTAAAGAAGCTCTAATATTTTGCCGCAGCATCTAATTATATTATAATATTAATATTTATTATTTATTAATATTAGTATTTAGGGCTGGGTTTAATGCATATACTTTAAAATAATTATATCGTGTATCTAATAGGCAAAACAGTGATATTTTTAGTTTTGATCAAGTTCTTATAATTATTTTTTGACAATTTTTTTTATCGGAAGAGATAAATAAATAAAAAATAATTTCGGGCGCGTAATATGACACTTTTGCCGCGTGACGTAAGCGTGCATTGACAGGTGTGTCGCTGGACGTGAGAGTGGCTATGAAAATCTTATCAGACAACCAAGTACTCATGTATAAACAAAGCGATTTATTAGACACAATACTTTTCCCGTTGGTCCCAGTTGCATTAGCAGTCGTAAAAACCACCAATCCGCACTGGCCTCCATCTGTAAGGAAGGCTTATTTTATGTCCCCAGCGTGGGGACATAAAATAAGCTAGTTGGTGATGATGTATAATAGTGTATAATTCATCATCATCATCATCAGCTCATTTTTATTGCTGGGGCACGAGCTTTCCCTTTGGATGGATAGGGAGAACGGGCCATAAACCACCACGCGGGCCCAATGCGGATTGGTGGTTGTTAACGACTGCTAATACAACCGGGACCAACGGTTTTACGTGCCTTCCGAAGCGCGGAGGAGCTCGAGATGATGAATTTTTGGTCACCCATCCGACGACCGGCCTTTGCGAAAAATGCTTAACCTCAGCACTCGCAGACCGGGCGCGTTAACCACTGCGCTATCGAGCTTCTCCGAGTGTATAATTATGAGTATACAAAATTTTGTTTAATCACACTAATATTATAATATTTGTTGCTTCTTCACGCTGCAACGGATGGATGGATTTGGATGAAAATCGGCATACAGATAGTTTATATAGCATTGAACTTTACAATTAGTTTTATTTTTATTATTATTAACTATTGTTTTAACTTTGTTTTTTTCTTAGACAGGTTTTGACTTTTACTAGTACTGTATAACATTGTATAAAATTTATTTATTTATTCATCATCAAATACAGCTATCATTACAGGATTTCCCTAATACAATAGTGCAATTAACTAGAATTGGTAAATTATGTTTTTGCAGACTTAAATATTTTATTTAGTTATTTTTTATTTTTTTGTTTTTTTTTTACATGTTGTGATTGTCCTCTACATTTTGTGTTTTTATTTGTGATGGAAAGTGTCCTTTTATGAAAGGGCATTTTCCAATATTTATGACGCTGTAAGGGAGAAAAGAGCTGGACACTTGCTGAGTTTCTTGCCGGTTCTTCTCAGTATAAGATCTCCCGCCCAGAGTAGATAGACTTACGAACCGATGGTATAAAATGACGTTTATAAGAGCTATTTGTAGCCTAAACTGAATAAATGATTTTGAATTTTGAATTGAATTTTGAATAACCTGGATTAACACATAGGATACTTTTTATCCCGATATTCCCACGGGAACGGGAACCACGCGGGTGAAACCGCGAGCGGCCGCTAGTTGGACTACAACTATCATCATCATCATCATCTCAGCCAAAAGACGTCCACTGCTGGAAAAAGGCCTCCCCCAAAGATATGAGGGGTATTTGCCGTAATCGCCACGCTTGGCAGGCGGGTTGGCGATCGCAGTAGGTTGAGGGTAACCTCAGAGAGATGCTGCTGCCCATCCTCTGGAATGGTCCCTTAGTCGGCTTTTACGACACCCACGGGAAGAGATGGGGTGGTGCAATTCTTTATCCCCGGCACCACACGGGGTCAACTACAACTACAACTATGTACGTGTAATATTTATTTTTACGGCATTTTAATTTAAATGCTGTTAAACAAATAATAAAATCCAACGGCAGACTCAACACAGGTTTATGTGTCATGTCGCCTTCACACAATATTTTGCTATCATTATTCATATTATGCATCGTTTATGGAAATCGTTAAGGCATTTTAACCATTTTGTGACATGATCGTCAATTCACGAAACTGAAACAAAATGGGATTTATGTTAATTATAATAAAGAACTGTTATTTAACTTAAAATACGGGAAATAGAAAATGCTTATATTATTATAATGAGAGATTTGAATATAGGGTAAGTTTGGGCGGGACGTATTCTTGTCTGTAACGTGACAACACGAATACCTACGTATTTTTTATACGTTTGAAGCCTAAAATAATGCTTCTGATTATTGGAAAAGCTTATAATTGGTGCGTTGCTGTTATTTACCAAAGAACCAAGAAGTTTATATTTTTACCTAACCTTTAAAAATTGGAGTCTAGTGATTAACTAGCTAAAACAGCATAGTTTTAAATCAAGTTTTATTTTAAGCCCATGTTAGGAATAGCAGGATTTAGCACAAAATATACTTGTGGTAGACTTATAGTTTCTTAAACCAAACTTCAAGCATTGAAAATTATGCTTTTATATTTATTACATAGGTACCATAAGAACTCTGAGTCACTCAACGACTCACTCATCAACACTCCAAACTGATGAACATGGAACGCAAAAATTTGCCGACATCTCCCTTTAACGAAACAGACAAGATTAAAGACGGGATTTTTCGGGATCACGGCATACGCGTTATTATACAGATGTAGTCGCAGTCAGTCGCCAGTTCCAAACAAAGTTGATACAACAACAGAAAGTTGAACACAAGTCGTGGCCAGGTCAGTCGTTAAACAAAAGACAGATGTTACTTTCCGTATAATCAGGGCATTAACAATTAAGCGCGGCGAGTCCGCCATTGTCCTCCTGCATAACCGGATTATTGTTGCACCTGACTGCGAAACGAAGCTCAGACGGTAACTCGATTAGAGTACACACGGAAAGAAATGGCGGAGCGCCCGCCGCGCTTGTTGTAACTTTGGAACATGGACTGTGCTTTGGAATGTGAATGTTTGGTGTGTGTTTGGAGAATACGTCATAATAAGCTTCGGCAGCTGAACTATTAGATGCTCAGGTTTAAATATATTGTCGTTAAGTCCTTAACAAGAAAAACCAACTTGAAAGAGAGTTAAGAAATTGAGTTAAGAGAAATACAAGAAATAAATATAAACATACAATTAGTCTAGACCAGGGGTTCCCAAAGTTGTCTGGGCTACGACCCATCAAATACATGTTTACAAATTCGGGACCTCTAGGAAATTTAACCGTTACCAATATGAATAAAGGATTCATCAAATAACAAAAAAAGTTTTCAAATAAAGTCGTTCTACAGGCAGGGCCCACTCAATATTCGCCCACCCACCCACCAGTGTGTCGAAACCCATAGTTAGGGAAACCCCAGGATTTCCCTAACTATGGGTCTAACTTTTTTATAATTATTATCATTCAATCTATCGTCTTTTCGTCTCGTCGTCGTGCCTTGCCAGCCTTATCTTAAGGGCATTATCTTTTTATATGTATAATAAAGGGCATTATTAAGCGCGGCAAGTTCGCCATTGTCCTCCTCCGTAACCGTATCATTGTTGCACCTGACTACGGAATGAAGCTCAGACGGTAACTTGATTACATTGATTGATACACACGGAAGGAAATGTTAGACCAACCGCCGCGATTGTAAAGTTGGCGTTGCAGCTTTTAGGTGTAACTTTGGCACATGAACTGTGTTTTGGAAAGTATCAGTATGTTTGATGCGTTATCATTATAATAAGCGAACAGTAGTCTAAGTGATAGATGCTCGATGAGAGAAATTGTGGTTCAATTCCCATTGCTCCATTGGACTGACGTAAACCCATATACTTAACACAAGCGCATTAGTTTTCTATAAATTCACCTTCCACTAATATTTCTTTAGAGTCCACCATTGTCCTCCTCCGTAACCGGATTATTGTTGCACCTGACCGCGGAACGAATCTCAGACGGTAACTCGATTAGGGTACACACGGAAAAAAATGGCGGAGCGCCCGACGCGTTTGTGGAGTTGGCGTTCCCGCTTTTTGCGTTGCGCTGTAACTTTGGAACTGTGCTTTAGGTTGCATTGATTATAAACATCATTTGTAGCCAAACGGATAATCAGGTTAAATCATGGTTCCATGAATAAGCCTATGATTAGTAGAACCTTCGGCTTTATAAACTTAACGTTTAAATTCACACATTATGTATACACCAGTAGGTATACACTTAACAAAAAACAGCTGAGGCAGTAGTCGTCTTCGGATGGATAATTATGATCCACAGCAAAGCGTTTTTTAAACATGCAAATTATCAAAAATAAGTTTATTTATAAAAAACATTGTTTATTTTAGAGGAAAAAAAATTGTGAGTATCAAAGACAAAGCGTTTCAGTTGTCGCACTAGGGTTTCAAATGTTTTTGAAGTATCGATAAAGATATTTTATTACAACTACCAATTCACATTGCAAACACGTCCATACCTGATCCCGCAAGGATTTCGTTATGCACTGTATATTTGACGAAATAATAAAATAATTAAAATAACGTTTGAAACATATATCCACAATCGTAAGCTTCCACACGTATTGATTATAGTACTCATTCGTCTATGTAGCATCGTTAGCTGATCACACTCCAGCTCCACAGATCCCAACGTAATTGTTCTCGTTTCGAAATGGTTTCCAGCTATTGCTCCGTCTATAGAGAACACTCCATTAATTTAGCTAACTTAATAATGGTATTAGAATTGACAATTATGAATAGAACTGATATTCTTTTTGTTTGACGGAGTAAATACTTTTTGATACATTTATATGTTTATATTTTTCTATCAACCGTCAAGGCTCTTTTGTTTTTCTTTACTTCTGGTCGCCATTAAGCTGTTCTGTGTCTTGGTATGTTTTCTTGGTTGTATAATCACTTTACTTTGCTTTATTTTTTCAACCGACTTCAAAAAAAAGGAGGACGTTCTCAATTCGACTGTATTTAAAAAAAAAAACATGTTTGTTACCTCAGAACTTTTGACTGGGTGAACCGATTTTGATGATTCTTTCTTTATTTGAAAGCTGGTGCTTCCCGTGTGGTCTAGTTCTGATGATGGAATCCTTAAGAAATTGAGGAAACTCCTCAAATATTGTAGGCATTCCTATAGCGGTTTTGGTATTTTCAGCAATAAGTCAAGAATTTGCATTCAGAAAGTATATTTTTTTTCATATAACTGATGAAAAGCACCACAGATTGCTCCTGGAACTCCTCAATGATAAGTATTTCACGGGTGGCTATAAGATATCTCACGTTAAGCGACTATGACGAAGCAAAAGAAGGCAGAGGCATCGGAACTCAGTTTTTGATTTCCTACTTTGAGATAGGCGTTTCTATTCTTGTCTTATTTGATTTCTTCGCTTGTCTCATTTAAACAGCGCGGCGGCGCTGTCTCATATGAGCAGCACGTTAGTAGGTCTACCCATTTTCGCTTTTTATAAATAGATCGAAATGAATCACTAAAAAGCAAGAAATAAAAAAAAAATTAACAAAAAAAACCAACTCCAAAAATTCGACCGATAAAATTGCACTAAAAATTAAAAAGTAATTGCGTAGTTTAGTTTGTTCAATTTATTTGCAATTAACCTCTATTATACTCAATCTTATATTCTTAAAAACTGTGCGACTGCCATATACTTAACTTCACATCTAACAGAACACATATTATGACAAACACGCAATTCCAAATATTTACTTGCAATCCACATAAAGAAACGAATAAAAAATATATTTTTAGACTGCTTATATAGACAATCATTTTATTAGGAAAATATATAGGTACAACTATTGTTATTTTGGAGTCGGTGCTGGAAATTTTGAATACAGACGCGGACTGGCACCGGCTCCAAAAACTTCGTTGGCTGGCACCGGCTCCAAAAATAACAATAATTGTACCTATATATTTTCCAAATAAAATTATTTTCTATCTAAGCAGTCTAAAAGTATATTTTTTATTTGTTTCTTTAAATCGATTGCAAGTAAATATTTGGAATTGCGTGTTTGTCATAATATGTGTTCTGTTAGATGTGAAGTTAAGTTTAAGGCAGTCGCATTGTTTTTAAGAATATAAAATTGAGTATATTATAGGTTAATTGAAAGTAAATTGAACAGACTAAACTACGTAATTATTTTTTAATTTTTAGTGCAATTTTATCATTCAAATTTTTTTGTAGTCGGTTTTTTTTTTCAGATTTAAATACAGTTCTTTACTTTTTCCTATTAAATACCATTATTGAATATTTTTTTTTAGATTGATTGGAAGCTCCATTTACTAAGAATAAAGAACGTACATATTGGACGTTTCGAACCCTTTGCAGGGTCCATAGTCAGTATAAACTGTAGATCCGTAAAGGTAGTTTTATTTCAATGTGTAGTGTTCGCGTGAACTTTAAAAAACTACAATATTAGGTCCTTACCTATTAAATTGACGTTTTGTATGAAAAAAATTTATAAAATTATATTTCCATTCCAACGTTTATATAATTTTCTTAGCATCTATTTATGTTAACACTTAAAAAATTGTAGAGTAGTGTGTTTGTTTCAGTAGCTAAATATAGCAGACATTAAAAAGAAAAAAAATCGAGACCCTTCAAAGCTACAATGAAATAAAAGGACAATTCCGCGAACAAAAAAAGAAGTCAATTTAAAAATTTAATTAGGCGATATAGACACAAAACTAATAATTATTGTTATTACTGAAGCCTAAGTAACATATTCCTAATTAATGGTGTATAATAATATTAACAACCGGTGCCGACTTTTAGAAGTAATGCACGTGAGAAAAAAACGTCAATTTCATAGGTCATAGGACCCAATATATGTATATATTGGTGTTGCAAGCGGTCATGGGCTGTAGTGGCATCTTACAGTCATCAAGGCCGTTTGCCAGCTGTTTGTCAGTATCATACAAAATAACCATTATGTTAATTTGATTTCAATACGAGTCACAGCAATAAAATATACTATGAAATTATACGAACTGCAAACTCCTGACTGAAAACTGTTAACACACACGTCGCAAACCGTGGTTATAATTCATTGCATTCGCAATCTTTACAGAATTCATTATTTTAATTTAGTTAGTTTATGGGCAGGCCTACAACAAGGTGGACCGCTGATCGGGATCGGTAATCGGCTGGATGCGAGTAATACAAAACGGTCGTTGTGGAGATCCTTGGGGGAGGCCATTGTCCAGCAGTGGACGTCTTTTGGTTGATTTAGTTCTGTTCTTCCTTCTTTACTTTAACATAATAACATTATCGTTTTTTTTTTGTTTAGTTAACAATTATTCAACACAACACTTCCTAAGTTGTCCTTAGTCTTTGTGTAACACAACAAACTTATTACTTTAAACTCCATTGTGAAGACAATACAGCCAGCCATTGATGCATTTGAAATTCAGATGTAGTGTTCTTGTTTGAGCTAAGAGTGCTCGGCGGCAAATTTCAATACTATTGTTTAAATAAATTCAAATTGATAGACTTGTACTGAATTAAATTGGCCCCTTTGCGTTCTTTTCTTTATAAAAGATGTCTTAAGTACTCGTGTAATTCAAAGAACTTTCCTTTCAGGAGTTGCATAAATGGGGGGGAATACAGAATAATTATGATGTTCTTCTGATTCAATATAGCAATATCTTTTACTTTAATGATTTATTGCAAAATGTAAGCACCGTTCTCGTGCTGATATGTGTGTTATTTGTATGTGTACATAATTCTCGAGCTGCTAGACATACATACATCTAGTTATATAACTTCAAGAAGTAATAATGTTCCATGTTCCGATTTCGAACATATGTTTGGTTTAGTGACACAAACCCACTTTGTTTGTAAGTAGCAATACTTATAACGTATTGTTATTGGGATCTGCTTGAGAAGCACAATCATGAAAACTAAAAGTTACTTATTCGGCCACCTTAAATTAGAGTACAACGAAACGCAACTTATAATTAAATATGGTAACACGATACAAAGTTATAAGGCTGGTAGTCTTGCGCCTCATCCCCGTGACTACAAATCCTTTAAAGTGTTTATAGCGTCACTCCCAAATATATCATAGAAAATACGTTAAAAAAACGCATGTCGGTCCGTATAAATTGTCACTTCAACGCAAAGCATTTTTCAAATGAAATAAGACTAAATAGAAGACACATTTGTCTTATAACAATTCACTTTACGAATCTACGTTTATTATTAAATTAGTGATGCAGCAAAAACGTGAAACTTGTTTTGTCAAATTGCCCTCCGCGAGAGGGAATGGCGCATTTGAAATTCAGATGTGGTTTTCTTGTTTGCGCTAAAAGTGCCTCCGGAGCTCAACGACATTGCATAATAACAATAATTTGGGATTCCCTGAACTCAATGATGAGTGATAAGGATTATTGTGAGGTGTTAGGTAGCACTTGTGTTTAATTGATTTATGCAATTATGTTACATACTATGCTTCGATCAACTATGCACTAGTTAAAGGATCCGGAACATAAATGCATCTCGAAAGTGTTCCAGTTTGCTCATACCTATACACTTAAAATTCGAATAACAAAATCTGTTAAAAGATTGAATAACATCAACAACTTCAGCTTACTGTGAACCTTAAATCTTAAACTCTTTCTCACTCCGTAATTCTGTTTCAGTGGGTTCCTTAAAGGTTAACACAAAGAGATATTTTTTGAATTTGCAGACAACTGATAATGTGTATGATGTCGGATTAGGTTTTAATTAAATCTTACCTTAGTTGTATTCAACTGAATTTGTTGTGATATCTCCAATAACAGTAACGAGTATTATAACTAGGAACTATGTGCTCATATTGATGTTTATGTCACTGTAGGTACACACGGCGGCAGATCAACCTACCCAAGTCTGTCAAATTTCTCCAATGAATATTGATCCTTTTATCCAAACAATAAAGTTCAAAATTGATTGTAGAAATTTGACAGTTTTGGGTAGGTTGATCTGCCGCCGTGTGTACTTTGAAATAATGTTATGTACAGCGCAACGCTGCGCACATTCACACAAAACTGGGGTCTCCACGAAAGATCAGCGTTGTAGTTTTTGTCCACTACTGCAACAAATGCTGAGTGGAGTCCTTTTAGAACATACTTTTAATTATAATTTGTTTGTTTTGTTTTAAGAGCTTTTACACCGCACACTAGCGCCACTCATGAAAAAAAAACATATCTAGTAATTAGAGATAGAAAATCAAATTATGCTTAACAAACTATTTGAATGAAGTAATTTAGCATTTTTACGTCACCTAATGAACACCTCACATGTTATGGTTTAGTTAAATAAGACGTTACGGCCACTTTTAACTAAACCATAACATGTCAGGTGTTCATTAAGTGACTTAAAAATGCTAAATTACTTCATTCAGATAGTTGTTTGTTAAGCATAATTTGATTTTCTATCTCTAATTACTAGATATGTTTTTTTTTCATTGGCGGCGCTAGTGTGCGGCGTAAACGCTCTTAAGTACCTACATAAGTTTGTACTGTGTTCTAATCAAAATTTCATTTCATTTCATTTCAAACATTAAGATTAATATTATGATTGCAAAATATGTGTAGGTACTTAATAGTTAGTGTTATCGCCACAAACGTCATTGTGGTTCCGTGGCACCAAAGTCGCCTACCGTTGTTCAAGTGCTCATCAGGAATCTAGTCCATAATTGATCAAAGATACTATGTGACAATGACATAACAAACGTACACCAAGAACGAAGTTTGGTCAAAATCGGTTGCTGAGCCATTTTGAAAAGGCTATTTTTTCTAACTCCTTCGTTAAACAGTCGAAACAAACAAACTTGAAACGTGAAACAAGTCAATAAGGCTTTGTTGTTTATAAATAAGTAAATAAACATTAGGATGTGTTTTTATTGTTTTACTATGTTGTGTAAGCTAAAGTTTTTGACTAGCCTGCGGTGCCTGCCACTGCTTTACAAATGCCCTCCTTATTTCTTTATTTAGTATCTCATTGTGCCTATCTCGACAGAGGCTGTTCAGTCTTCACGCTATTTCTCGCTGTGAGCTCCACCTCTTTCTTTACTTTATGTACTTTCATAGCGTCTGCTTCTTGAAAGATCAAGCCTTTAAGCAGTTATTGAGTTACGATTCTTGCCCGTGTGTCTACTAAGCCTTATATATTTCTTCAAAGCGAATTTTCCAACTCAATCTCCAAATTCAGTTTGGGAGGGAATGGTGGCGTAACTAATGTTATCTATCCTTTCAATGTGGAGAATGCTCCGTACTATTGTTCTTTGGCAAACCTAGTGCTTGGATGTGCAGTCAGTGTCCAAGTCTGTGCACCATAGCTCGAGATAAGCAAGAATATGCACCATGGTAACTTGCATTATAGGGACAGAGGAATGGCGATGACCTATCATGAAATATACCATCACATTAATATTATAAATGCGAAAGTTTGTGTGTATATATGTCTGTATATTTTTTGCTTCTTTACGGTGCAACGAATGGATGGATTTGGATGAAATTCGGCATACAGATAGTTTATAACCTGGATTAAAACATAGGATACTTTTAATCCCGATATTCTCACGGGAACGGGAACCACGCGGGTGAAACCGCGAGCAGCCGCTACTATTCCATACAGTTAAATTGGGTACATCCGTGTAACAATTTTGTTACCAGTGCCGATACCATTAAACACCGAATCCTATCTTTGACTAGCGTTACCTAGAATATTCTTAGTTTTAGTTTTCACGTTAAGAATTCAAAAAGGCTTTGTACCTACTATTTATTTTTCAGCTTTTCAATTTCCAAAACCGTATTCTAATCCGATCCAAATCGACATGCATTTATCGTAGGAAGAGTTCGTACAAACAGCTGAAATATCAGCGACCAGTAAAAGCGTGTGAACTTAAAAATATGTCTTTACTGGAAATAAGTGGTGGGGAACATTGTGTCACATTTGAATTTCAGATGCGGTTATCTTTGTTTTGCGGCGAGTGCGACTGAGATCCGTGTCCCACATTTTGTCAGGTTGCGGTTTGGTTGCGAGCGATAAATCACACATTTTATAAATTCGGCCCACAGATTTTGTCATAATTGTAACAAGCAATATCTCTTTACATTAAACTACTCAGTAATCTGTCTGTTAGTTATGTTGATTTCTCTGAAAATTACATTTCATTATTCATTATTCATTATTCATTATAACGGCAATAGTGCTTTTTATTAACATTTTATGTTTTTTTTTCAACGTTTGACGACTTAAGGAGCCGTAACGTGGACACTCACGGTAGGCCTGGTCTACAAATTTAAAATCGCTCAGCGAGCTATGGAAAGGGCTATTCTTGGAGTTTCTCTGAAGGATCGGATCCGGAACGAGGTGATCCGACAGAGAACCACAGTCGTCGACATAGCCCACAGGATTAGCAAGCTGAAGTAGCAGTGGGCCAGCTATATTAGCCGCAGAACCGATAACCGATGGGGTAAACGAGTTCTTGAGTGGAGACCGCGTATCGGTAAACGTAGTGTAGGACGCCCTCAGACTAGGTGGAACGACGATCTTCGCAAGATGGCTGGCAAGAGCTGGATGAGTGTAGCCGCGGATCGTGCTCAGTGACGTGCAATTGGAGAGGCCTATGTCCAGCAGATGACGTGTGTAGGCTGATGATGATGATGATGTTTTTTTTTAAATCTAATGTTGTCTATTTTTTGATACTTAGGGACTGTTATGGTTTCTGTTTATAAGTTCTGTTCTGTTCTGTTGTATAAGTACATTTTTTAATATTAATGTTTGTAAGTTGCGACTTTGCCAAAGATAAATTTATATTATTCTTAATATACTCGTAATTTATAACATTTTATTTCGTCAACACAATCGGAAAATAAGGTTGAATCTACAACCAGTTCAGATAAATAGATAGATATATATTTTATTGCAACAAAATGAAATTAACAATCTACTTACAAAGTTAATTAAAAATAGAATAAAATTACAATTTGGCAGTCTTATCGCTTTAGAGCGTAATCTTCCAGACAGCCAGTTTAGATTAGGAATTAAAATAATAGAGTTATATAAAGCCAGCTAGCTATATAGTGAAATACAATCTGAAGACAGTATCGTAGAAAATAAATCTGAAGTGATTTAAAAGTAAATTTTATTTGTAATAATAGGTGGAGTTTACAGATTCGCTCAACGTAGAGCCTCAGCCGTCGGCTTCGCGGGTTGATCTGAATTAAAAACGATTTTGTATGTGTGGAAGCAATTCTAAGCGCGCCCGAGCCATGGCGATTGTTTTACAACATGCGGTATCTGCTTTCCACAACGCTAGCAATTACAGTTTTGCAATTACACATCTCTCCGTTGTCAGTTGCAATGAAATACATTGTGCCCGTATTCCGGGTTGGAGGTGCAAAATTAGTTTGGTGTGGACGTACAACTAAAACTAGCATATTGTGAAAAAGTTTCAAATTTGCTCAGTTTGTGTAATTCTCAATGGGTTATGGTAAGATAGTAGGTACTGTAAGGAGGTTAGATGCAGCTCATAGTAAAAGTTAGTTTAATTTATTTGTATATAAGCCTCTTTAGTCTGGATGAGTATTTGAATCATCGAATATGTAATTAAAAAGGTTTGCAACGGTTTGACCTCAGAACAATAACTAAAGCTATAGAAGGATGGCTAAAATAAAAATCGTGCAACTATGTTTAGTTCCGTTCTATCTTATGGCTAGAAAAGAAGGCTGGAGTGCGACAAATGGTTGACACTTAGTTTTTATTTTTTGTATTGTTATGTCAAACGGTCATCAGATAATCAGTGATCAAAAAAAATCTTTGAGTCCTTTATAAAGTCACAAATCTGGTGACACCTTCAAATTAACGAAAGAAAAGGGACAATCGATCTCTTTCCAATACATCACTTAGGTTCATTAGTTAAAATAGTATGAACTGATGAATGAGTGTTGCTATTTTAGTCCGGTTTCTATAGCTTTAGTTATTATTCTGAGGGTTTGACACAGTCGTGGACAGTAGTGGAGAGAAGCCATAAAGAAAATTGTATATACTAGAAAAGAGAAGCTAGACAGCCCGGCTAAGAGCCAAGGTGCTCGGAGATCGGTTTTAATCCAATGTATCTTTATTAATTATATAAGCAAAGTGAAGTGCAAGTGGTGTTCTTATTTTACATCCACACCACATTGGTGGAGGCTTTCATCCACAGAGTAAATTCAAATTCAAATTCATATTCAAAATTATTTATTGCATGCCACATTGGTGTACATAGTAATTATATAAATAGGTATAAGGTGTCAAAATAAACAATGTAGCGCCCCGTAAGGGCATAACAATAACAGAGGGAGTAAACTTATGTACTACAGTTGAATTTCAATATTCTTCATTTATTTTCCTCCCCCACCTGAGCTTTCTTGATACTGGCTGACTTTCTGTAGTGGAAATTATCTTGTAACATTAAAATTATGAATGCGAAAATTGAAATAATAAACATTAATTTAAAATTCAAGGATCTTCATACAATTGTTAGTTTAGAGTAAAACATGTAATGTAGTAATGGTTTGATTGAGAGGTTTAATAGAATGGTAGTGGATATTTTATCAAAATATTTAGGTAATAATCAGCGAGAATGGTGTTCAGTGTTACCTTTGGTAGTCCATGCTTATAACACAAGTGTACAAGCATCGACGAAAGTGTCACCGTATTCGTATACATTAATTGTAGCAGTAGCTACAGAAGAACGTTTATCACTACAATTTATTTTGATGACGAATTTGTTCAAGTCGCCATTAATGTCTTGACCCTGTTGATTTAGTAGTCCAATCACAGAATATAGAAAGAACAGAATTTTCGCTTGTCCACCGTCAGCAAACAGATTTGAGAGCTATGTGTCTATACACATAGTTCTTTTTAGCTTGGCTGAGCTCTGACCAACAACGCGCCGATTGTGTCCGACAACATAAGTGAATACGTAGGACGGGGCTGCTTCAGTGAAGTAATATGCTTGCCAACATAAGGATGTTAATCTGCTGAGAAATTAATAAATACGTGTAAGTTTATGAATGTGCGTACTGTTTAGGCATATTCGTCGTGCATTTTCAGAAACTTAAAGACAAGAACATTTCTTAAATGTCTCTTGACTTGGCTGACTTTTAGCATTCCCCTCACCTAATGGTAAATGATGAAAGGCCGAATAACTCAATCACTGAAGAACTTCGGTATCTCTAACTTTCGTAACACAACAAATGCAACAAACTATCTTGATACCTATATATTTAGATAAGACTGTGGGAGCTAAGAACAAGACCTTAACACAAGCTCATTTTATGTTCTTACTGCTGGGGCACGACCCTTCCCTATGGATGGATAGGGAGAACGGGCCATAAAACACCACGCGGGCCCAGTGCGGATTGGTGGTTGTTAACGACTAATGCAGATGAGACCGGACGGACTTTACGGACGGGCTTTACGTGCCTTCTGAAGAGCTCGAGATGATGCAATCGCAGACCGGGCGCATTAACCACTGCGCCATCGAGCTCCTCCAGGAACAAAACATACTAGCAGTATAACCGAGTACCTTTAATATGAAGAATCGAGCTCTAGAAAACCGTCTGGGTTGTTCGGTCTCCCATTTTGAGGCACCACCAATTTACCCGCCCGATCCTCTAAATGCCACTACACATTTACAGAATACACGAAACATGCACACTAGTTTAGGCCCAAGACACCGTACTCGTAGAACAATGGTACGAAGAACCTATACCAGGTACAGACATGTATCTGGGCGCTTCTCTCCTCCACCACGGCCCGGTCAACCCGAGCCGAGGTCCGAGCCTTTAGAGGCGCCCTCGGGTTGTTCCGCTCCGCGATCCGATCCGAACCCTTCGGAGAATCTAGTAGGGCACGGGGACACGCACTTTTAAGTGTGTGATGCCGTTCCCTCTAAACACCTCCGAAGGTGATTCGTTTCACGCGGCTTGAGGTACCCTTTACCTACTTCGCCGCCCCCAAAAAAGCCCGGTGACGCTGAAAATGCCGTTTGAGGCAATCAGCAATCTTACTGTGATTTTCTTTAATTTCAGTTCGTTCTATTTGTTTGAAAGAAGACGGTATTTGTATGTTGCTAGGCCTTAATCGCCTCAAACAAATATTGAGTTATTAACAGTATATTGTGTAAGTATAGAGATTTTCAAAAATAATGTAACTGCTCAGTTCGCCGTGCTACAATAACGTTTTAAAAAATGTCCACTAGCGGATTAACGTTAATTGTATGGTCATTAGAAGTAGTAAGGAGCGGACAATTTTCTATCCATTAGGAATCGACAGAGAAATAAGATCCACTTCGGAACTGAATTGCTGGGAATAGAAAGGCGACGTTCTGTCCATTAAAAAAGTTATAGACTAGAAAAACAAACAGCGTACCGTTCGATTTCTTGGGATATTGTAAGTTAACAGTAAAAGCATAATAATATCAACTTCTCATCTCATACCAGTTTACATAAACAATTTTTACTCTGTAGTTTTTAAAATAAACTATAAATTATATTACCTAAGTACACAGTGCACTACAGTATCCATGTGGACATATCGCCGTCCCCGGCGAATAAAATGACAATGGCTATAATATTTTTTTTCCTTTTATTGTATTATTAAAATCTATGAGTGTCAATACACGTCATATATTTTTTATAGATTTTATTTTCTAAAATTAAAAATGTTATAAAATATAACAATAGTATTCATAATTTATACCCATATCTATTTTTACACGAATAAAATTAAACCAGTCGGTTAGTATAAATTTTACCCAGTAACTTTTATGTCTAAAGCCATTATAATAATGTTCGCGAAAATACATATCGGCAAAATAATTGTAATAGCGCATTACCATTTTATTCGCGGAAGAAATGGTGCAGCGTTACTGACTAATCGCTTATAAGTCCAAAGCTTGCAAGAGGCGGGACCACAGAAATATATTGCCATTCTTTTCCTTTACACGCCCAGACCAGCAGCGCTATTCTCTAAGCAAAACAGCGTCGGACTCGACGTTGAACTCGCTCATAACTAGCAAACGAATGTCAACTTACTTTTAAATAGTAATAAAGTCTACATTCGTTTGCAAGTTATGAACGAGTTCAATGTCGAGTTCGACGCGGTTTTGCTTAGAGAATAGCACTGCTGAGTGCATTATACAGCATTATACATCGTAACAGGTAACTCCCGGCACGTACACGTAAACGTATGTAAATCAGAATTACAATCAAATGAAAGAATAAACTATGAAAGAGAGCAAAATCATGACAATAACTTATTTGAATCTGCAACTAACGCGTTATCTGAAAATTATAATAAAGGAGATAATGAAGGCCATTCTTTAGATTAATGTAAATTTCAATCAGACCCTGAAAAACCTGTTAACAAAAGCCCATCGAGTTTTAGTGCGGATTCAGACTATTTAGCAAAAGCTACTCAAGATATATCAAGGACATATCTTTCGTTTTAAATCAATCCGATTTCATTGCATCACCTAAACAGTAATTTTCGAAAATCGTAATTTTACGGAGACACAAGTGGAGAGTCATCACGATGACACTATCTGTGTGACACCATCAACTTCAAGTGAAATATTTTCCAAAAATGATAAAAAACATTCATCTAGACGCTGTTTAAATTACTCTTTTGTTTTCGATAATGATCACGATGAGGAACTGGATATAAACAAGACTTTAACACCTGAATATGATTCCGATAGTAGTTTAGATAATTGTACTTTTTTAGTTCCCGATGCAGATGTAACACTAACTACAACATCCGATGGCGTATATGAAAACAATGAATCCAGTAACTGTGAAATAGATGATGTTAGAAATAGCGCGCTATCCAAAAATGTGCAACCATCTGAAACGATTGCAGCTAGTACAGAAGACAATGTTTCAAGCACAACGAAACGACTGACAAGGAAAAGGACTCGAAATGAACGCGAAAGATTGGATAAGAAAAGTAAAATTTGCCGAAAAAGAATCTCTTGATCCGGCTACTTCAACAATAGCTATCTTTGATTTGGAGAAGGTATTGAGTATTCCACAATCTCAGGCCGGGATATTCCATTATTAGAGAAAATATCCAATATATAATTTCACGGTGTTTGATGCTTCTCGACACAAAGGTTATTGCTATGTTTGGCACTATCAATTAGCAAAACGAGGAGCTGTAGAAATTGGAAGCTGCTTATGGCAATTTCTATTAAGTGAAAACAAAAGAGTTGCACAAAATGTATCCTTTTACTCTGACGGTTGCGGAGGGCAAAATAAAAATAGATTTATTTTTGCTTTTTACTTGTATGTCGCGCAGACACTTAAACTTAATATTACTCACAGATTTTTTGAAACGGGCCACGGTCAGAGTGAAGCAGACTCCATGCATTTTAGAATTGAAGGCGAATTAAAAAATAGAGTTGTCTATACTCCTGAACAAATGTATTCAATCATACTAAGCGCCAGGGTAAATGGCGAGCCATATAATGTGAAGGAAATTACTCAGAACGATTTTTATGATATAAAGGAATTAATAACTAATAAGAACTGGATTAAAGACGAAAATGGTCAAAAAGTATAATGGTCTAAGGTTATGGAAATAAATGTTTCGCATTCATCATCGTCTATACTTCGTTTTAAATATGATTTTGAGCCGGAGTATTTGCTTATCAATGTCGAACCTAACCCAAGAATTATGCCAAGAAGCAAGAGAAATTTCCGACACGCAAGCGTATCCAGCTCTACTGAACAAAATTTGAAGATTGCTTATACCGAACCACTACTATTGAGCAAGGCTCTGCACGGTGACCTTATGGGTCTATGCAAATCAGGAGCAAACCCCACTTACTACCACGGTTTTTACGATTCCCTGACGTCTGTTGATATCTCGGATAGCAACACAAATTTTAATGAAGAAGATCCAGAAGAATAATAAATAAATAATTTCAAAGTATGTCCCAAAATTGTTATTTTTATTAAATAAGATTTCATTGTGTCTTTTAATAAACCAAGAACTGATAACGATAATCTTAGTTTTATTTTAAAATTTCGAATAAAACTAAATGATTCAATACCATACAACAAGTTAACAGAATATAATGGTAATCTATTCTTATTTTCATTGTTTGAGGCACAATTTTGTGACGAATATCATTGTTATGTAATATAACAATACACACTATTTCGTAGAAATAATGGGAATTAAATGGTAAGTGCATATTAGTAATTATTAATGATAAACTTTTTGTAGTATTATTTATTTTATGAAATATCTTCTTTAAATAAAACATTAAATATTACCTACTAACACGATATAAAAAGTACAAAAATTAGCCTTCATTTGAGATATCACACTTGAATACCAAACAAATAGTCTATTTTTAATCTGTACAAACATGTTTTTCATTTTTCCTCAACAATTGCATTTTTGCGATTGCCATTTTATTCGCCGGGGGCGGCGATATGTAGGTAATTTCAGGACTCAGAGAATTTTCAGACCTAATAAGAATAGTTATACAAAAACTACAATAAGTAAGGTATGTAATTTATCAACTTCTAAGGCTTTAAGTCTATAATGTTTAGATACCTTTTATACAAAGGAATAATTTGTCAAAGTAATCTGTGCTATAAAACTTTAGTAGGCACTTGAAAAAATCTGACTATCTCATCTGTGACGAAATGTAACAGAAAAAGACAGGTTATCAATTCAAAGCACCGCTTAAGCGCAGTCTGTGAACTCTTTTACGACCAAAGAGTGAATTACTATGGCGTCTGCTGCCACCATTTGTACGTTTAGCGACGCCGAGAGCCGAGCGACCAATCTGAAATTCTGATACCACTTTAGGTCCATTTGAGTTTGATAGGACAAAGAAGCGAACACTTAGGTTTGTTACAAGTTATATCACATGATGTTATGTCTACACTGCAGCTCGCGCTTACAGGCTGTGATCTTATGTTGAGCAACTGTCGTAATGCTGGCTCTATCGGATGGGTGACCAAATGAACAGTACCTTGAGTTTATCTGTGCTTAGGTTACATTAGTTTTGGGTCCCGTTTGTTGTCATTAAGAGACAGTCGTTAAAATCCATGGCACCAATCGTAAATTATTTAATCAGCGTCTGTCTGAAATAGGAGTTAAAGATGTTTAGTTGTTAAAATTTGCTAAGTCATCCAAGTCCTACCAACACGCAGTGCAAAATTTATGATTAGGCAATTATAGTAATTCTCTCTTAACTTGAGATATAACTCTATTTCACGATTATCCACGAGATTCCGACGACGTCAAGTTTTCAGCCAACCAACAACTTAGTGTCAATACCAAGATCTATTAATTTAACACAGCTGCTAGTTTTCATCGCAAATAAGCTAAGTTCACCGTTATACTTAATTTTAATAAAGTTTACAACTTAGTTTGCTTCTAATTATAAATTATAATGTAAGCAAAATCTATTAAACTTTACGAACTCCGTTCTTGAAATTTAAAACAAAATCGATAACTTTACACGGCGTCTCTCAATTTAAAACTGAACAAACTTTCAAAGCCAATACTGTAATGGGTCTCGCGAAATTTGAAAATCTAAATAAGCGTTTCATACGAGAACGTAACTAGTTTTTGATGCGTTGCACCGGTCTTTTATAATATCAGGACCAGGACTGTGACAGGAAATTGAAATTGTGTCTAAGATGTCAGATGTTTATCGTTTTAAGAAAACATGAGCCAGTGATTTAAGTTGTAGTTTGTGGCGGGGTGTTTTGATGAATAATGTCACAGTGAAAGAAGACTACCGCGAATAGGAAGGCGTAACAAATGTCAAACTGACAGTGACGATACTACCTTCTAGTTTACTACAAAACCCTGAAAAGGCTTGACGTAAAAACCTTTCAAATCGCAATATAAAAAAGGAACATCGTCAAGCGATCGTAAAAACAGTTCTCGTAAAATTAAATTTCAATACGATTAAGCCAAAAAGAAAAAAACAATCTTAAATAAAAGAACGCGGTACGTTATTTGAAGTTTCGCGTAACTTCAAAGTGATTCAGCTTTGATGTGCTGAAGATAAATTTCATATGCAAAATAAAATTAGAGAGGACTGGGGAATGTGTACGCTAAGTGTAGCGTGTCGCGTGTAATAAGCGTGCAAAAAGAGATGGCACTTTACGTTCTGATTACCATCGTACGACAACTCGATTGCAACTCGATTTACAAAAAAATGTAATTGAAATATTATGTTGTGTTAATTCCGCTAAATCAAGCAACTCGATTTGAAACTGCTTTGCTTTTAATTGTTAGCTTTGATTTGGCGGTTAATGTTTTTGAAAGTTGGCTGGGGTTGCACATGTCATTTCTTCTGAGAAATTGTCTGTATATTTATACCATACTAACTGATCCGGCGGAATCCGTACCTCTTTGACAGTTTCCATGACAGCAAAACAAACAAATAATTTTGTATTGGAAAATTCAATTGTCGTTTTTAGTATTTTATATACTTTTTTTTATAAAAAGTATCCTAAATCCTTTTCAATACCTTTGAGAATATGTGTACAAAGTTTCATGATGATCGGTTTAGTAGTTTCTGCGTGAAAGCGTAACAAACAAACTCACATTCACATTTTTAATATTAGTAAGGATTACTTTGTTTACAAGATACCGACCTGTAACTATCTTGTCCTGTAATTAAAATTCACAGAATAACAAAAACCTCGTGGAATGTTTTCAACACTTTGTATTTTTTTCAAATTGTAATTTGTTGCAACAAAATTTGCGTAAAATTATATGTAAATAATAATAACGTTTACTTACCTATTTATACCAAGAAGTTCTTTTTATACTAATCAGCTTTAATGAGCTTATTATGCTGAACTTTTGAGTTACGAGTCAAATTCGATAAGCTCGACAAGCTTTATATCTCTGCTAGAATTATGGATGGTGATCAAAATAACGTCAAAAGTATGTTTTGAAGTTGTTAGGAGTGTCATTGGGAAGCAGCGGTTAGCTCATTCGGATTGCGATCTTGACGATGAATAAAATATTTTGAGCTTGTCAACCCGCAATGGGTCAGCGTGGTGGGTTATGACCTGATCCCAGTAGTGAGAAGTTTATACGCCGATACACATTTTTTTTTTTAATTTATTTTCGAGAAAAATATAAATGTTTGCTACAAAATTATTATCTGCCAAACTGCATAACAGTTTGTCGGCAGTGAGAAGACATGGATATTATTATCTCTGTTGAACATTTAGTAATGAGTTTCCGTAGTAAATATCATTTGAGCCGGCAACTTGTTACGCAGACTTTTTGAGCGGATATTTTAGCGAAATGTTTTGACAAAAGCCGCGGCGCGACTGTGCTTGGCGATCAGTTTAGCTGCACAAGTAAAACACTAGTCATGTAAACTGTGAGTTGTGTTCCTAATGTTTATTTCATACTTTATAACTACGTAATATTTTACGGATAGTTATGTTTCAATATTTACAGTTTTTTTGCGATTAAATAAGTTAAACAGTTTAGGCATTAAAATATATATTTGTAACAAAATGGCTAACTTTTAATGTATTTTTGATAAATAAAGTTTGGCTATTTTTAAAATTAGTGAAATAATAAGTGTATTAACTGTTCAGAACGGATATCGATGATGTAGTTATTTTATCACAGTGTATCACAGCTCACTTTGGAATGTAAAGTTAATAACTAGATTTGCACGAAAACCAGAGAAAGCTAAGCCAGGCCAGAAGGTGTTCCAAATCCCGCCCAAACATAACTATGTTTTAACACCTTTATGATATCAAAAAATTAAAGCCATGATTTTATTTTTATCTGACTATATTTATTTAAAAAAATCTACAGTTCTACATTTAATACACGTGAGACTAAAACAAACTTAAATTTTATGAATATGTAGCTTATTTGGAGTTTGTTACATTATGTATTCAAAATATTAATCTGAATATAATCGGTTCAGATTAATTTAATATTCAAAATATTAATCTGAATATAATATATAGTACATAATGTAACCAACTCCAAATAAGCTACATATTCATAAAATTTATGTTTGTTTTAGTCTCACGTGTATTAAATGTAGAACTGTAGATTTGTTTTTATAAATATAGGTAAGTAGTCAGATAAAGTTAAAATCTTGGCTTTATTTTTTTGCGGGCGGGATTTGAAGGCCAGAGGGGGCCTGGCTTGGCTTTCTCTGGTTTTCGTGCAAATCTAGTTATTAAATTTATGTTGAAAATGTTTTTTTGTATAACAAATCCGTGCTTATCTTGATTTAAAGCCACTCTTGATACTCTTTGATATTGATCTTGTATCTTCATATTATATAGCTTAGAGCATAACTGATCAAAGATACAACCCCAATATCGTTGATAGCAAATTACATGCTCCAAAGTCATCAAAAAGTCACCATTCAGTGTTTCTAATTAAACCAATATAGGGAGTCAATTTTGAATGTTAACAAACGCATTTGTATGCATGAGCCGACAGCGCCGATCGTGTTCGACGCCTTATCCCATATTTATTTAGTTGAAAATTCATGAATCCTTCGACGCACGTTGCAGAGTTATTAGGCATAAACAGTTTTATAGCAAACGTGTAACGTTCATTCAGCCAGTCGGGTGTGAACGCAATCTGGCGATAAAAAAAACACAAATGTTGAAAAAATTTTCACGAGCAGGGTTTGAACCTGCACCCTTCTGACATACCGGGTCAGGTGCTCTTCCAATTGAGCTATCGTGGTTCTAACCAGCCCGCCGAAATTATTCAACACTATTTACTTTTTACTTTGAAAGCCAAAGGCTAATATTATGATCGGATGTTAATGACGGTAGTTGTTAACATTGAATGGGCGCCTTTGGCTTTCAAAGTAAAAAATAGTGTTGAATAATTTCGGCGAGCTGGTTAGAACCACGATAGCTCAATTGGAAGAGCACCTGACCCGGTATGTCAGAAGGGTGCAGGTTCAAACCCTGCTCGTGGAAATTTTTTCAACATTTGTGTTTTTGTAATTTGTTCGCAACAAAATTTGCGTTAAAAAATTATATAAACATTTGCAATCTGGCGATGCTAGATGCTATGTTAGGAAGATTTTGTAAGAATATCTAAGTGCAAAGTGTGAAGTAGGTAGTCATTCGATCACATTTAGGAAATCGAGATTTTGTTTGCCATTGAAGCATTTAAGCAGCGCCTCTTGTAGACAAAAGGGGATGAATTTTCTAGTTTTCGTTAACATGCTAAAATGACAAATAAAACTCGCACGGCTCACAAAATATAAAAAAGTAAATAAAATAAAAAAATACAAAATAAATAAATAAACTTTCCTACACTCACACCAATTATCTAGCCCAAGAGAAGCTTCGTTATGAAACTCGTTAAATATTTACTGAACAACGGATAAACATACTTAAAATACTTAAATACATACTTATTATATATAGAAAACACCCAGACCCGAGACAATTTAGAAAAACAGTAATTTCTAAATTGACCCGATCGGGGATCGAACCCGGGAGCTCAGAGATGGCGACACCATGAAAACCGGTGTACAAACCACTCGACCAAGGAGGTCGTCAAAATAAAGGTATACATTATTATTTCTCTTGGGGACGTCGCCAGCCGAACGGACGATCAGCCTGCGTTGTTGCGGGCCATTTCATCCTATTCCCCGTTCTCCCTTTTCTAGGGAGTTAAGGTTAGTCCAGCTTTCACGGCGCCCCGTCGAATCTTTTGGTCTCTTTGGTAAATCTTACAATCTGCTCCACCTTCAGATCCTTTAGGTCCTCTATGTGTAGTGTGTCCGACCCCCAGATTTCCCATCTTATCGGTGAGTACATCGGGCATTCAGCTAGTAGGTGGAGGCTGGTCTCCTCGCTTTCCATACACTCCGGGCATATGGGGTCGGTTTTCACTCCTATCACTGTCAGATGTCTGTTCAGCCGACAATGTCCTGTTATGATTTCTATGACTAGCCTCATGTTCCCTCTTGAGAGTCCCATTAGTTTGCTGGTCTTTTTCTTATCCATGCCCTTGATGAAGATCTTCGACTGTCTCATACCATTCGAGGACCTCCATCTTTGGTTGGTTTCTGATGTGATACTGTGGCTGATTACTCCCTTGGTGATGTTGTGCGCTATTGGCAGCCGGGGTTCCGGTCCCACCAAGTTTTCCTCTGCTCCCATTCTGGCTAGTTCGTCGGCCTGTTCATTTCCCGTGTTTCCCTCATGTCCCGGGACCCACGCTAACGTCAGGTCCGTTCTTTCGGCCAGTCTCTTTAGTGATTCCTTGCATTGTTTGACGATTGCTGATGTCGTCTCTTCTCTACCTAGTGCTTTCAGCGCCGCCTGGCTGTCGCTATAGATAGCTGTCCTTCCTGTAATAGTGAGGTGTTCGGCCATCTCAGCGCATGCCATTATTGCGTATATTTCCGCCTGGAAGACACTGGCGAATCTTCCTAACGGTATCGACTTGTTCAGCTCCGTCCCGTCTGCACATTTAATGTGCACGCCGGATCCAGAGAGCTTTGTCGACTCCTTTCTGGAGCCGTCTGTGTAGCAGGTGGTGCCATCTGTTTCAATGCTCCAGTTTACTCTTGAACCTATGTGTATTCTGTATTTTTTGTCAAAAATCCTTTCCTTCCGTATTAAGTCGTTGTTGGAGAGGATCATTGACAGCCTATCTCCGTTTTGTTTGTCTATACTGGCGTGACCCTTGTCCGTGTAGTTCCCGGTCCATATGCCAGTGCTTCTTAGCTTGAACCATTGTTCTATGGCTCTTCTCTTGATTTCTAAGTCCAGAGGATTTAGCCCCAGTAGGATCTCGAGCGCGGCTGTAGGGGTTGTCCTCATCGCGCCCGTAGTCACTAGGGCCGCTAGCCTTTGGACTTTGTCTAACTCTGCTTTGTTTTTGCCCACTGCGGCTCTGTGCCACCATACGATGGCTCCGTGTAGGATTCTTGGCACAATTATTGCCCTGTATATCCACAGTGCCATCGCTGGTTTCATGCCCCAGGTTCTACCTATTACACTTTTACACTGCATCATTGCCATCTTTGCCTTGGAGCACGTGTTGCTTATATGGGTACTGAAGTTAAGCTTGCTATCCAGTGTCACCCCAAGATACTTGACTTCCTTGACTGTTTCCAGCTCCTGGTTGTCCAGTGTCACTGGTTCAGCCCGCCCTATCTTTCTTTTCTTTGTAAATAGAACTAGTTTGGTTTTTTCAGGGTTTAGGTTCAAACCTTTACTCCTGCACCACCCTAGAGCTGCTTTTAGGCCATTGTTCATAATATCACACATGACGCTGAGGACTTTACCTGTCACCAGGAGCACGCCGTCGTCGGAATACACCTGTGTGTATATGTGCATCCTGTTTATCTTGTTAACTAATTCGTCTATTAGCAGGCACCACAGCAATGGCGACAAACATCCCCCTTGAGGGAACCCTCTTTTCGCCACTACCGTA
Organism: Eudonia lacustrata; assembly: GCA_947562085.1. NCBI lineage: Eukaryota > Metazoa > Arthropoda > Insecta > Lepidoptera > Crambidae > Eudonia > Eudonia lacustrata. The sequence goes on along the minus strand of OX387313.1, from coordinate 2,396,973 downwards.
CGTGTTGTTCCTGCTATCTCTGTGCGTATCAGTCGTTGTTTAAGCATGTTTTTAACCCACTTTGATACGTCTCTGTCTATTCCTTCGCGGTCAAGGGTAGCCTCTATTGATTCGGGGGTCGCTCTGTCGAATGCGCCCTCCACGTCAAAGAAGCAGCCCATTGCGTATTCTGTGTTGCTTATTGATCTTTGCACTCTTATCACCAGATTGTGGAGGGCCGTCTCGGTGGATTTGCCCTCCATGTAAGCATGTTGATTTTGGTGTAGTGGAGACCCGCTTTTCTCTATTTGTTCTCTAATTATTCTATCCAGGATTTTCTCCAATGTCTTCAGTAGGAATGAGGAGAGGCTAATGCATCTAAAGGCTTTGGCTTCCTGGTAGGATGCTTTGCCAGGTTTCGGGATGAATACTGCCTTCACTTCCCTCCATTTGCTCGGTATGTACTTAGTTCTGATGCTGCCATTGTACAGGGCCAGCAGGTCCTTACTTATATACTTCATAGCTGTCTGTAACATTTTCGGGAAGATTTCATCCGGTCCCCCTGCCTTATATGGCTGGAAGGATCGGACGCTCCACAATAAATGTTCCTCAGTGATGATTGTCTTTGGCTCCCGGTCCACTGTGTGACCTGGGGTGTTCGGTATATCATCGTCTTTGTATTCCTCGCTATCCGGGAAGTGCGTTTTCATCATCACTTCCAGTATCTTTTCCGGATCAGTTATAAGTTCTTCACCGTACTTGATGCTTTCTAGCCTCCGCGTGTTGGCTTTGGAGAACGTTTTTACCAGTCGCGCTGCTTCAGGGTATCTTTCAACTCCTGCGCAGAACGCCTTCCAGTTGTTCTTGTTCTCCTTTCTACATTCTTTCTTGTATAGGTTCCTTTCTTCTCTGTATATTTGCCAGCTCTCATCATCATTCTTCTTTAAAGCCTTGTTGAGAGCTCGCCTTGTCTTTTTTCTCTGTTTTCCCAGTGCCTTTGTCCACCAGGGTTGTCCTCTGTCTGGTCTTATCTCCCTCAGGGGACATGCTTTGTGGTAAGCTTCCCTTAGAGCTTCGTCCAGTCTATTGGCTTGCTTTTCTATTTCTATGGCATCTACTAGCGGGGTGTCATGTCCTGGGACCCACTTCTCCAGATGGTGTTGGTACGTGTCCCAGTTGGTTTTCCTCGCATTTCTTATCAGAATCTTTTCAGTCTTGGCTTCCAGACTGAAAGTGATCCGTCTATGATCTGACATAGAGTCGCTTTCATCTGTTTTCCAGTCCCTTATGTGTCGGCTTATCCTATCTGTGGCAATAGTGATGTCCAACACTTCTCGTCTTGTCCTGGTGACGAATGTGGGCGTGTTGCCTACATTCAATATCTCCAGGCCTGTTTCGCTTATGTATTCTAAAAGTAAGTCACCTTTTTTATTACAGTTTGTGCTACCCCATACCACATGGTGTGCGTTGGCATCGCACCCTAGAATAATAGGAATATTCTTACCTTGGTATTTTCTTACAGTTTCTTCCATTTCTCTCGATGGCGGCTCAAAATCCCCCTCGCTGGGCAGGTATGCGGAGATTAGGAGCACTCGTTCATCTTTTCCTGCATCTGTCTGTATTGTCACCACAACGCTAGCGAGGTCGCTGTAACAATCTGCTTTTATTAGTCCTAATGTTCTTACTCTGCTGCTGGCGTATATGCATGCTCTTGGGGTAAACTCACCATCTTCATGGTATATAATGTCTCTCCCCATAGAGCCGAGCCCTGTCACGCGCCCGTTTAGGACATATGGCTCTTGTAGCAGGGCTATGTCTATTGTCTCTTCCATCACGTATCTGCGAAGCTCTGTCATAGCTTCGATACAGTGATGAAGATTCAATTGAACTATCTTTATTTTTTGTGTTTGTTTTTGTGGTGTGTCACTGTGTGTGTTCATCTGTCAGTGTGTATGTGTGTGTCTGTCTGAGTGTCTGTGTGTCTGTACCCTCCCTACTTGGACTCCGCCTCAGGTTTCGACCCCCCACACCAATGCGGTTGCAGCTGTGCTACGCTCGGTGGGGGTGTCCGGTCCTTCGGCCTCGTCGTCGTAGGGTGGGGGTGTGGTGTGTGGTGCTGTGGGGGCGACTCCGAGAGGCAGGGCCTCCGAGTTTCAGCGGCGCCCACCTTCGGGGTACCTAACTGTGTCTCGCCTCCCCCGCCAATGGGCCGCTCCCTCTTGGTGTTTGGCGCCTGTTGTGTGCTGGTCGGGTTCGGGTTCAAGCCTCCCTGAGCCGACTCGCTACCTTCCGTCTGGCTCCCCCTAGTGGCTCCAGGCTGGTTGGTAGACCGGCTCTCGGCAGGCTCTTCCCCCCGTGTCTTGGTGTCGTGTACTGGGCATCCACGGCAGGTGCACTTCCCCTCGGTCTGGACTTGGCTTCTCCCTATGGTGCGGGCGTGTACTCTGGTGGCTTGGTAGTGAAGTGCCACCCCGCCTTCTGCAGCCACTTCCTCAGGGACTCCTATCACAAGTCTTACCCCTAGGGGCAGTACCTCCTTGCGGATTAAGGTCCACTCAGGCACCCGCAGCTCCTCTCGGTATTCATTCTGGGCTTTTATGAACTCCAGAGGATCCACTAGCAGGTCCTCTGTGCCACCCGGAAGCCATACCGACATACGGTGCTTTTCCAACCTTCTTACCCTCAGAGGAGTACCCTCCCGGTCGCCGAGGCCACAATTCAGCAGCCATGACATCGCCTCCTCGGTAGTTGCTGTCACAAGGAAGTATCCTTCAGCAACTAGACCCGAGGCGTCGAATGCCAGGCTGCGGCCTCGTACGCCGCTCTTGATGGCGACTCCTATCTCCCTTGTTAACTGCCTCCTGATTTCGGCAGCCGTAGCTTCGTCAATGGACGTAGGTAGGACGTAAGGTATACATAGGAACTCTGTAACTGAGGAGCTACAGAGAAGCTCGATGGCGCAGTGGTCAACTCGCCCGGTTTGCGATTGCTAAGGTTAAGCGACTTTGCAAAAGTCGGTCATCGGATGGGTGACTAAAATTTTATTATCTCGAGAACCTACGTGCTTCGGAAGGCACGTAAAGCCATTGATCCCGGCTGCATCACCAGTCGTAAAAAGCCTACAATCTGCACTGGGGCCGCGTCAACACGCGAGTCACCACCTTTCCTAGGAAAGGCTCGTGCCCCAGCAGTGGGGACATAAATGAGCTGATGATGTGATGATGATCTGACTATCATAGTCGTATACCTACGTTCCTATTATGTATTTTGATTGTATTGCATCATGCTTCACTAGTTACATCTTCATTGCTCTGCTATCCTTAGCCTCAATAGAACGATCGGCAGCTAAAGCCAATTTATTACAAAATAACTCACAACTGGCAAATAGCGAAGCCTCTTAAGCCATCAATATTCTCTTGCATCATCACAGAACATTAATCATGACTATTCAAGTTCGGTAAAGCTTGAAAAAAACCTTACGTGGCCTATAAAAAAACGATAATAAATACACCGCTCTTCGCTATATCTCCGGATCATAAATCTGTGTAGTCAATGTAACATCGCCTGATTTCACTTCAATGGTTTACATTAAAATGTTCCTTTTGACCTTTGCCTTTTACGAATCGAAATGAAAAATGCTTACCATCATCCTCAGCCTGCAGAGGTCCACTGCTGAACATAGGCCTTCCTAATGGATTGCTTCCTAAAATGCCTATACCTTTACTAAATCCTAACTAGTGTGCTTCCACCATCGGCCTTAATGTCATAAAATGCTAGCGCTAGCGCGCTGTCAAACAAAAGTTCCCGGTTTGTGCGGAATGTAATCATGCATTATAAATTATGTCTTGTTATTATTATTTTTTTTAAATACTGCAGCAACAAAAATTACATGGCGGACTTAATGAAATGAAATGAAATGAAAATGAAAATCCTTCATTTAATTTAGGCATATAAATTGCACTTAATTATGAACGTCAAGTAGTAACATAAAAAAAATATATTAAAAAACTATTTAAGTAGGTACACACATTAATATTTAAAATATATAATTTAATAAACAATACATTATAAGTAATGCGATTTTACTGCAGCTGGTGCGGAAGGTTGTTTCTGCTAGAAGACTCCAGCAAGAAACTTAGCAGCTACTTTTTTAAATTGAGAGTTATATACAAAAGCGTAACTATTTACAATGTGCAGGCGAGCAGACTAAGATGACCACACATTCGTATCATTAAAATAGTCTAATAGTATAAAAGTAATAGTAATAATTTTAAAGTAACCTTTTTTCATTAGACCTTGTTTTATCCTGTCTTAAACTTGTGTAAGTAGTGGCAAATCTGTTTGAGTGAAATGCTTGAGGCATTCTCTACCAGTCAACCATAGGGTGGTGCACCTACATTATATTGAATCTATCAAAGAGAGTAGACGTGTAAAAGCACATATTGACTTCTAGCACAGAAAGGCGAAATACAACATGCCATATATCAAATAGAAGCCAGTCCCAGATGGGACCGGGCTGTGAAACGAAATATTTGAATATTGTATATAAATGCCCCTCTCTTATCTTATAAGACGCAAGGAAATAAATCTTAAAATTGAATACACACGACTTTTCAGTTTTCATAGAAGTTTGCCAGACATTTTTGAAATTCGGCACGTAAGCAAATTTTTCTGAAATAAAATGGCGGCAGCGCTAGCGAGTTCGAGTTGAGTTAAGCATCTTTTGCAATGCCAGGCCCCGGATGGATGTCCAAATCACAATATCTCGAGCTCCTTCGTGCTTCAAAGTGCACGTTAGACTGTTGGTTGTTGCAAGACAAATTGGACCAGCATAGTAAGATATGACTCAATATCTGAGACTCTGATGCCTGATTTCACCATTGACCGCTAAGTTTTAGGTGACCCCTAAGCCATGTTAGGTGACAGTTGTTGGAGCAAAACCGTCACCTAAAATGGCTTACGGGTCACCTAAAACTTAGGAGGTCAATGTTGAAAATGAGCATGAACCCAGCAATGGAATAATGATAGGCTATATATTATATATATTCAGCAATTTGTTTTTAAAATAAATAAATTAATATTTTTTTAATAGTTTTTAAGCGTCACTGCCTGTAATTTCTGTTTTGATTATATTCGTCTTTTCCTGGCGGCATAATAACAATCAGTTACCACATTACGCGTAGGCGTTTACCTTGTTTGCTGGTATGGGAACATAAATAATGAAATATCATTTAGACATAGAGGAGCTCGATGTCGCAGTGGGTCTGGGAGTGCTGAGGTTAAGCAACTTTCGCAAAGGTCGGCCATCGAATGGGTGACCAAACATTTATCATCTCGTGCTCCTCCGTGCTTCGGAAGGCACGTAAAGCCGTTGGTCCCGGCTGCATTAGCAGTCGTTAACAACCATCAATCCAGCATTATGGCCAGTTCTCCCTGTCCATCCATAGAGAAGTCTCGTGCCCCCAGCAGTGGGGACATAAAAATGTGCTGATGATGATGATGATCATGATATAGACATAGGCTGTCATTTTTTTAATGCACCCCGCCCTGGGCATATTGTAGTAATATGTAATACTGTTATTGTATCGATTGTAATCAAAACACAATCAACCTATTGTGAAATAAATTGTTAACTAATCGTATTACACGAGCAAACCACAAATCAATTAAAAACCTTTTACAAGAGGACGTAGGTACGTTGTTTTTGTTCCCAATGAGCGTTCGTCCAATTAAAATAATTGGACCAATCTAATAAATAGGTCCGGTATGGAACTTTTATGGAGGCGATTGAATCCTTGCACTTAGGTTATTCTACGGTTGTGGGGATATTCCGGACGACCAACGGCGAAATGAAAATGCGGTCAGGGCATAGTTAAGAAAGGAGCGGTTAAGTGTGTTTTATTTCATACGAAGATAATTTCTTTGGTTTTTCAACTGGAAAGTGATACATCACCTACATCTCTACTGGTAAATGTTGATAAGGTCGAAAATCGAAGCGCATTCCTTAGAGGGAACTGGCAATCTGAACTTTATACGTTATTGTTACTACATCAGACTAAGATTGTACTGTTTTTAGCTAACTAAGCGATGTTAGAACAAGCCTTACCAGAAATCAAAGTAGGTAAATATTACCTAATATTAGGTCCTTACCTATTCAATTGCCGTTTTGTATAAAGATTTTTTTTAAATTATATTTTTCATACTAACGTTTTTTTAATTTTCTTAGCATCTATTTATGTTAACACTATAAATTGTAGAGTAGGTATTGTGTTTGTTTCACTAGCCAAATATAGCAGACATTAAAATGAAAAAAAAATCTAGACCCTTCAAAGCCACAATGAAACAAAAGGTCTATTCCGCGAACAAAAAAAGAAGTCAATTTAAAAATAAAAATTGGGCGATAAAGACAAAAAATGAATAATCATTGTTATTACTGAAGTCTAAGTAACATAGCCCTAATTAAAGGTGTGTAATAATATTAACAACCGGTATTGACTTTTAGAAGTAATACACCTATTAATAAGTGAGAAAAACACGGCGATTTCATAGGTAAGGACCTAGAAGTAATACACGTTTTAATAAGTGAGAAAAAAACGGCAATTTCATAGGTAAGGACCTATTATATGAATAGGAATCGTACTTTGGACAATAACACTTCCCATTTTGAAAGGTATGATAAGCCGTTGGTCACCATTGTAATTGTGAGAGAACAGTCGTTAAAACCCATCAACCTGTATTGTTCCAGCATGGCCCGATCTCTTCGTGTGCTTATTAAGCCTGAGCTCAGCTATAGGACGTCTATATAGGCTGAAGATAAATGAATGAAACAGAAGTACTGTACCCGGGTGATGTAAAGAACTTAGTCTGATATTAACACCTCTGTATCCATAACTTCTTTTGTGTCTCTCATCGGATCGCACTGATTCAAGCTTTACTATATGTTAGGAGCATCGAACATTTAGCCAATTACCAAAACAAGTGTACCCCCCCAACGAGCACCTATTCTTATAAGGGTAAAGTACATTTTCGTGTGTCCCCAACTTCTCAATAACTTGGCACCGTAACATTTCGGTAACGTAGATGTCTCGCTTCTGAAATTCAGATGACGTTTTTTTTGTAGCAGCTTGGGCTGGAGCCAGCATTTTGAGCGAGTTTGTTTTCAGTTAATTTGTGAATTGGGACTTAGCGTTGCCAGCCCAGCTTTTTGATGCGCGGCGTTTTCGTAGTAGGTGCTTGCGGCCACTTTGTCGGATTTTGGCACTGTCTGCTTTACTTGTCAATTCAATGGTTTTTTATATTAAACTTGTTAATGGTTGTGTAGATAAATAGCAGTCGGTTAACCCCTGTGTTGACGTCTGTAGGTAAACGGAGCTATCTGTTCGGCTACCGACATTTTAATTGAACGACGAACGAATGTATGTGTGAATTAGCGGCCGCTCGCGGTATCACCCGCGTGGTTCCCGCTCCCGTAGGAATATCGGAATAAAAGGTATTCTATGTGTTAATCCAGGTTATAAACTATCTGCATGCCGAATTTCATCCAAATCCATTCAGTAGTTTTTACGTGAAAGAGTAACAAACATCCATACATATACAAACTTTCGCGTTTATAATATTAGTAGGATAACTATTTATAACATTTCACGTGTTTTAATTTGGAAATTTAAGCTAAGCGGCTGACAGCGAGATATTGTGTTTGCTCATTGTTTTTATAAACCCAACCTCAAATTGACAATCCAAAAGTCGATATTCTCCGCATTGTCAACGGATTTAGTTTTAAGCTGTAATTTAATAAAGCGATAATACTCGTATACTCGTATATGTTAAAGGAACAACATACGACAACCACAGAGGCATAAACTTGACATAGTCAAGTTACCCAGGCAAAGGCAGGGGAATTAGTCAACTGTGCGCCTTGGTGTGCATGCAGTGGGCACTACAATTATTCAAACGGAGTCTTGTGGGAAGGATACTAGACTTGGACCTAAATAAAGCTGAGTTCCAACGCAAAATGGTATGTTAGTGTATTTCAATTCGATTTCAGTTTTTATTGTTATTGTATCTTAAACATTTAACGGTACTCGTAGATGCACTACATAATATAGAGATAAATACGATAGGCATTGCCAAGTTGTAGTAAGTAAATAATATGAATAAACATATTTTTTTAAATGATCTTGATAATTATGTTTTTTTTATGAAAGTTATATGTGAAAAGTTGTTAGTCAAAAATATGATATATTGGACAAATTATACCTTTGTAAATAAATTCGTTACTCGAGGTTCTAAAAAATATTGTTACTATTAATAATAATGTATTTTAACAAGCATTTTGAAAATGTATAATAGGATGTTATGTCATGTGGTCATAAATTGATGCAACCAAATACACATGTATCGTTTGTACTAGTAGTAGAGATACCATGTATTAAGATTTTTTATCCTGGCAGTCACAGAATACATTTTTTTTTATACTTAGCTCGGCAAATGACTCCATCCTACCTGATGTTAAGTGGAAATGAAGTCCAGACGCGAAGACAACTGGTGCAGCATGGAAACAAACGTAGCATCAGTCAACTTCACTCTGCCAGCCCACAAGGTGCTTCTTCACGCCTCTCTTGAAGGACCCCATATCATAGGAAGGAGGGAAAACGTGTGCTGGTAGACTATTCCATCTTTTGGAGGTGCGACAATGAAATGAGTCTCCAAATTTCTTTGTGCGCGATGGGATATTTCAGACAGTGAAGCGGTGACTCCGAAGAGCAGCACGTGTACTCCTATGAAGAAAGGGAGAAGGTGGGATGAGGTCAAAGAGCTCTTCAGAGCACTCGCCATGGTATAAGCGGTGAAACACGCTGAGTGACGCAACATATGGTAATAGTACAAGTGTACAGTGAGATTTCAGAGGTGCTTCCATCCGCGTACGCTTGTTGTGGAATGAACTCCTTGCTAAGATATTCTTTCTTTCTTTCTCAAAGGAGTACAGCTAGAGTTCTTCCAAAGGACATGAGACACAGAGAAGCTTTTACAGGGTTTGCAATACGTGATACCTCTGGTTGTAAAGTAACTGCTTACTACCAGGCGGGCCGTATGTCTGATTATTTTCTCTATCTATCTATCAGCGAATAGCTTGTGTCCCTACATATGGAGAGGAAACGCAGTCAATGCTGCACCTACTGTATGACTAAGACTCTCTGGCTGGGAAAACAATGGGACTCCTGGGATCGGCTTACCTCGAAACCGGAGGACTTCAGGCTATTCGCTCCTAAAGACGTTGCCAAACTTATGGCATCTATCTTTACAGAAGAAGAAAAGTTAAAGGATGGAGTTGCACAAATTAAAAGATCACAACGGGTCGAAGTGTTACTGGGAGGGAAACCTTAGCAGGCTCCACTAACATAAGATAAGATAACATACCTGTCTACCCACCTTAGTTTACCTGTTTATTCTGTGCCTTATGTTATAAACCAAAACGAGACTTAGGTACACTGGGCATCTTCGGAAGACCAGCGTCGTAGCATTACTACAGTGCTATGACACATGCTGAGAAGATGCCTTTTCAGTATCATACCATGTACCTATCTTAAATTAAATGCTTTTTCTTTGTTTCTTTCTTTCTTTCTTCCTTTCACTTGCAATTGATTTTATATTAAACCAAACCACTTATAGAATATTTTGCTTCACCATTTTACGACACCTAAACATTCCATTGGCTAAAAAGGGATTGTGGCGTCTTAAAATGCTACGGAGAATGTAAAAAACCCGCAGCTCGGTTTGGGGCTGGGCTGTGTTGTTGGAGGGGAATTTCCAACATCGCTGAGGGTTTTGCTGCTTCAATTTCGTTTAAAGTCTGGGAAATAACAAAAAAAAGTTGTAGCCAATAAAATGGAAAATTGTTCGTCGACATCGTATTTTTTTAAGTTTAGGTTTTTAGTATGTTTTGTAAAACTGCCTTTGTAGACTACCGGTATCAGACCGAGAGGACTCGAGTTCAATTAAATCAGTCGTCATCATCTCAGCCAAAAGAAGTCCACTGCTGGACAAAGGGCTCCCCCAAGGATCTCTACAACGACCGGTTTTGTGCTGCGTACCCAACGGGCTTCCCGCGACCATTATCAGATCGTCGGTCCACCTTGTTGGAGGCCTGCCCACACTTTCCGGTACGCGACTATTCCGCCCCAGCAGCAAACAGTCCTGCGAGCGATGTGCCCTGCACACTGCCACTTGAGCTTAGCAACTCTTCGGGCTTTGTCGGTAACCTTTGCTCTTCTGCGGATCTCCTCATTTCTGATTTGATCACGCAGAACCTTTTAATATGTTGATTCATAATCCCATTGGATATTGTCATGATCTAAATCCTTTACAAATGACGCAAGTATAACAAGATTATCATATACTTTTTAACCGACTTCAAAAAAAGGAGGAGGTTATCAATTCGACTGTATTTTTTTTTTTTTTTTTATGTTTGTTATTTTATTATTATTGCTTACGGTAAGCCCTTGGCCTACATCTCACCTGATATTAAGTAATGATAAGACCGAAGACACAAAATTCTTAACCTTAAGGGACTGGCTACCTTATCTCTAGCTTTAAATTTGGGTCGGTATAATAATGTCTATAAAATAATAATTTCCAAAAAATAATAATGATCAAAAATTTTCCTTTTATTTTTAAGTGCTAATTGCTACACTTAAGCTGAATTAAATATTTATAAAATACAGTGAAAAAATTAAATGCCTTCCCGACCCAGCCAGGAATAAAACCTGGGTCTTTCGTAATCCGGGCGGCTGCGCTGACCATTATGCTGCCGGGAAGGCTGACGTTAGCACAGGCAAATTCGTGGTATTAATCTGCATAGCCATCGGTTGCAATAACCGTTGGATAGATGATGCTGCAGCTGAAAAGCAGTCAAAAATCAATGCAGTGAAAAATTCAGTGCTTACGTCAGTGTTCCCGGTAGCATTATGGTCAGTGCAGCCGCCCGGATTGCGGAAGACCCAGGTTCGATAACTGGCTGGGTCGGGTAGGCATCTAATTTTTTCACTGTATTTTATAAATATTTATCTGTAGCTCCCGGAACTACTAAAATTATTATTTATTTATTCATCGTCAAATACAGCTATCATTACAGGATTTTCCTAATACAATAGTGTAGTTAACTAGAATTATAATATCATTTATTACTTAACATTATCGTATTTATTATAAATTATATAGTATTATTCTATTTTATTACATAGATACTATTATTCTATTACTTATAACATTTTTTTTAAACATTATATAATTTTATTCCAATATGGACCATAACACAGCACTTGTAAAGTGACTTTCTTAAATTCGCTCATCGAACGTAAATAAATCAATATGTTCTGCGACTACGTTAAGTGTGTGCAGAGCCCGTATCAGAGGTGAGTTGGCCAACAGGCAGGTTCTGACCCAGGGCACCGCGAGCAGCCGCGGCCGCCATATAATGGAGTAAGTGTTGTTATTGTACAAAGAATTTGATATTAGTCCAACACCTCATAGAAAGTGTTTGATTTTTCACTGTACTTTATTATACCAGTTATTTCTGTAAGAAATAAAAAAATATTTTTTTTTGTAAAAATGTACCCTTTTTTATACCTACCAATTCCAATCGACCTTCAATTTTTTCTACCATAAAATGCCTTTGAGAAACGTTTCCTAAAAATGTTGTTATTGATGCCCCCCACTCCCCCCACTCTCCTCCCACCCCTTTCGACTTATCTTCGCTCCACACACCACACATTCGAAAAATATCCTTTTGATGTTAAAAGTGACGGGTTATAAAGTACTCGTACGACAAACGTTTTCGTTTTCTTTGTAAAATTGTTACAAAATGACGGCGGAATTATAAGTAAGTAGGTACAAAGGACGCGTACGAAATGCTAATTCTGTGTTCTCATTACATTTTTGGTTGGTTTTTGTCAAACTATGTAAAATGTTGTAACACAATTTGGGTTCGAATAAGTACATAACTGTTTCTTACAATGAATTATTTTATTATAAAATTATTTTGTATTTATCTTGTAGGTATTTAAATACCTCTTTCTTTCTTTTTGAGAAATAATGCGGTAAGAACATTTATGACCTAATGATAACCTTCTAACTCAGCAAATAAAAGGTTGCGTGCTCCGGAAGGCACTTTAAGCCGTTGGCCACGGTTGTTTTCGTAAAACAGAAGTCTACAGATTAATCTCTCATCTGCGGCGAGCACTGATCAGTGCCCCAAACAATAAAAATTTCACTGTCTAATGATTTGATGATGATGATTTTGCCTAACAGTGGGAGAGTGTAAAGGCTTATCTTTTCACTTTAATAACTACTAAGGTTAATTATATTATTTCATAACTAAAAGGCTTCGTAGGAAAAGCAACAGCACATTAAAATACTAAAGTCACCCTTTGAAGTTTCAACTATTATATTATTTCATCACATATATTAAGCAAATATAGATATACCTACTAGTGGCCCGCTCGCAACTTTGTCCGCTTAAGAACACCCGTATCTCATGATGGACCACAATAGCAGCGCTACCAATTGTAAATCTAAACCATTCTCGAATCCACTTGAACACACACAAAAAATTTCATCCAAATCGGTCCAGCCGTTTAGAAGGAGTTCAATTACAAACACACGCATAGAAGATTTATATATATATATATATATACTAGTTGACTTCGTACCGCTTTGACAGTTTCCATGACAACAAAGCCAACAAAACGTTGACAGTTTCCATAACAGCAAAACAAACAAATCATTCGTCAGCTTAAGAACACCCGTATCCCATGCTGGACCCTTATAGCACCACCTATCGGGTCCAATTGTAAATCAAAACCATTCTCGAATCCACTTGAACACACAAAAATTTCACCCAAATCAGTCCAGCCGTTTAGAAGGAGTTCAATTACAAACAGAAACAGAAGATTTATTTATTTATTTATTTATTTTTTTAGGTCCCGGGTTCGATCCCCGGTGGGGTCAATTTAGATATTATGGTTTTTCTAAATTGTCTCGGGTCTGGGTGTTTTCTATGTATAAGTATGTATTTTAAGTATTTTAAGTATGTTTATCCGTTGTCTAGTAACCATATAACGAGTTTCATAACGAAGCTTCTCTTGGGCTAGATAATTGGTGTGAGTGTAGGAAAATTTATTTATTAGTTATTTTGATTATTTATATATTTAAAGGTACTTCTTCTTTAACTAGACGCTCTTGTCGATGTAGTTTTCTAGAATTATTTTACTTCCTTAAATACTAATAAAACAGAGTATAGCCTACAAAACAATACCATTTTATTTTTCTTATTGCTTACGGGTAAGCATTTAGCATTCATCTTACTTGATGTAAAGCGACGATAAGGCCAAACATGGAAGTGCACGTCACCCGGAATCCTCAACAACCGAGGCACTGGCTGTCCTATCTCTAACTGCCGAAATTCAAAAATGCTACAAACAATGATGTTATGCTGACATATTTAAATATGATGGTGGTAGCTAGCCAGGCGCAACAAGCCCTACCACCAAACAAACTGAATACACAAACATGTACCCCCCGATGGGTATCGAAGCTGGGACCTCTAGGTCTGAGGCCGGCGATCTTAACCACTAGACCACAGAGGCCGTTAGATAATAGTACTAAAATAAAAACATTTACGTGCCTACTTTAAAAATACAGGACGGCCGGGCGGCCCCAGTAATGAAATGACTCAGACGCGACTCTTGCGGCGCGCCGGAGGACTGCTAATTTATGGTAACAACGAAAATTGCTTTCGAATAACCCGCGCCCGCTATGAATAAAATTTCAATTATTTCGCACGAGAGCCCGCTTATTTAAGAATGAACATGGACATAACTAAATTTCTTATATATTGTTTTCTAAAGTTTACGCGAACACTACACATTTAAATTAAACAGCTTTTACGTATCTACTCGCGTTTATTTTACACATTACTTTATTTAATTTTCATCCTGACGTTTCGAACCCTTTGCAGGGTCCGTGGTCACAGGGAGACTGAGGTGTTGGTCGTCTCATAATTAGTTAGTAGCTTGTATCCCCTCATTTAAATTTAATCAGGTGCGTTCCGTTTTACGCAGAAAGAGCTTACAGTATCTTCTGGTCTGGCAGTATGGTGTTGGGGCTGGGATTTAATATTTTGTGTGATGGGATCCCAGGCTGGTGGTAGATTCCAACCATCTTCTCTATTAAAATTAGGATGTTTTTTTAATTTTAATAGCCTCGCGTATCATCCTAGGGATGAATCATTGTTCTCTAGCCAGTATTTGTGGTTTATCAAATCTGATGTAATGGTTGGGCCCCTCTAGGGAATGTACGCGTACTGCAGACTTATTGCAGCATAGGCGCAAAAATACGCACCTGATTCAATTTAAATGAGGGTATACAAGCTACTAACTAATTATGAGGCGACCAACACCTCAGTCTCCCTGTGACCACGGACCCTGCAAAGGGAAACGTCAGGATAAACATTAAATAAAGTAATGTGTATTAATTTCTTATAGATTTGTTACAATTATAACGTAGAGTGGTTTGTACACCGGTTTTCATGGTGTCGCCATCTCTGAGGTCCCGGGTTCAGTCCCCGTTCGGGTCAATTTAGAAATTATTGTTTTTCTAAATTGTCTCAGGTCTGGGTATTTTTATGTATAATAAGTATGTATTTCAGTATTTTAGGTATGTTTATCCGTTGTCTAGTAACCATTTAACGAGTTTCATATCGAAGCTTCTCTTGGGCTAGATAATTGGTGTGAGTGTAGGAAAGTTTATTTATTTTATTTATTTCTTTCTTTATTTATTAATTTATTAATATAGCTTGCCTCATTCTTAACTGATCTTTAATATCTGTAAAAATATTAGGATCTTTTGTTGTTGATGTAGTTGTCGTCATTGATTTAGGCTCCTTTGCCTTACAAAGTAAGAGTATTATAATCTTTATAAATAAAAATGAATCGCTAAATGTGTCGCTAATCGCATAACTCGAGAACGGCTGAACCGATTTGGCTGATTTCTTTTTTGTTGTGTTTGGTGAAGTCTGAGGAAGGTTCTTATGGAGAGAAAAACCTTAAACGGGCGAGGAAAATTGTAAAAACAACAATTTTTTTTTTCATACAAACCACTCTGTCCCCAGCTGTCAAACATTATGACGTCAATCAAAACAAAACAAAGGCGCGTTAGGATTATTTTTGGTATGCCTTGAAGTTGAGAGGTCAGATTTATTTATTTTCGCGCCAAGTAATTAAACAAAAAATATCGTGTACCATAAGGCATTACAATAAAAATATCATCACATTAGATATTACTAAAGTCTTTAATGTTATTTTATTTCTATTAGACTGCGACAGGCCAATAACTTTTAACAGAATGAAATCTGTCGGGGCAGCTAATAACATAAAAAATCAATGTAACCTTGTTTTAGAGAAATAGGGCAGAACAAGGTCTGCCGGGACAGCTAGTCGCAAATAATTTTAAGCAAATTTTGTTGCAAACAAAGTTACATTTTGAAAAAAGACAAAGGATTGAAATAAATCCACGAGCGGGATTCGAACCCGCACCCTATGACATGCTGGGTCAGGTGCACTGCCAACTATGCTGCCGAGGCTCAATCCAACTAGCCGAAATTAATCAACACTATCTTTTTGGCTTTGGCTTACAGAGTAAGTGTAAGTAGGTATTTTTTTATTTATACAAAATAGGTATTTTTGAATAATCCAACATTTTTTACCTCTACCCAATCAGGACGTCTATCTTTTAGCTGTGGAGAAGAATAGACGCAAGCATATAAGCTCTCTTGTATATCCCACTCCTCACAAAAACAAAATAAAAATCTTTAAAAAAATTTGCTTTTATAGAGAAACACTATCTGCAGAGTATAAAATAAATCGTCACTACGCCGCGCATCGACGGCGCGGCGTTGGATTGCTAATTTATGGTAACAACGGAAATTGCTTTCGAATAACCCGCGCCCGCTATGAATAACATTTCTTTTACTGAGCCAACAGTTCACGGTGAACAACTCAAAGTGGCGTAGCTGTATATGCGTTCTGCATCTGGTATAATAGGATACACATACTCTACATCAATATAAAAAAAAAACTTTATAAAATATATTTTTTTCAAACAATACTTTTTATTAAAATTTAAAATCTCTAATTTAAAAATACCGAATCTCTGAACTCTGAAAAATTTTAAATTGCTTTGCTTACTCAGCTGCGCGTGGTTTTAAGACTAACCTGACCGACAGCTGACGTTAAAATAAATTATTAAAAAAAAAAGATTTTTATGATGGAGGCATTTGCCCAGAAGTGGGACAGTAGTAGGCTAATTACGTTACTTTACTATTAAAAATCACGAATCTTATTTTTATTAAAACTAAAAATTTCAGAAAAAAAAATCGTATTAATGAAAAACACAATGCTAAGCAAAGAAAACATAAATAGATTCTCAAACTCTAAGTGGAGTGTACCGAAGAAGAAGACGCAAGAGATTAGGCAAAGACTATTTCTTCCTCCAGAATAATTATCTTACAATACTAGATACAAGTTTCATAAAATTCATACCAGTTATCTGTCATATAGGTACTATAAGTACATATAAATCTATGCCCAAGATTGCCACAGCGACGACGCACAGTTAAAAGCATTTAAAGACTAACATCATGTAAGAAGCCATTTCCGTCTCGTCTACGGACGTGATATTAAACAGATGCACGTCGTTTAAAGAGCCGTATTGTGTAATAACTGGCACTTACATTCCGTCCTAGTTTGGCGTGCTATTACTAATACTCAATCGGAAGAATATTTATTAACAATTGAAGGGATTTTTACAAAAACTACATACACATACAACAATAACACTAGTGCATACTACATTTTATCATTTTTCTCCCTAATCGTAGGTAAAAATAGTGGAAAATGTTACGTTATCAATACAATACACTATCATTAATAAATTATCAAAATTTTAAAGTAATGAACAGAAAAACTTGGATTGGAGATAGTTTTTTTATTTCCTGTAAAATATATTGCTAAAAAGTTATGTTGTTTTTGTAAAAACCCCTTCAATTTGACTTTAGTCACATGTTACTATTATTGGTAACATAGCCGACTGATGTCATAATTTTTCACGACCACAAAGAGTAACATAAAATGGAAAGGTACTTACTAAGCTAAAGTACCTATCTAGCTTTTTGGTAAAATACAATACTGCCAAAATAATTACGTTATTTTCTTTAAATGGATATACTTATTAGCCTTTATTGCGCTCACTACTGGCAAAGGCCTCCATTTTGCATCTCTACTCGTTCCTATCCATTATGTAATAAATATATTTTTATTTGAATTATTGAAATATTTCGAAGGGGCAAATATAATCGTTGAATGATAAGGCAAACAATAAAAAACGTTTATTTAATAAAATTATAGAAAAAATTAATACCAACTTTTGTAGTTAGTTAAAGATGTATATATACATAAGCTTATATCATTATTATACGATGCTCCTTGTGCCGTTCCGGGGCGCGCAGCAGTGACCTCGATCATATTCCCCGTAACAAAGTTTATAGAAAAAATATTGAAGCGTGAAATGAAACGTGGTAAGGTTCCACGTCAAATATAGCTAGTAAACCAATATACCAACCTATATGGATTGGTTGGTCTTAGAGTATATGTTTTTTATTATAGTTTTGTTTATCGCTCTATCAAAATAATTATATAATAAAAGCGACTGCCTTAGATGTACTCGAATTCACGACTTTTTGCAACCGGACAACTGTTTTTACTAATTAAGTACCATAGTGAATGTAAAATATTAATGGAAACAAATCTTTCGGATGCTTTAAATAATCGATAATGATAACTGAAACAAATTCTATAAGAAAAATTACTAGTAACGGTTGAAATAAAAACTTAAAATGATTTTAGTTTGTCGAATCCCATCTGCTACTTAGTGCAATCGTTTTTATCAAGTATCATTGTCTTAATTTCAAAAAAAATTATCTTCGCTATTTCAATGAAACTTACTTGCAATAAACTTCTATTCACTGCTAAAAAGCACTTTACACACATTTCTATTTATAAATAAAGCTGCATTAGCTCAAAATTGAAATGAAACTCGCTACCAAGATTATCGCTTTAGAACATATGAAAGTAACATGCACTTAGCACGACCATACGGGGTAGGGTAACACTATCCTTGTTCTTCGTCGAGACGAAAACAAAACAATATACACTAGCTGTCAAGCCAAGCTTTAGGGGCATCCTCCCTAATAACATTTTAATAATAAACTCGTGTGATGCTCTGTGCAAAGAGGCGAATCTATTGGTGTGGTGCAAGTTAAGAGAGATATTCACGATCATAAAGCAATTGCATTGAATGGATGATCTCCAGAAGAGTTTAGCAGGCGACCGCTAGTTGAAACTGCTACCTTGAGTTAAGGACTACTATCCAATTCATCATCAGCATGAAACCATCACAATTCTGGGGTCAGGGCTACATCATCACCAACTCATTTTATCTCCCCACTACCACCACCACACGAGCCTTCCCTATGGATGGATAGGGAGAACGGGCCATAAACCACCACGCGGGCCAAGTGCGGATTGGTAGTTGTTAACGACTGCTAATGCAGCCGGGATCAACGGCTTTACGTATCGTCCGAAGCACGGAGGAGCTCGAGATTTTGGTCACCCATCCGATGACCGGCCTTTGCGAAACTTCTTTAACCTCGGCCATCGCAGACTGGCCGCGTTAACCACTGCGGCATCGAACTCCTTTGGTCCTCAGTCAGGTCTTGCTATTTAGATATTAGCAGATGGAGAGATCAGGCCATAAACCACTATGCTAGCCTAATTTGGTTTGGGGAACCGCATTTCTAATATGAAACAGTGTTGCTAGTTAAAAACAAATTAAAGCGTATAATTTGAATCAGATGCGTTCCGTTTTACGCAAGAACAGCTTTCGACCTGGCAGTGTAGTGTTGAGACTAGGATTTAATAACCTGTATGATGGGATCCCAGGCGTGAAAAAAATAACCATTAGCTATGTTTTAAAGCGAGCGATTTGATCGCTACAAGTTTATTACTAGCACCACAAGCAAAGCAAGAAAAAAGGCAGAAAGGAAGATTTATGCGGATTCTAGCGGCTACAAATCAAGTGAACCTGTCTCTGTGAAATTGTAAAACCTTTCAGCTTTTTGTTAGAAGTCGCTGTTTTATGTCAAACAGATTATTTAAATATATAATGTTATTCTTAGTTTTTTTTTTATTCGTGGTACTAAAATAATATACAAAAACTGTTTTCATTCTTACTTTTTAATTCTTTCTCGTGCAAACAGTCCATTAGCGAATCAGGATTGTAAGTGAAGTTCGAAAAAAGACTAAGCCGAATTAATTCTAAGTTCTTTTCTTTTTGAATATGATTTTATTATCATAGTGGGCGTTCAAGACTATCGTTCGGTTTTCTTCGTAACGTTACCTTCATAGAAGTTTTAAATACATACTTAAAAGAATATAACTGTATAAATGTTTTGTTAAGTTTAATAGCCTATGTATATACCTACTGTCCCACAGCTGGGCAAAGACAAGTCTTCACTACAACTGATGGTCATTCTTCAATCATCACGTTTGTTAAACGTTAGTGAGCACAAACTCGAAAAATACGAAACACTATGCCTAACCTGGAAATTGAATCCATTGCCTCTGGATGTAAGGCCGAGCGCTTAACCACTCGGTTACCGAGGCATTCATTAACGTTATTCACTCTATTAAACAAAAGCATCTACCTGTAACACAGATTTTGGACGCCTACGGACTAATTTACTTGAGATCGCCATTACATACCGCCGCGCCGTTACTAAGTTTTGCGGCCAACAAATTTAATTACATACCCTATTCTCATTTATGTTTCTCGTATTAGGTAATGAATACCACACTTATCCGTTCGTCTGTCTATCCGACCTCATTATCGGAAGTCCTCGAAACCCGATAGGGTAGGCACGGGCTGTATCAACCACTTCAATTAAACTAATCCATTAACAGATTTAGACGGAGAGATTTCTATGTTCTTATTTATTCTTAGTTAGTTAGTAGTTAAGAAGGTAAATGATTGGTTATCGAATAAATGGAAGGGGGAAAGGGAGGCTGGAGTTGAAGAAAGAGATGCTTGTGGATTAACCAACTGTAATAGGTTTCGTTAATCAACTTAGGATTTGTGTTAGTTCAGAGACATTGACAACGTGTAAAGAATTCGTTTATTTTTAAGCTCAGTTTCTCTAGGTTTATTCTTTAAGGTATATAATATATTACTGTATAATTTTCTATGTAGATATAACAGAAACACTGTTCCTTTAACTTGTCACTTGCAATTCTTGCAATTTACCTGTGGCCCACCAGATATCTATGTTATTGCCATGACGTAAATAATAAGCTGCATACCTATTGAAATGAAACAACTTTTACGGATCTACATGCGTTTATTTTATACATTAGTTTTAATTAATGTTTATCCTGACTTTCCGGACAATTTGCAGGGTCAGTGGTCGCAGGGAGACTGAGGTGTTGGTCGTCTCATAATTATATACTTATAATAAATTATTATTATCATCAAACTGTTATTATAACTATTGAATATCAATAATTATATTTAAATTATACAATAAATAATGAAACTTTTTGTGAAGATATTGCAATATTAAGGGTTAAAAATTATTTTGTGAAAATGATGAATGCAAAACTTTTCAAACAATAATACTTTGTCTTTTGGGGTTGATATGGCTTTATTGGTTTATATGTATTATTCTCTTATTTAAATTCATTGTAAGCAGGGCTTATCATAGCATTTTTATTTTATATATTAAGTACCGTTACAATACTGTTCATTCCTGGTACCTACATAATGTAATTGTATTTCAAATATTTTCTTCTGCCTGTGAAAACTGTATAAGGCTTTTTGTTTGTAAGAAACACTGAACTAGTGTTTAAGTATAATATCCGTTTGTTTTACACGAAATAAAAATAAAATAAAATAAAACAAAGCAAAGGAAACAGAAGGATTGAGAAGACAATGAAATTGATTCATAGATATTAGTTTATTTTTTTAATTCACGTGTTAAAAAGAATAGCTTATTTGCAACCCTTACCCGCTCGTGTGTCGCAAAACGCTTTAGCAATCAACCTCTTTATCTCGATAGTAAAAGAAACACAAAGCAACACGAAGCCGTTTAGCCTTAATGAAATTAAACTTTCCTTTTTTTCTCTCGGGGGAGAAACAAAAAAGTTTTTCAATTAAATGAACTTAAGTGTTGTTGCCTCGATATCGTCTATACCTACTATTGTTTGTTTTTGTGTTTTTTCTTGCAAAGAATAATAAATTTTTTCTTGTATTGGATATTGTTAGTAAAGTCAGCGTGGTGAGAGATATGCGTTAAGAAATAATGTTAATTAATTTATATGATACTGTCATGTCCAAAACCATAAAATATATACAGAAATGACTGTCCAATAGACTCATAATAGTTTAGTTTCGATCATATTATATCAGTAACCTTATTTTCAAATTTAAACTTTGAAAAAACTGCTTTAATCAGTTTGTTATGGTTTTTAAAGAAAATCAAAGTTACAATAAAGTTTTCAAAGGCAATATAAGCCTTTAGGAAAGAAGTAGGTTCCTAGGCTAGATTTTTCACTGAAGAAGTTGCTCTAACGAGCTTTTCCGGCATCTAGTTCCGAGGTTTACGGAAACGGCTCTAGGAAGAACTCCTGGCGCTGATGCGGAAAAGTCACTAAACTACCTGCTCCGACTTTACGAACAAACGACATTAATTTGATTGTCTGTAACAAAAAAATTTTAACAAAAAAAAAACCGACTCCAAAAAATTTTACTGATAAAATTGCACTAAAAAGTAAAAAATAAGCGTTAGACTTATACAGACAATAACTTTATTAAGAAAAAATATAGGTACAGTTATTGTTACTTTTGGGGCCGGTGCCAGCCAAAGAAGTTTTTGAAGCCGGTGCCAGTCCGCGTTTGTAGTTAAAATTTCATGCATAAGATTGAATGTACTATTATGATTATAATATAGTATGTCGTTAAATGTTTATGTTAAAGTTACCTTGGCTGGCACCGACTCCAAAAGTAACAATAACTGTACCTATATTTTTTCTTAATAAAGTTATTGTTTGTATAAGTCTAACGCTTATTTTTTACTTTTTAGTGCAATTTTATCAGTCAAATTTTTTGGAGTCGGTTTTTTTTTTTGTTAAAATTTTTGTTTATTTTTTGCTTTTTAGTGATTCGTTTAGATCTATTTATCAAAAGCGAATATGGGTAGACCTACTAAACACGCTGCTCGTATGAGACAGCGCCGTTTAAATGAGACAAGCGAAGAAAACGAGAAACGCCTATCTCAAAGTAGGAAATCAAAAACTGAGTTCCGGTGCCTGTCTTCTTTTGCTTCGTCATAGTCGCTTAACTATCTTAATCGAGATATTTTATCGCCACCCGTGAAATACTTATCATTGAGGAGTTCCGATGGCAATCTGTGGTCTTTTTCATCAGTTACACTTCATCAAATGTTACTTTCTGAATGCAAATGCTTGACTTATTTCTGAAAATACCAAAATCGCGATAGGTATGCCTACAATATTCGAGGACTTCCCTCAATTCCTCAAGGATCCCATCATCAGAACTGGACCAAATTAAAATGGGACCACACGGGAAGCACCAGCTTTCAAATAAAAAAAGAATCATCAAAATCGGTTCACTCAGTCGAAAGTTCTGAGGTAACAAACATAAAAAAAAAAAAAAAAATACAGTCGAATTGATAACCTTCTCCTTTTTTTGAAGTCGGTTAAAAATGTTATTGTCTACACAAATACGAATGACAAAACAATTATAAACTTATTCTAAGCGGTACCAAAAGAGTCGGCCCAAGCATAACAAAATCAAATAAAATTACAAGAGAATCCGATTTAATAATCTAGCGTGGTAGTCGTTTTAATATATTGTTCGCACAACTGTCATTAGATATAATATAAAGTATGACATAGGATATAGTACACACAGAACAGTTAAATTATCTATTCCGTGATAGTACATTGTACATTGTGTTATTCTATTTTAAACTAAAATAACAACTCTTATTCTAAATATTTAGAAAGAAAGTTTTTGTAATAAGTATAAAATTAAATAGATTCTTCTCAAAATTTCTAATGATAGGGCTTTGTAAAGGATAGATAGATAGATAAACACTTTATTGCTTACACAAATATACACAAAACAAATAACAGGAAATTTTAAAATAATAGTAGGCAAAGGCGGTCTTATCGCTTAAAGCGATCTCTTCCAGACAACCTTTGTAGCATAGGACAGATTAGGAGACAATGAGAGGTAGTGCTAGCAAAAATACAACAAAAAAAAATATATTAATAAAATAGGTAATTTAAGATATATACATAATACCTACTAATATATATTGTTATAATATACTACATATACCTACATACGATACAGTAAGGAGTATTAGGTTAGTGGAGCATTAATGCTCAAATTTTAATAAAGCCACGCTAAGATGCACACTGACAAACACGAGCTCGGATCCGGATTTATCAGAACGCTGCAGGCGCCCAACCTGGCTGACGTAAGATTGCTATTAAACCGATTAAGCAACTGGGCTGAAACGAGCTCGCACGGTAAGGCTCGAGTCGAAAGCTCCGTATGTCGATTGATGTTGGAAAGCTTTATTTTAGACTTTATTAGTTAGGTTGTAGAACACAAAGCTTAAGGCTGCGTAGACCAAGGGGTGCAAGCTTTTGTTCTAAATTAGTGTTTACCTAGTAACATAAAGCCTCATAGGAAATAATGATACAGTCGTAGCGCACTCAGTTTGTAAGTCGAAGGAAGGTGATGTTGTCTTGAGGAGAATCAGCTAGAAGAATAGAAAACTAGTAAATGTTTATATAATTTTTAACGCAAATTTTGTTGCGAACAAATTACAAAAACACAAATGTTGAAAAAATTTCCACGAGCAGGGTTTGAACCTGCACCCTTCTGACATACCGGGTCAGGTGCTCTTCCAATTGAGTTATCGTGGTTCTGACCAGCCCGCCGAAATTATTCAACACTATTTACTTTTTACTTTGAAAGCCAAAGGCGCCCATTCAATGTTAACAACTACCGTCATTAACATCCGATCATAATATTTTTACAAATACTAAAGATCAGTTAAGAAGTAGGCAAGCTATTAATTATTAATTATTATATTAATTATTATTAATGGGCGCCTTTGGCTTTCAAAGTAAAAAGTAAATAGTGTTAATAATTTCGGCGGGCTGGTTAGAACCACGATAGCTCAATTGGAAGAGCACCTGACCCGGTATGTCAGAAGGGTGCAGGTTCAAACCCTGCTCGTGGAAATTTTTTCAACATTTGTGTTTTTGTAATTTGTTCGCAACAAAATTTGCGTTAAAAATTATATAAACATTTATAAATAGCTTGCCTACTTCTTAACTGATCTTTAGTATTTGTAAAAATATTATGATCGGATGTTAATGACGGTAGTTGTTAACATTGAATGGGCGCCTTTGGCTTTCAAAGTAAAAAGTAAATAGTGTTGAATAATTTCGGCGGGCTGGTTAGAACCACGATAGCTCAATTGGAAGAGCACCTGACCCGGTATGTCAGAAGGGTGCAGGTTCAAACCCTGCTCGTGGAAAGTTTTTCAACATTTGTGTTTTTTTTTTTTTTTTAGAAAACTAGTATATATTATTAAAGTAATAATGAGAAACAAAAACAATTGTCAGCCTAGCTTTATTCATTTACCTAAAGATCATTATAATTCTTAATTTTTAATCAAACGTTAATTGATGTTAGCGCTAACCGTAGCTCCAAAAGTTTTACCATTTTTAGCTATTTTATAATAAGTACCTACCTCAACATAGTAATTTTTATTGTTTTTATTGTTACAGGTAAGAAATCAACAGCAATCGGTAATCTTATGTTAAGATGTGAGTCACAAAATTATTTCTATATATAAAAAGGTTTACAAAAAATGTGCCAAACTTTAAAAGAATCGAATTTTTCCGGCGCCGTTTTTCAGGTTACATTTACGTGCCAGATGCTACGGGTAAACAACAACAACAACAACAAATTTATATGGAATATCTCATACAGAATCTGGTAAGGGTGAAAATAACGTTGTATAAAAAAGGCGTAAACAGACCAGGCGAATATCTAGATCGCGAGCAACGTAATTGCTGGCATGGCTCTTAACGTCTAAAATTAGCTTTAGCTACCTTTAGAGATTAAGCCTTTGATTAATTATGTACTATTCCCGATGAGCGCTTAAAAACGGTAGGCGACTTTGGGGCCACGGAGCTACAATGACGTTCAACGATGACAGTAAATATTAAGTACAAAAATTTTGCATATTTAATCTTTATTTTTAACCGACTTCAAAAAAAGAGGAGGTTTCTCAATTCGACTCGTATATATATATTTTTTTTTGTGTGTTCGCGGATAACTTCGTCGTTTAAGAACCGATTTTGATGATTCTTTTTTTGTTGAAAAGGAGATATCCCAAGGGTAGTACCATGATAAGGAAACCAGGATCTGATGATGGCATCCCAGAGAAATCGAGAGGATCCTTCGAAAATCGTAGTGGCGACTAGTGCGTTTCTTAATGTTTTCATTAAGTAGAGTGGGGCTTTTATAATAAAAAATTGGAGATAATGGAACAACTATAAAAGTTTAAATTAAACAAAATTGTCCTCCAGCCGACCACCAACCACCCGACTTCAATAGACATTTTTTAAAACTGACATGCGTATCTAGGTAATTAATAATATGATTTCAATATTATTTCTTGCTTTTTAGAGCTGTTTTTACTTTTTAAGTTTCTTGCTTTTTGAAGTCGGTTTTTTTTTTGTTAAAATTATTTTTAAGATTTAAGGTTCTTAGTCAGCTGAAGTTGTTGATGCTGTCCAATGTTTTTTTTAGATTTTGTTATTCGAAATTTAAATGTATATGTATGAGAAAACAGTATCACTTTCGAGATGAACTTTTGTTCCGGATCCTATAACTAGTACATAATTGATCGAAGGATTAGACCGATAGTTAGCTAAGCCACCATACTTAATTTCCAACCTATTGTCCTCTTGTATTATAGTTTGTAGTGCTTGTTCTAAGCATGTCAAGTAAGTTGTCATATTCTACTTTTTTATATTAGAAGGAAGCAAACGAGCAGGCAGGTCACCTAATGGGAAGCAATCACCGCCACCCATTGACACCCGCAAAACCAAAGGAATTGCAGATACGTTGCCGGCCTTTAAGGAAGGAATAGGCTCGTTTCTTGAAGATCCCTAAGTTGTAATGGTCTGGAAATACCGCCGCTGAAAGCTGGTCCCACAGCACTGTAGTTACTTAGCACACACAACACACTAATGACCTCTGGGTCTATGAGCGGTGAATAAAACATTGCTTCCTTTTAATAGCAACTGGGATCTCATCTTCCAGGTACTGACTGCGTGCTGTTGGAATAGCTTAACAGTTGCTATCATTTTATAGAACCTTGGTTGCGCTTTAATTAAGAGTGAGAAGATTCCCCGCCATTTTGTTTACCACCTAGGCTTACGGACCAAGAATAAATGTGTACAAAAAGTTACGTCTAACTGTTTCCTTCGTCGCGATGAGGTAATAGCGCTAATGGCACACGATCTCGCTGCAAATGATATTTCAAAATATGCAACTTGAAAGAGCATGCTACCCGCTACGCCACATTAAGTGTTCATTCTGATTTATGGTGCGATAAAAATTTAAGTTGCTTTGTAATAACATCGCAATTTATTTTCGGGCAATAATTTAATGCGAGCGTCAGCGGATACATTGTTCAACGGTGGCGTGAAATTCATCGTGGTTTTATCTTCATAGAAAAAGTGCTTTGCTAAAGAAATAATATCTCATTTCTTTAGTTCATTGTAAATTGCAAGGGTCGTTTCGGGGCGGGCCGCGGCGCGTGTCTTCTGTTTTAAGAGGTTTTAAGGCGCTGACAACCGTAAAATAGCGCCATCCGTCGATCTGCATACAAGCAATGATGCAAATAGTGCGTGATCCACTGGATTCAAGTCAGAAAATTCTAAAAACGCTATTTATTAAAAAAAATATATTAAGAAAAAAATAGCAATTTTTTGTCATATAAAATGAAATCGATGAATAGATACTGTTTCGAGGTGACTTTTAATTATTGTTATACCGTGTAAATTTCATATGTCTGCATTTTAGAAACAATGACATTGTTAAAAATCTAAGTCTATTTTTATTTTTTTATTTTACGGGTAAGCACAGCGCTATGATCTCACCTGATGTTAAGTGATGATAAGGCCAATGATGGAAGCGCACTTCACCCTGGAACCTCAACTAGTGAGGCACTGGCTATCTTACCTCTAGCTGCCGGAACACAACAATGCTACAAACATTGATTGTTATGGCGACATAATGTAGATAAGATGGTGATAGCTAGCCAGGCGGACAAATAAGCCCTACCCACCAACCAAACTGAGTACACAAACATTACCCCCCGCTGGGAATCGAACCCGGGGCCTCTGGGTCTAAACCGGTGCTCTAGCCACTAGACCACAGAGGCGGTTATAACTTATGGTTAGGATATTTTATTGGATTTATATTTTATATACTTTTATATAAATCATGCATAAGTAAGCCCACGGTTGTCAGTTGTCAGAGAACCTCAAACAGCGAAAGTATGAAAATCTGACTGGGGATCCGTTTGGGGTAGAGACATTAGGTCCATGGGGCCCGGGTGCTCACAAACTCTTTAAAGATATATCTATTAAATTAGTAGAAACCACTCCGGACCCCAGAGATAGCAGCTACCTGGGCCAGCGTCTAAGCATTGCTATCCAACGTGGCAATGCTGCTAGCTTACTGGGCACTCTGCTTGATGGGGATGATTTAGGGCAATTTTTTTATTTATAGATACTAGTAGAGTAGTTATAGTTTTTAGTTTTTGTAAGTTTAATTTAAGCATTGCAATTTACTACTTTATTGTCTTTGATTAAAAATACAACTATCGCATTTTAATCCTGAGAGAACTAAATTAACATTATTCACTTACCTACCTACCTAAAGAATACTAGCTCGATGGCGCAGTGGTTAACGCGCCCGGTCTGCAAGTGCTGAGGTTAAGCAACTTTCGCAAAGGCCGGTCATCGGATGGGTGACCAAAAATGTATCATCTCGAGCTCCTCCGTGCTTCGGAAGGCACGTAAAGCCGTTGGTCCCAGCAGCATTAGCAGTAGTTAATAGCCATCAATCCGCACTGGGCCCGCGTGGTTGTTTATGGCCCGTTCTCCCTATCCACCCATAGGGAAGGCTCGTGCCCCAGCAGTGGGGACATAAAATGAGCTGATGATGATGATGAAAGAAATTACATTAATTACCTTTCCACTAAATTCAAGAACACGTTAGTTAAGTGACGAACAGAACGAAAAGTAACTTTTTTTTATTTTTAACTTACGTTGAAACCTACGTTGGTATTTATGTAGAACCTATCCAAAAAGCGTTTGGGTTTCCTATTTTTACGTTGACACCACGTTGAATATGCGTCAGAAGACTGCACATTGTGGTTTTACACGGTCGGAGTATGAAATAACGATAATTTACATATAATTTTACGCAAATATTGTTGCGAACAAATTACAATTTGAAAAAAGGAACAAAGTGTTGAAAAAATTCCACGAGCAGGATTTGAACCCGCACCCCATGATATGCCGGGTCAGGTGCACCGCCAACTATGCTATCGTAGCTTAATCCAACTCGCCGAAATTAATTAACACTATTTATACTATGTATTTATATTACTGGCACCGCTGCGGCCGACTCTTGCGCCTAAAATGGTCTCAATGGTGTCCCTTTCGTTTTCACCGTAGTTTTGCTCTGTTTTAATCATAATTAAGTTTGTTTTTGTTTTGTGCTGTCATCTTGTTATTGAAATGTTTTATATATGAGTATGTTAGTAAATCTAAATGTTCTAAATGTTATGTATGTCATATTGATTATTTATGTTTTTTGTTATTATTATTTGTTACAGTTGTAGTATGTTTATTGTCCTGTGTTTTTTGTGCCAAGTTGGGTCCCACCAGAATACCAGCGCTGTAGCGGCTTGTATGTCCTTGCAGCACAAGCTGAGGTTGGGACCTAATTGGCCACATGCACGTTGTCTAATGTAACTTTTTTTTTTTTGTTTTCATTTGTTTTCGCCTTATCTTTTTTTTTCTCTCTCATGTGTATCTTATGTGTTATATGAAATTGGTGCTTGTGGTCAATAAATGTTTGTTTCTGTTTTGTTTCTGTTTCTTATTTTACTTTATAAACAAAAGGAACCCTATTCAATATCGAAAACTACGTCATCAACATTCGATCTTAATGCTTTTACAAATATTGAAAGATCAGTTAAGAATTAGACAAGCTATATTTATGATATTTTTTTAAGGCAAGCTGTTTAACATAGTGACAGTAGCGCATCACATGTTGCTGTGTGTTTATATTGTTTTAAGTACTAGATTGGGTTTGTTAATGTTCTCACAAAAAAATAGATATTTAAGTTGTTTTGTATAAGCGAAGACCTCTTATTGGCTATCAGTGTTTATAATATTATTGTATTAAATTTCATAAAGCTGTTGGTTTTACAAATAAAATAAAATTAATTAATTTACGAGTACATATAATCTTGCGCAAATATTGTTGCGAACAAATTAAAATTTGAATTAAGATTTTGTGGTTTCTTTTACAGTAAATAGACAACAAACTTGATAGTCACGGATATAAATATATCACTAATATGAACAAACAGTAAAGACGTGCAACAAATATGGATCTAAAAATTTGGGATCGCAGGAAAATCTTTTTTTTTTTATATTAGAAGGAGGCAAACGAGCAGGTGGGTTACCTGATGGGAAGCAATCACCGCCGCCCATGGACACCCGCAAAACCAAAGGAATCACAGATGCGTTGCCGGCCTTTAAAATCGATTAATATTAAATTTACCTAAGTCTAAATCTGGTCGTTAATTTTTTTATTCTTTTCAATTCAACTTAATATGGCGGATTTCTGTATGTCGTGCGGTCGTGCGTGACCTAGGCAATTATAATATTTTATTAACACAAACATAATTATGAACAACCCGCTATACACTACTTTAAAGTTTATACTGACACCCCCTACCAACCTTCCGGTTACAAAGTAGGTGTCAGAATAACCTTGCGCAAGCACAAGGGACCATCTACGTCAGGTCATAACGCCAGATCAGAACACGCCGGTACGCATTTTTCATCCAGTACTTTTAAGACTAGTGTCTCAAGCTAGTCGCCCCGTGGACACGTATAGTCCACTACCTAATATCCAGATAGGTCACCGGAGCTGTAAGCTCGCTAACATAATTATGAACAATCATAAGTGGCTTCTAATACTAACGTCAATATAAACCTTAAAGCAAATATATAATATGAGATGTGTCCAAAAATATATTACTTTGCCGTAATCCGTAAATTAATGTAAGTCGTTATCCTTTTCTACGTTATCATTATTAATTATTCTTTAATTATGTTTCTACTGTAACAAAATAAGCACTTCAAACCAACAACCCCCAAAACGTTATCTATATCGTGATAAATAAATAGAATAATCTCATTTAAAAACTGTATTACGATCCTGCTATCCCTCCAACAAATAAACAAATAGTGAAAACCTCGTTTCATATTTCTAATCCCAAAGGATTTGCCTGTCATCAAAACATCTACACAATACGAAAACACTCCAAATCTACAAAAAGCAGTCGCATACCAATATTCGCAAATTACCTCCAAATACTCACTGAAAAGGGTCCAAAAACTACCAGTATAGGCATAGAAATATTATCAGATTTTTTTGAAACTCAGCAAAACAGTAAAGCGGGTAAGACTAGGCCCTTGTTGAGGCGATACCGCTCAGAATCACCAGTATCAGCATCTGCAGCTACTCTAGCCGTTGCCTGCATAAATATAAGGTCCAATTTCGAGCAATCAAATTCAAAGCTATCATTTTGGTAATCTGAGGATTTATTGTGAATTATCTGAAGCGAAATTTTGCTTTCGGTTTGATTCGTATCTCGAAGTCGTAAAGGTGAATTTGTTTCAAAATTGGAGAAGGATTATGTGCAGATTCAAGCCGGGTTCGATACGCGGCGCCGTTGTCAGGTTTTAGACGTTTTATTGAATAGATTTGTAGTTGATTCTGCTGGGAGGCCAGGGCTTACAGACAGACAAATATATTTTTTATTTGGATAAAGTTAAATGGTTTGAAGTCAGCTTACTGTGTTTGCTGCGATATTGTTTGTTTGCGTTTGCGGGCTGATTTTGTTTTGTTGGATTCTATTTGGAGGTGGGAATTACATCAACTGTTATTAAATATAATTATTTTATTTGTTGAGTATTAGGAGTTCGATGGCGCCGTGGCTTGCACGTTCGTAAGGTCAGAGGATGCATTACAAAATGAAATACCGCAAGCTCTTCCTGAAGGCACATAAAGCCATTTAGTCAAGGATGTTGTTAAAAGATAGCAGTGGTTTGAGCCCATCAACCTCTATTGGCAAGCTTTCAATGTGGTAATGGCTTTATTGCCCCATGTGCGTTGTTCATGTAGGGAAAAAAACCTGAAAGTGAGATTTATTTCTTTACATTTTACAATCTCAATGTTTTTTTTATTATTTAAAATATTTTTTCGTTTATATAATAATTATTCGTATTTTAATGACCTCTGCACATTTTTAATTGATTAACTTATCATTAGTTAGTAAAGCACACGTTTTCCCTCCTTCCTATGATATAAGATCCTTCAAGAGAGGCGTGAAGAAGCACCTTGTGGGCTGGCAGAGTGAAGTTAACATCAGCTACGTTTGTTTCCACGCTGCACCAGTTATCTTCGCGTCTGGACTCCATTTCCACTTAACATCAGGTGGGATGGAGTCATTTGCCGAGATAACCATAAAAAAAAGTTTAATTTAATGGTTATTATGTCTGAGCAGTAACTGACATAATATTGTATTGATTGTATATTAATTGTAAATATATATATATTTTTAATTGGTATGACATATATACCTAAAATTTGCCATTTTGTCATAACTTTTATTTGTATAAGTACCTTATTTAGGGTGGCCATAGTGAAACTAACAAATTTAAAAATTTTCATCATTGTAATACTAACATAAATTTCCCAAATAAATAATTCTGATTCTGATTCTGAGTCTAACAGTGCGACGTTTAAATGCTAATAATATAATTGTAGTTTTTTGATATAAGCGGTTTTATTAATAGTTCCTTTTTATCATTATAAGTGAATCACTGGAAGAAGGTAGGAGCATTCGATAAATACCTCATTTTGAAGTCAAGCAAATCGACCTTTCATTATTTTCCTAATGCCATAGCGTAGAACTTCATTACACGCCAAAAATTTTTTTCGTCTAATAACAACGTTTTCCTAGACTCTATATGTGAAGTCATAAGTATGTTTCTTCATACTATCGTTTATCTCTAGTTTTTTTAACCTTTTTACCGCCAACACCTTCTATAGAAGTTCGAGATTTTCGTGCTGTCCACGCCAGCACTTCTATAGAAGCTCTTCTTTGTACCTACTTTATTAATAGTAGTTTATGCAACTGTCATATAATGAAGGGTATTAAAACACGAGTGTGAGTTTATGAAACGAGCGCAGCGAGTTTCGTAATAGTAACGAATGTTTTAATACCCGTGTTATATGCAGTTGCATACACTACTTTATCTTCACTAATGCAATTAGTCAAACAACAAGAGTAAAAGCTGACAATAGTTTATTTATAATAATTGTTAAAATTTTGGATGGTACAATTTTGAAAGTTAATGTTAATTATTGATCCAGCAGCTGTAGCGGTCGCGGGGCAAGCAGTAGAGCTCGTAGACGGAGTTGGAATATTTATAATTACTTCATTCGTCTTGTTTTCTATACTGTTCAAGATCGTATTTGAGACTTGAATTTTATTCATTAAAGACTCATCAATGTAGCTTTCAGCCACAGTAGAAGACTTCCACCCCCCGTGTCGTTTCAGTGCGGTCAAATCACCACCGCTATCTATGAGAAGGGTCGCCGAGGTGCGCCGGAAGCAATGCCCCGTGTACAACGCTGGGTTAGGCAGATTCAAAAAACTTGCGATAGTTTTTCCCAGAGCACCAAATTTATTAATACCAGTTCTTTGATCGACGCACTTCCCCGATCTATAGCTCAAGAAAAAGGCAGGGTTTCGACAGGGGGTGGGTCGAAGTTCCATGTATTTTTTACATACGGCATAGCAGTTGCCCGTCACAACGAAAGAACGATCTATTTTCGTTTTTGTTTTCGAAACTTTCACCATGATTGTACTGTCGTCTATGTTCTTCATCTTCTGGCTTCATCACGACTTCATCGAACTGGATGTTGTATAGCTCTTGCCTTCGGCATGCCCCCATTATGCCGAAGATTAGTACAACCTGTAACAATAAACGATATAATAAGCTTGAGGTACATAGCCAAGGCAAAAACTATGATTTATGAAGTAGTAAAGTGTAGGTACCTACTACCTAATTTATACACAAAGCGCTTAAACGGAGTGTCTAGATAACTTGCGTGTGTAGTACGTAAGTATTAGGTAGATTAAATAACAGAACTAAAATACACTTACCTTTTCAAAAAGATACAAAATATCTGGTGAATCTTTCAGGAACATCTTTATTTGACCTGATGTAAACGTCAAGGACTTTTTTTCCTTGTGTCCTTCTGAACTGCGTTTCAGGAACGCTATGACTTTTGAATACTTCGTGATATCAATATTGTTGTAGATACTCAGTGTGGACTTGAGCATAGAATATTTAGCCCACATAGAAGATGGCTTGAATTTGTCGGAGAGGTCTTTGAGATACACAAGAATAATATTTTCAGAAAATGATGTAGTTTTCTTTTCGATCTTCCATGCCAAAAAGTTATTATATTCTTTTTCATATAATTTTCTAGATTTTTCTGGCAAAAGATTGTGAGTTACT
The DNA here is from genome assembly GCA_947562085.1 of Eudonia lacustrata. NCBI lineage: Eukaryota > Metazoa > Arthropoda > Insecta > Lepidoptera > Crambidae > Eudonia > Eudonia lacustrata. The sequence goes on along the minus strand of OX387313.1, from coordinate 2,362,864 downwards.
TTTATTGCCAATTCTAGAATATCCGGAGGCGTACAAATATCATCGTCGCTGTCCATTTTTAACTTTTAATTTGTATTTTAAAAACAAAACACATTGCGAAACATTAAATTCACGCGTACGTGTATTGTCACAGTGAACTTGCCGCCATTAAAATCTAACCAATAAGAGCGCAGCTGCGCGCGCAGGGCCAATCAGGAGCGAGCGCGCGCTGTTCTTTTTTTATTTAATTGGCACAAGATCTTACCAAAGAGTTTTGTGTATGTAAGTTTAGTAGTTTCGACGAAGTTTTCACGTATAACCCAACTGTTTTCAAAAGCCAGCCTAATATCAAAATTTTATACAACTTGTATGAGGATTTTGACATAAGGCTCGCCAGGTTAATTGGTCGCGTTTTATTGATGTTATAATGAGATTTTACGATATCGATGTGGATATTATACCATCATGTGAAATTGCTTAAATTGAGTGTTTTGTTGTCTGCGCTATAACAGTAGTAATTATAAGTCAAGTATTGGAAACATAAGTAGAATGTTACAACATTAGTGTAGATAAAATACATTTATACGTTGGCGTACAGCGGGACATCGCGTGCAGGATAGTTGGGCGGTGAAAAGGTTAAATACCTATCAATGTGGCCTGTACTCATGTAAGTGATGATAAGTCCAAAGTTGAAAGCCTACTTCAACTGGAATCCTCAACCATTGAGAAATTTGAGCTGAACCACATTGCTATCAATATTATAGCTACAGCGATAAACTAATTATGTACCACAAACTCCCGGACCGTTAATCGAGCCAAAAGACTCATCATCAACATCACCATCATCACCAACTTATTAATATGTCCAATAATATTATATGGGTGGATAGGGGAAACGGGCCAGAAACTGCCGCGCAGGTCCAGTGCCGATTTTGGTGGTAGTTAACGACTGCTAATGCAACCGGGACCAATTACTTTACGTGCCTTCCGAAGCACGGAGGAGCTCGAGATGCTAATTTTGGTCACCCATCCGATGACCAGCAGTTGCGAAAGTTATTTAACTTCAGCAATCGCAGACCGGCCGCGTTAACCACTGCGCCATCGAGCTCCTTATTCGTCGAATCATTCGGTTTTTTTTTGTATTAGGAATTTTTATTACCAGTTTGAACGAACGTCAGGTTTTTTTGCGTTCGGAAAATAAAGGAACTTGTGCACCTTGTTACACATTTTGTATGCAAGACATGCATTCAGGTTTACAAATGCATTTTCTGGAATTCCTGATCTGGAAACCCAATCAAGAAACAACCGTATTTGTGCAGCCGCCCTTAACATAGAGATACAAAAGAGGTTTGATGTTCTCGTCTGCAAACTTTTCTTACCTGTCTATGCCCCTAAGTGTATTTTATACTTCCAAAGAAGTCGGTTGTTTACGAAAATCCTCTTTCGTGTTATCGTTCCTTGTTAGTGAGACGTAGAAAACTTCGGAATCGCTTCAAGCTTCAAAGCCTGACTGATAAGCTCTTTAATCTTTATGACTGTCAGTTGTTATGGAAAGTTTAAAAATTTTCAAAACTAGTTTCCTTAGACGCTGTGGTGAACAATCAAAGGCTTGGTTTGGTACAAAACAATGTAAATCAACGTCAGCCCCACAGTTCGCTCTCAGGGAAGTTCGTGAATAAATCTTTTGAATTTTTGGCTCACTCCCCTATTTGTTGTTGCTTGAACTGTTATGACAACGTCGTTTTGTTCTCCATTCATGTGCATGTTGAGATGTTACAGCATGTCTCACTCAACCATTTGTTGAATATATTTTATGAGGAAGTTTTTCCGAGCCGATACATCTGATGCCCTGAGCGTTGAACAAATATAAAACACTAGCGGCCGCTCGTGGTTTCACCCGCGTAGTTTCCGTTCCCGTGGGAATATCTGGATAAAATGTATCCAATGTGTTATTCCAGGTTATAAACTATCTGTATGCTGAATTTCATCCAAATCCATCCATCCGTTGCAGCGTGACGAAGCAACAAATATACGAACATACACACAAACTTTCGCATTTAGAATATACTGTAGGTACTGTTTTTAAAATTACTTTGAAAAGCAAGTATTTGAATTGTTTTTTTTCTTATAACGTTATCAAGTGTTCAGTTAATACTTTTTTGTAAATTAGTTCTATTTCAAAACAAGGTCAAAAAAACGTTATTGACTATTTTCACTTACGATGGCGATATTCGAAAGATAAATTGAATACTTCTCTAAGTTTACTCTTGAAGCAGTTTAGTGTTTTGCGCCTATTCTTCTCCACAGATAAAAGATATCCTGAAAAAAATACAAAAATCTTTTATTTAGGTAAACGACTTATTAGTGCTTATCAATAACGTTAATTTGAATAACGGAATTTAGACTTAGTCTTAAGACTTTTCTTATTACGACTGCTCCTCTTATCAAAGCGTAACTATATTTATCTCTGGTTCTTGTATCGTATATATGTATTAACACAATACCACTTACGTATGAAACAATTTAAAATAGCGTAAACATAATTTAAGGCTACTGATACCGTGAAAAAAAATGTAAGCGTGAAACAATTGTCGGCTTTCCCTCGTCGCATCGGCGAACACTGTTTGCGCCGCCCGCCGCGCCGCCGTTAACACCGTTTATTCATTTGTGAATTCCAATTTCACGAGTATCATTGCGTATATAATTACTACGCGTAATTAATTTATAACGGTAATTCGGAAAGGTGTTACTCATTACCCCCTAGCGTGGATTGCGTTTGGTTTGGCGAGAAGGACCACAAATGGTTTAGCGAGAAGGACTACAGAATGGTGGCGCGGGCGATATTCTGCTATTTAGTGGACTGTATTTTATTTGATGGCGTTATAATAGGCTAAGACGTATCGAACGGCGAGGGTTGGCTACAAGGTCAATAAGTAAGCCGTTCGAGGAGATGGAACAGGTCGTTCGTACCTTTGATCAGCGAACGGCAAGTGCCACGTGTGCGGCGGGCGGGCGAGCAGTCGGAACCGGCACGGGGTTGGTGGCCGGTGGATGCACTTTGCTGAAGCACAGACCTGGACCACCAGGGCGTGGTCTCTGGTCAAAGTAATTTTTCTCACAAGTAATATATAAATAAACAATATTTCTTTCCTGTATAGATGATGATGAATGATAATAGAAATGAAAAGTGTGAAATGATATACCCTCCAACCCCTCGAGTATCTCAGTAAAGATGTGGGGCTTTACTAAGTCCTCGGGCGGAATTCTTGAGAGAATTTGAAAAGTGAATTTGCACTGTTTTGTTTCATTTGCCAACACTCATGCGCACTTACGAGCACTTAACGGTTAATAATCCTTCATTATTTCTCATTAATATTCGACATAATACAAATTTTAGAAAATAAAACAAAACCACAGACATGACTCTTCACTTTCCCGCCAAGAAGTCCCTAACATATTAGATTGCCCAATACTTATAAAAAAACATAGGCCAAAAATACGAAAGGAGTTTTTAATGTGTCGACGAAAAAAACAATACCTGTGTAATGACACTTCGTTCCTACGCATAGGCAACTAAAAAGGTTACAACATGAGTGCCCTCGCTAACGGAATACGAATGGAAATTATCGACGAAAATGTAAAGAGCATTACACGCCCGGGAGAATATGGAAATTTCTGCGATAAAACGACTTTTACTGCCTTTTTAGATACAACCGTCACTCATGACGAGCTGGGGACGCGGTCACATTTTCAATTTTAATATTGTACGCTTCATTGAAAAGGTCTGATAAGTAATACAAGCTGAATTTATTATTTTATTAACTTTAAAACTAGATTTACTGAAACTTATATTGCAAGCGCCTATATGTTACGATGACTGCTTTGCATCAGATAGACCGTATGTTGGTTTGCTATCCAATAACACACGCATAAATTTAAAGAAAATCAACACGAATCAAGAGCACCTTCTCCTTTTGATTTCGTTTTCTTCGTTTTACTCATACATAATCATACATATAGCTTGCCTAATTCATAACTGATCTTTAATATTTATAAAAATATTATGATCGGATGTTGATGACGTAGTTGTCAACATTGAATAGGGCTCCTTTGGCTTACAAAGTAAGAGTAGATAGTGTTGATTAATTTCGGCGAGTTGGATTAAGCCACGATAGCATAGTTGGTAGTGCACCTAACCCGGCATGTCATGGGGTTCGAATCCCGCTCGTTTATAAAACTTTGTCTTTTTTCAAATTATTTCGTATTGATTAGTAATTTTAATACTAATCGAAGTTTTGTGAAACATCCTGTTGAACTATTTAACAAATTAATTTATTTATACTGCATATCATTAGTTGGAATTAATGTGGCTCAGAGCTATGCGTAAATCTCATTAATGATTCATCGGATCAATACACTCAGTGCAAAAATTGTACTGCTTTTGTAAAACTGCCATTACGCTCTTTTATAGGAATTCAGATTGACAGTTAATTTTCCATATAAAAACAATGTAAAAAATATTTTTCATTCATATCGTGAAATTCACTAAAAAGAATCAATAACGATACAAAAAAGTTAATTTTTTTTTTTTTTAATACATAGCTCGGCAAATGACTTCACTCCACCTGATGTTAAGTGGAAATGGAGTTCAGACGTAAGGACAACTGGTGCAGCGAGAAAACAACGCAGTATCAGTCACCCTCACCCTGCCGGCCCACAAGGTGCCTCTTCACGCCTCGTTTGAAGGACCCCATGTCATAGGAAATTGATCATTAATTCTAATGATTGATTAATGTCATAGGAAATTAATCATTATTTCTAATCTTTCTTCTATTCCTCATTAATTCTATAACGCAACGATACTTAAAAATGTAGGTACTTGAACCCTAGACATTTTTGATGTGTGTAATCTGATTATTTGATTCGGTATTATGTTAACATAAATGATTAATTAAAGTCATCTGTTTCGTTCGTCAAATTTAAGCGAAGTCAGAAATTTACCCATTTAAAGCCGTGGTTTGCAAATGGAAACTTTGGCTGATGTGAGGACTTATTCTGTTCTAGGAAGTGAATTGGGCAGTTGACTGATTAGTCATTAAAGAATTTAAAACGATTTTTTTTAAATAGATTGTATGGAAATGGTCGCAGGAAGCCGCTGGATGCGAGCAGCACAAAACCGGTCGTTGTGGAGATTCTTGCGGAGGTCTTTGTCCAGCAGTGGACGACTTTTGGCTGAGATGATGATAATGATGATGATGAAAATGGTGACCTATGACGTCACTATTTTGTTCCGTCAATTCAGTGTTTATTAATAACTTTTTAAGTTACCGAAATGTATGCTTAGACACAAATGTTGAAAAAAATTCCACGAGTAGGATTTGAACCTGCACCCTTCTGACATACCGGGTCAGATGCTCTCCCAATTGAGCTATCGTGGTTCTAACCAGCCCGCCGAAATTATTCGACACTATTTACTTTTTACTTTGAAAGCCAAAGGCGCCCATTCAATGTCAACAACTACCGTCATTAACATCCGATCATAATATTTTTACAAATACTAAAGATCAGTTAAGAAGTAGGCAAGCTATTTATTAAATGTTTTTGTTTTGTTTATATAATTTTAACGCAAATTTTGCTGCGAACAAATTACAAAAACACAAATGTTGAAAAAATTTCCACAAGCAGGATTTGAACCTGCACCCTTCTGACATACCGGGTCAGGTGCTCTCCCAATTTAGCTATCGTGGTTCTAACCAGCCCGCCGAAATTATTCAACACTTTTGTGTTTTTATAATTTGTTCGCAACAAAATTTGTTTTAAAAATTATATAAACAAAACAAAAACATGTATGCTTAGGTCAAATAAAAAATTGGTCAATGTTTTAAAAATTTGTTACGTGATTTCATTTATTTGTTCTATGTTCTGGAATTATTTGTTGTTGTTGTCAACATCCCTATAACAGTATAAAACTTTATTATTTATTATCACTATTAGCTAGCCCCATGACTTTAGCTTCGGCATAAGCTGGTTTTTAGATCTTCCATTCTATTTCAAGCATAATGTCAATAATGTGTGTAAAGAGCCTTGAGAAATACGATAAGTAAATTATTAGTTGAACATAAGTAAATACAGGTCGTTTAATATAAAAATATACTTACTTCATATCGCGGTAAATTTAAGAAAATTACAATGTCACGATACACTAACATCAAAATAAGGTTGTTTTACAAATAGTTCGTCGAAAAACTTGTTTTGAGAAGATTTTCGTTGGGCCTATTCCTATTCTTTATCTTTATTATAATATTGGCAATTTTTTTTACTTCTGATTGACACACTGATTAATTATGAAATTATAAGATATAGAAAGCCTGCAAACTTGAAATTTGGTAGGAACTTTCCTTATAGAGTGGAGAAAATCCGTTATGAAAGGATAATTTTATACATTCTCCCATGTAATCATACCGTAATCGGTATCCGGGCACAGACAAAGCGATTACATATTCATTTTATAAAAACTTGATTTGTTGATTGCTCTATTCTTGGAAAAAGTGCTTTGGATAATTTGCCTTGAAAAGATAAAACATATTACTACCCCTAAAATTTTCTAGGAGTAGTATTTTTGTTATGAAAAACAGATATTTCACTCGTGTATCAACCTTAAGATAATAAGATGTCAGGCAAACACAATAAAACCAAAGAGAGGTATGTAGGTTTATTTTACCAATCTCTAAATCCTATAATATTCTACTTTGCGAAATAACCTTTTAGTGAATATCTTTTGAAGGAATAGGACATACGTTTCCATTAATATACAAATGTTTGTAAGCTACAACGTGTCCGTGTTTGCGGTATTACAGGATTAAACGAGATTTGGAAGAAACACTACGCTTGAATATATGTTCTAATATATTATGCTGTACGTGTGCATACGACTTTATATTTTGTAATATTAAAGTCTGGCTTTGGGTAACTTTAACAGATAATAAATAGTTTTCTAAGTTTCTCTTTTATAATACCAACGTATTATGTGGAAAAGAAATCGGCATTTTTAGAACACCGAATGTATGTACAAAATATGAATAATTATCTAATTTACTGGGAAGCTGTAGAGGCTTATGTCCAGCAGTGGACGTATATGGGCTGATGATGATGATGATGATGAATTATATTGTAAATTTACATCTAACCTGTTAATTTATTCTTATATTGAAACTGAAAATTGGTGACAATTGAGAAATTTGTAATATGCTAACATATGTCTTTTTTTAAGTTATAATTTATATAAAAGTACTATGAAATAAGAACCTCAAACGTAAACAAGTGTACCACAAGGATTATATATACCAGAAAACCGATTAACGGGCATTTATCAAAGCGTTACGCAGCCGGCAAACCGGAACCGGCAAAGTAAAGCAAATATGGCCTCCGGATGTGGGTCGTAAGTCACGCCGCACAACCCCGCAGCGCTTCCGGTGAGTAGGTTTCACGAGACAAAGATGAGGCTCGCTTTGGCAGACATTTTGTAATGACATGTTTAACAACATCCTGATGCGGCACTGTCAGTCGATTCAGAAGTGAAAACCCACTTGAAAAATATACTAAGTGCTCAAGTGGGACTAAGTGAGACTCGAACTCACAAGAAAACATAAGACGAGCAATCACTTAAAAATAAAATTAAATAGCTGGGAAGAAAGCTTAAGAAGAAATATATTATATCAGTAGCCTCCAACAAGGTGAACCGACGATCTGGTAAAAGTCGCGGGAAGCTGGATGCGAGCACCACAAAACCGGTCGTTGTGGTTATATCCTTGGGCCTCCCCTTTTGTTCAGCAGTGGATGTCTTTTGGCTGAGATGATGATGATGATCATCATCATCATCAGCGTCTATAAACATCCCCTTGCTAGATTCAGAACTTTCCATGATCACATAAATTTGGAGAAATAATACCATAAGCCACCAACTCAAAACATGATGATTGTGAGTTTTTATTCATTTATATCATATACTATTTGTCCAAAATTGAATTATCATTTGTCAACAACTTATTGTCTAATATTATATACATAGAAATCCCCAGGCAACCCTTACCGACACTGACGAGATAAATATTCACCTGTGCAGCAATGTAGCTCGGCTACCAATAATGGTCGACCTCCAGGGAAATATGTGCGTCATTTATTGGGCTTTACTATTACAGAGTTGGGAAATAAGCGGGACCCGTCAACGGGGCGCTGATATTGAAATGTGACAGAATTTGCAGAGCTCCGGCAGAATGACGAGGATAAATGTGTGACGAGGATTTATCAATTCCAAGTACCTACAGCTAAAATAGGATTATGCTACTGCCTAACTATTATGTGAGCTTGTAACAGCTTCGGTCACCTTTCTGAATAGTAGGAACTGGACATTTTTGTCCATAGAACCATTAACATGCTAGTCCTGCCTTGTCTGATCTAGCATTAAGATCGGGAGGAGATGATCCATTGCGTGTATAAAGTGTGTGGCATTTCATGTAGAACCGGACAAAGCAAATTTGCAAATCGATCAGATAAGATTTCTCGGTAAGACGAAAATCTCAGACATAGAAATTCCAAGTTGTCATTTCAGGAGAGTTACAATTGCACTCGATTCGATTGGTGGTGGTGTTTGATATAATACGACTACCTAGCTAGCTCAAATCCTTCTTATTTAATTAAAGGGCAAACCTGGTATGTAAGCTACCTGATAAGTATTCGTCACCCATGGACATCTGCAGCAACCAAAGAGCAGCTTATGCGTAACGGACTTTGTAAGCCCTATTCACGAGCTTCTTGAAGAACCTCATTCTTAATAAGTCTACCGTTGACTACCTGGCTTGTATCGTTAATTTTTACATTTGGTTTTGTCCTGACGTAACGAAACTCTTACAGGGTTCGTGGTCTCAGGAAAATTACCAGTTTCCTATTTCATATCAATGTGTATCGTGTGTTTCGCGTAAACTTTGGAAAACAATTTTAGTTTATCGTCATATCAACGTTATTGAACTTACAGTTCCGTCTTATACATGAAATAGCCATATATCCTGGCGCTAAACATCTTAACACTGGGTAACGATGCTTAATTACGTAAATACCGTTAAAACAGTCTCAAGTTTATGGCTATACAAGACAAAGTTCTGATATTGCAAGCGTACATACTAGTGGCACGCCTAGCTTTGCGCTACGAACAATTTTTTTAATATGTTCCATGTTTCTGTATTACCAAAACTCAGTACGGATTTCCCTTGAGAATTGAATTATAAGCGCCAAATTGCAGCGGTTGAAGTGAATAAGCCCAAATATGGCATGGTTGGTACGCCAGGGAATCGGACATACATATTACGTATTAGCAAATTTAATGTGCTGATAACATAATTATAGCCTATGAACGTACGTGGGATGGGCCTTCTCACATGGACTATAAAATTGGGAGCTTATAAGCAATCGCGTTTGGTCGAATTTGGGTTTGTGCTATATGTTCACGATTATTGTTTCTTTTATTATTGTGTGTACTTTGACTGAGAACTTTGACTTGTCAAAACATACCCTTGATGTTCTTGCGTATCTAATTTCCTAATTTTGTTGTTGTTCCTTCTATGTTTGTTATAATTTTATGCAATTACAACATGTTATGTTCAATTCGATAACTTAAGGTTTTTCTAGGTTTTATAGGTACTTCTAACTTTTACGTTAGTGTATACCTAGATACATTTAGTTACGAGCACAGTTATGTGAACATTTTTTAACTCAGCTTGTTAATCTTAAGTTTATTGAATAAATTGTGATTCATTAAATGAAATTTTAGACAAAAATTTAAAAAATATGTCTTTCTATCTGTGCTCGACTGTACTACATGTCATTTAACATTTGCATGGTAAAACAAAATCTGTCAGAACCTTATTCATGTTAGTATATCAGAAAACAAACATTTAGCAAGTTAACACTAAATAAGATCAATGGTAGACTATTACAAACTAAACATTACTATATTTTACAGCTGAACATGCAATAACATCATATATCTCCCAAAGGTACATTAATTATAAATGTTTTGTGGAACATACTGCAAATATATCACATACAAAATGTATGTAAATGCGTACCACATTGAACTAAAGAAACTTGGCTTGTAGGTACGTATTATACGCATAAATCAGATTTATGTAAGCTCAGAGGGAGAAAGGGGAAATTGACGGTGGTGTAGAAAATAATGTTTCGTTATTCGCGGTTGCAATATCAATAATAAGTCTTACAGTGTTACGCATCAACAATTTCCTTTCTAAAGAATAAAAAAATATTGCAAGACATGCGTATCAAACGGTACGGTACGGTATTTAAAGAAGTCAATCATCGTACTTCTTAATATTATTAATTTAATCAATAAGTAGTAACGAAGCCATCGCCATTGGTTTTCAAGTACGGTGAGAGATGTTATACTAAGAAGAATCAGCCGTTTCTTCCACAACGTAAGAATATTGGAAAATTTAAGAGGATAGCTTTAATGCAGCTCTTGATTTTTTATAAGACTAGCTAATATCTTGCTAAAAAGAGCTAATGAAGACCTGTTTACCCTTCCAGAAAGCTCATATGGTGCTAGGATTACACTTTTTTTTGGGTTTGATCAATAATAAGTATGGTGTTTTCTGCATTTTTAATGTTTTTGGACTAATTGATATTTCTATCTATCCCATTGAGTGTGAAAAACGAAACTAGACAGACATTTTCCAAAGAAAAACTGTTTGGACACAAACAAGCTTGCCTATTGACAGAATATTCGCGTAGTAAAGCTCTTCATTCTTTCATATTAGTTATCGCGAAAACTGAAACGGTCCATGATACTTCGTTTTTGCAATATAACTTTTCCTATCTGTTTAAACGAAACTGGACTTAATTTCGATAGTGATAAAGAATATAGGACGACAGAAGAACGAATTGGCACACTGATATTATCATATACGCCCGAAGTGGCTGTCGCCAGCAAACATTGTAAATTTTTTCCGGCACTATAGTTTTTTGAGTTGTTACAAAAACATGGCTGTGGGCATAGGAAGTTTTTCCGTAAATAAATGTTTGTAGGTTGGGCAATAAATTCGTGACTTTAACTTTATTAATGGCGGGGTAATATTATTTTATATAGTATAGGAACGTTTACGCTTTTTGTTGTCTGAGTTATACTCACGTTTAGATATAAAGGGTGAGTGCTATTATCTATCACTATATAAATAGCGAATTTAAATGTTAAATCATTTTTAAAATAAGGATATAAAAGTTTTGGACAATACATTTTTTTTGTTTTTTTCAAAATTAAGAAACTAAGAACTAAACTATTTAAAAGCTCATAAGGTATTTTTAAATTGTTATGTTGCATTAGCATGGCCATAGTTATATAAAAAGCCCTTGACTTTTGGTAATTTTGACGCCAATATTTTTCCAGCTAAGATACGAAGACATTAGTTTTCCAGTCAATTGTTGAAATGTGCGTCGTAAGACTATTAGTCTTTAATTATATCATACAATCAAAGGTTGAATGATTACACCTAGAAAATCTGTATTTAATATTTATAAAAATAATTTATAATCAATATCTAAAGACAAAATTGCAATTTGCTATTTTTTATTATTGTTTTGTAACTATACTACGTTCCCACTATATCATTAAAGTCAACTGTATTCACTTGAAATAAGACAGATAAGCAATGAATAAACAGCTACAGTACTTAATTAGAATTAACGAACTTTCGTTAAACAATTAATCCAAACGCAGCAGTAAGCATTAACACAAGGTGATCCTAATAAATAGTTCCATTTCAAGTGCAAATCTCGTGGCACGCCTCTCAGACGTTAATAACTTTCTTAGAGTTAATTAAACTTGACTGTGAAGGCTTAGTTTGGTGATTTACTAGGCTCTGACGGCGAACAAACCACTCTTGGCTGGGAATTAATTTGACTTTCACATTCGTTCATTTCTTCAATCATTAATTCGTTTAATTCCCACCATGTTATCGTAGACTAAAACCACGCAACTTAGTTCTGTAATTTCCATAAAAGATTGAAAAAGCGAATACTATATTAATATACATTTATTTAACATACAATAACAATAAGTACCTACAATAAAAGTTGGTATAAGATATTATATTTATGATATAAAGATCTAATTAATTTAATGTATTATAATGTACTCATAATAAACATGATAAGTTAAGAAACCTAAGACGTCTATCAAATTAATTATGAATTGTCAGTGTTTTATTCACTTGAAAGTTTAACTTGCCACCGAAAACGATTCCAATTTAAATTATTACCAAAATGAGTTCAGGCAAACTAGAGGCATTATTATTCAATTATGCAGGCATTCAGTTGTATAAAACAGCAAATTCAATTCAAAGTTCAGTTTAGGCTACAAATTAGCACTCATGAATGTCCTATGCCATCGGTTCGTAAGTCTACACAGGGCAAGATACCTTGTACAGTCGGCGGCAGATCAACCTACCCAAATCTGTCAAATTTCTCCAATGAATATTGATCCTTATAACCAAACCATAAAGTTCAAAATTGATTATAGAAATTTGACAGTTTTGGGTAGGTTGATCTGCCGCCGTGTGTACGGAGAAGAACCGCCAAAAAACTGAGCAAGGGCATATCTGTTTACCCTTTCTTTAACAGCGTCAAAATATTGGAAAACACCCTATCATAGAGGAACACTTTCCAAAGTGTCCCTAAACAAAGAGCTCTTAGCTTTGTTGGTGTACTTCAATTCTATAACTACTTAAAATTAAACTTAAAAGAAACCATAAACTATAACTAATACTAAATAAATAAATAAAAATGCCCCAAATCATCCTCATCAGGCAGAGTGCCCAGTAAGCTAGCAGCATTGCCACGTTGGATAGCTATGCTTATACGCTGGCCCAGGTAGCTGCTAGCGCTGGGGTCCCGAGTGGTTTCTACTATAAAAAAATAAAATTATAGTTATATCTTTAAAGAGTTTGTGAGCACCCGGGCCCCATGGACCTAATGCCTCTACCCCAAACGGCTCAAATATGAGATCCCCAGTCAGATTCTCATACTTTCGCCGTTATTCCGATACTTCGATATGAAAAGAAGTTTCATTACTTTTTTGTAACTGTTCAGTGTATAAAATATAAAACCAACGTTACTTGGAAATTCGGAATACCGAAATAGGATTATCGTTTTTTTTTCAGAGCATGTTTGATAAAAATATCTTTTTTAAATAATATTTTGCAGCAATGGACGTTGTGTTTTGCAGCAAAAATATTGGTGAAGCTCAGTTTTACTAGCAGAGAAAAACAAATTTGAAAGTAAAACAAATGCTGGAAGCACACGGCTTATTAAAAGGCTCGGGGCGAGGCTTCGAATATATTGAAAAGGTGAGCAGTGCAAAAAAAAAAATTGTACCACCATTAAAATGAATGAAGGGCACGTAAAAACATAACTTTTGTACCCAATCCTACTAATATTATAAATGCGAAAGTTTGTATATGTATGTTTCCTGTGTGGTGCCGGGGATAAAGAATTGCACCACCCCATCTCTTCCTGTGGGTGTCGTAAAAGCCGACTAAGGGACCATTCCAAAGGATGGGCAGCAGCATCTCTCTGATCGCCAACCCGCCTGCCAAGCGTGGCGATTACGGCAAATACCCCTCATATCCCTGGGGGAGGCCTTTGTCCAGCAGTGGACGTCCTGGGCTGAGATGATGATGTATGTTTCGTATATTTGTTACTTCTTCACGTTGCAACGGATGGATGGATTTGGATACAGATAGTTTATAACCAGGAATAACACATAGAATACTTTTTATCCAGATATTCTCACGGGAATCTATAAATATACTAAAAACGACAATTAAATTTTCCAATACAAAATGATTTGTTTGTTTTGTTGTCATGGAAACCAAAGAGATCTTAATCACTTGACGGAAACTGTCAAAGCGGTACAAAGTCCGCCGGGTCCACTAGTTAAATATAAAATACAAACGACTGAGAAAACAATGCATACAACAAAAACTAATATTGGTGGTGAGGATACAACTTACTTAAAAGAAGTATGTAAGGATATTGTAAGTGGCAAGAAGTTATCTCTGCCTACCCCTAACCGCTGACTTGCAGCGTAAATCACAAACTACTTACTAGAAAAAATCAACGAGTGTTATGGGGGCTGGGTAGCTCAGCGTTCAGAGCGTTGGACCGGCTAACATGACTTTATGCTGGCTAATAGTATGCTCAGACGTTACTGGTACCACAACAATAATCAATATGTTCCTACATCAATAGCAATATTGTGTACAATTTTGAATTTTTACTTAGTTCTTCTTAAAGATATTTAGACATTTTATATAATTTTTTTTTTAAAGTTTGTGCATGGTTTAGTTTTTATTTTCGACATTAATATAATCTAAGCTAACCAAAGTAAACCTTTATATACCTGCACATAATTCAATAACTCTTTATTTATTATGTGTACTGACGTTAATTTATATATAACGTTTTAGTTTGATAATTAGTTCGTGCCAATTTCTCGTCTAATGTGTCTTGAGCCTTGTACAACATCCGATTGTAATAAAAGCTTTTATTGTCCGTAACATAACGAGCGGGTACAATAACGTGGTTAAACTAAGTTAATGTGGGACCAATGAAGGTGGGGAGCAAGACGGTGGAAACATACGGATACATTTTAGAGGAGTAGCCGCAAGGACCTTTACCTACTATTATGTTAATAAGTGCGTTTGTTTGTCGCTCGATCACATCAAAACTGAGAAACGCATCGACGGGATTTATTGCACAGAGACAGTTGTGCGACCTCAAATTTTTATAGGATACTCATAATCCCGGTCAAATAGAATGCCCATTCTCCCTGACTTTGTGTTAAAAAGGTGAAATACTAAGGTGTCGTCCTTAGTGAAAGTTAAAGTTTTAGAAGGAAAGTAAAGTTTGGAATAGGAAGTAGTCACCATCAGAGGCCTTTTTATTAGTCATGATTATTTAATGCTTCGAATCATCATCATCATCATCATCTCAGCCAAAAGACGTCCACTGCTGGACAAAGGCCTCCCCAAATCATCAAGAGGGTATTTGCCATAATCGCCACGCTTGGCAGGCGGGTTGGCGATCGCAGTAGGTTGAGGGTAACCTCAGAGAGATGCTGCTGCCCATCCTCTGGAATGGTCCACCAGGGTGCTTGAATGCATTCCTCTATTTAGAAAAGTCTTACAAGAAACTGTAGTTACGCAACATTTGTTGACATTTAAAAACTTTGTAAACAAGTCCTGAAACTCAAGCTTTAAAAGCTTAAAAAGTTTACAAGCTGACAATATGTTGGCGATCGTAATTTTTTTCACAATCATAAACGCGTCTTTGCAGCATGTGTGTTAACACGTTGACAATAACCCCGTGTGTACCACGAGTGGCCACATAGGTACAGAGGCCTGGGGGGCCGACAATGGACTCTGCCGTACGTGCGGTAGGCTTTAATTACGCCCTTAACGAGGGCCTAATGCCGACTCGTTATGACTCCAAGGGATATTCGACTAGTTTGAGTTACATCTAAAATCTCTACACACAAATTTCAACCTTAAAGCAATGCTATACGACCTCAATAGGTAATAAGCTCCACATCGAAATTATATGCGCAATATACTCGAAGCAAGTTTGGACTTTATGATGTTTACTAAGATTATTACAATAGTGCAGAAGTTTATGTGTGCACGAGTACAACTGTCAGAACGCTACATAATAATCGTAATAAGGAAACTGTGAGTCACTTGAATGGCTGAAGTTTCCACTTCGCAAACATGTAACGGCTCGGAGTGAGGGCACTAATTTGTAAAATTGAACCCCCGACGATTTATTGAACGGACCTGATAATTGTTCGAATTGAAACTTCTTGACTTTATTCCACAAAGGGGTAGCACTTAGCTTTTACTTTAGCCGATGGTAAGTGAGGATAAGGCCAAAGATGGAAGCGAAAAGAAAAACCTTCATCCGGCGTCCTCAACCATTGAAGAACTGGCTATCTCTATCTATATGAACACATTTATAATAACGGTGCTGATATACCGACGAGCTTAGATAATGTAAGTTTTTAAATTATACCATAGTCACTTTACATTGGAAAAGTATTGGACACCTACTCACACACAGCAAAAAACATGGTAATTAATAATTACAATTATCTTTTTACCAAATCAAACACAATAGAACTGGGAATTGAACCCCGTATTTTTTGGCATACCTACTTTAACAAAAATCTAAATTACTGACATCAGCGTATGGTACCTATGAGTACCTATTTGATTTCTTTTTACTTAGTATCTATTTAAAAGGCAACACAGTAACAAACCATAATGCAACTACTACAGTATTAAGAAATAAATGGTTATTGTAAAATCGTCCATCATAAGATTTATTTCATAAAAAAGATAGATTAAAGCTAAAACAAAGCAACGTCCAAAAAAACGACCAATATTTTTCAACAAATCAAAACAAATTCAATATTTATTTAATACGGTAAACTTCGAAAACTAAAACGTATAGTGAGTGCATAAAACAACACTATCTCCCTTAGAATTTACATAAAGCAGTGGGAACGAGCGATGCGTGAAAAAACGGATTATGAACGAAAAAAAACTTTTATGTGCCGATCTATTTCCATCCAGTTTCCGGAGTGAATGATTATTTTCGACTTGTTTTTCCACTTCCCGCGATAGATCGTGAAATCGTTGTACTATTTCATTCCCTCTTATTTTGACGTTCCTACCATCCGTTTACTTTACTGATAGTGTTATTCTTTCTAATTCGGGACGGTATAGGTTCTTGTGTGACTAAAAAAGGTTTTCTACAGTTTACGTTTTCTTAAAGAAACAGAAGGATATATAGAAGCTTATGACTTTTTACAAAACTACATAGTATTTTTCGATGATTCTTTCCGAACTATTTACTCATAATAAACCAAGCCGTGCCTACACGTGCTCCAGATACACGTGAAACGCTCCATTAAACAAAGATAAAAGGTAGCTAACGCACCCCGACACTATTTATAATGTTTTATTACCAGCAATATTTGTATCGGATTTTATTTATTAATATAGGAATTATAACGGACGTAGTGCAAGAAGCAGACGGCCGCCCATTCTATATTTAGAGGGACGCGTGCGCACAAAACAACAAGTCACAAAATTGAGAAAGCAGAGCGGCGCGCACGCGTGGACCGAGCGTGATTTTCGAATCTAAATAATATATTTGAATAAATAAACGCAAAACAAATAGTTACTGAAAAGGATTTAATGCAGAATTTTTTAAACAATTGAACGTCGACATATAAACTACATAAAAGAGGCGTGGTTTGCACCTGTCAAAGTGATTGAAACAAGATAGTGCGTTCGAAAATGGAGTCTGTGCGTGCGTATAGAACGTGAAGTGCTTGTGAGTGATGTGCCGAAATGTTCTCAAACTTCAAGCTGCCTTCACTAAAGCAGAAAGCGAAGGAGGATCCGCTATACTGCTACAGGAGTGTCAAAACGAAACCGCCGAAGACGCCGACGCTGTCTCGCGCGAAGCGACATCAAAGACGTAAGTTGTGAATACCTAGATGTTTGTATATGCACAAATAAACACAGCTTAATGAGGTGCGGGGCTGCCTGTTTGTTAGTAGGTGTAAACTCTGAAATTAGATGCTTCTAGTACCTAATGCGGAACGGGTTGAATGTTTGCCGAGGGTAGGTAGTTGCTTTTCGTGCAAATCAAAACTGAATTCTGCGTTAGAGCTTATTTGCTCAATTGCGATGCACGTATACACTTCTACGTTGAGTAAAGATAGTTTTTTTTATGAAATCTGCATGTTAATTTAAATATTTTAATATAATTAATGGAATCAGGCGTTATTTTGCGGAAATCCATGGTACAAAAAAATGTAATTTAAATAATATGTAGTGTTAATTCCGCTAACTCACTCGTTTATACAGCTTGGAAAACTGCTGTTGGAATTAACACTACATATTATTTAAATTACATTTTTTTGTATTTTAATATAATTAAGTGAATTTACAATGTATGTAAGCTGTTTTAATGCAAGTCAAATCAAATTAACATTATTACGGATTATGGATTCATAATTAATGTTTGACATAAGACTAAACATGGCTTAGGAAAGTACGTTAAGACACATGGAAAATTTTATTGTTTGGAATCTGTGCAATCTTTGGAACTTTTGCAATTTTCGGAATCAAAAACCAAAAAGCTATAAGCAGTTTCATACATAGTCACTTATTGCATATTCTAAACAAAGTGATTTGACATCAAAATAATAAAATACCTACTTAGGTACTAGGTTTACTAAAATATGTTTTCAAATCACACCAGAAAATAAAATTATATAACCATTCGCCGCTACAACAAAAACGGTGTTAATATGTGCAAACAAAACAATATTATGTGTAACACGACATTGTAATTTCTTGTACACAGTACAAAAGGAAACATTAATTTAGAGGAGAGGAGGCTATAAGAGCGCACACAAACATCCATTCTCATAAGCAAGCGTAGGCTTATTACGGCGAACATGTCGGAACACATTTCGTCTGATTTTGGAAAGCAAATAGGTTAAATGCTGGTATTTAGGCAAGACGGCGGCGTCAGCAGTCATCTTCATTAATTGTAAGGGTATAAGATTTCTCTGAGGAGCGCGATGGCGCAGTGGTTGACGGTCCGGTCTGCAGTTGCAGAGGTTTACTAACTCGCCTCGCCAAAGGCTGCTCATCGGATAGGTGACCAAACATTTATCATCTTGAGCTACACCGTATTTCGGAAGGCACGTAAAGCCGTTGGTCCCGGCTGCATTAGCAGTCGTTGACAACTACTGGGCCCGCCCGACCCGATCCACCCCCTCGGAGAATCTAGTAGACCTCTGTCGGTGTTTCGTTTCACAGGGCTTGAGGAATCCTTTGAAAGTCCTAAAGCTCCTCTTTAGATTTCTCGCCGCCCCCAAAAAAGTCCGGTAACGCTGATAATGACCCCAGAGGCAATCAATCAATATCTTTAAAAAAAACGGAGCTTGCGTGGTGGGTGGCTTATAGCCCGTTCTCACTACTCATCCATAAGGAAGGCGAGCTTTGAAGGTTTTACAGCTCACCACTAACTTAAGTTTCTCTTTATAATTACCTAGAGAATTGGTGTGGTGCAAGTATTTATTAAATGTGGTCTTACATGTGATTATTAATAGTCAGATAACCACCTATGAATCTAAAACGTTTTATTCAGTTATTAGGCTACAATAATTGCGCTCTAATGATTGTAAGGGCCTCCCTATCCATCCATAGGGAAGGCTCGTGCCCCAGCAGTGGGGACATAAATGAGCTGATGATGATGATTGTAAGGGCTGGAGACCTTATACTGTGCAAGGGCATATAAAGATGCATTTCGTTAGAAAGCCAACTTAACAAAAAAATATGAAACATTTTTTCTTTTAATATCATTTCATTTTACTTAGAAGAGTAGTGAAATTGCGATTTTGTGTTGGAGGATGAAACGGGAAATAATCAACGCCACATGGTTTCTTTTTTAATTTACATCATGCTATGTTTTAATTACCTGTTTCAAATTATGAGACGAGAAAATGGGACAAAGAACATTTTTATTCTTATGGTCAAACCCGGTTAATTCTCTCTTCATTATGAAGTCAAACGGGTAGAAAACGTGTCTGTTAATTCGTATATAGTGTTCTCAGAACTTTGGTAATCAATTCATATTGTGTTTATAGTCTTAAAAACTTAGACTCAATAAGGTCGGTAATTCATTTGTTGGGAAATTTATAAAAATATACAATAAATGCTTTTCACTCTAACGGAATTGCCACTAGTTTAAGACAGAAATAAAACAAGGTCTAATGAAAAAGGTTACTATATAATATTGAAGATTATTTTATTGATAAGATTGTGTGGTCATCTTAGTCTGCTCGCCTGCACATGTTATTTCACATTGTAAGTAGTTACACTTTTGTATACAACTCTTAGTTTAAAAGAGTAACTGCTAAGTAGAATCAACCTTACAGTAGAATCGCATTACATAATGTGTATTGTTTATTACTTAAATTATATATTTTAAGTATTATTGTGTGTACTTATATTATTTTTTTACTTGACGTTCATAAGTGCAATTTATATGCCTAAATTGAGTACAGAATTTTCATTAAATTTCATGTTCATTTCTTTTTAAATTAGAAAGCCTATCTGTTGATAATACATTCTTCCATTAATACATTCATATCTGAAACTAAGTCTGAGTAATGCATTTCAATGTATAAATGTTAATACCATTACAAATTTACTTCCTTTCTCTACTACTTATCTTCCCACGTTCGTATCTGCAAGTCCCATCGTAAAGTCCCATCTTTACTTACAGCATATATTAAAGCTAGGAATATCTTGCGTTAATATTTTGTACCTAAATCTTGCGAAATGGAACGAATAAATCTGTTTTTTACAGGGTAATTAACGTCTCCAACCAGTTCTGGCAATAACGTTGTATATAGGAGCGTTTTGTAAACATACCATTTTTATTGGGGCACTGTGCGTGGATGTTTGGCCAACAACATTGTGAGGTGCACCCTTGCTCCAAACAGTTTGGCCCGGATTGTTTGACTAAACTGTGTTGCGTCCTGTTGTTCTTTTAATTAGAGTTACGGATGTTCCTGTGTGTATGGTTTACGTATCACAATGTCCCATACAAGCTTGAATGTTTTTTAAATCAAAATGCTAGTTCCATTTAATGTTTTTGTGCATGGTGATAACAATAAAGTATAACGGGAAAATATTTTCATTATTTTGATAGGGTTTCCTGTCTCCCATACAAAGGAGATGTTTAATTTTTTGCCAAGACCATGTACACCTACTCAAAAAATAGTATTAAATACATGTATTTAGTTGATATATTTAATATTCCGATATGCTTTACCATTTTTGCGTAAGAATAAAAAAATGAAACATAATTTTTAATAACCTGGCAACTTGAGATGTCTTTCTGAGATTAAACACAAGTGTCCAAAGCTGTAAAGAACGTAATTAAAAGTGCAACTGTCACCATGATTTAAAAAAAAAAACCGGTGTTTTGTTTTCATTCCGTTTTTACATGGATTCTGAGTCGTTGTGGTTTTGTGCTGTGCTGTTTTTAAATTCTGATTTGGACCGATTACCTGCTAACCGTTTACTGCCTCACTTGTTGACTTCTGCCTGCTATTCTGGACTTCCGTTTGCTGCCTCACTTGTTGACTTCTGCCTGCTATCCCGGACTTCGATTTGCATTTGACCCTGCTACTGTTGATACCATTGCATTGTTGCTACTACATTCGTTGTTTTTAGGTGAGTTTTTCGTATTTTAATTAGGCACTTAACAGCTTAAGTTTAACTCTACTCTACCTACATGTTATGAAAGTAATAGCCAGAAGTAAGTTAATTTATTAACATTAACAATTTTCATGCATACGGTAAGTACTTTTGTTATGACAGCTACTTGACATGACATGACATTGACAGAATACCACCATTACCCCCTGCGATCACGAAACTTGCCATTATTGGTTATCTATAATACTTCTTACGTAAAAACTATTCATTTATTTGAAGAAAATCATTTTGAATAAGCTTATTTCATGCATTAGCTACATTTTGGTATTATGTACAAGGTGTTGGCATTTTCTCCATACAAAATTAAACATCTCCTTTAATTTTACTCGTATAATGTATTTAAAGGAGGCATTTGCTCAACAGTGGGGCAGTATAGGCTAAGAAAAATAATTAGTAGTTTAAAAAAAATGCTAATTTTGTATGCCTAAAAAATTACGTTATCATTCACGTGCCATGTGAGATACCTAATGTAATCTAAATAAATTACATAAAAATTACAGGGGAAGAGTTATTATTCGAAAATGATTTTAAAAAATAGCTTTATTTCTCAATTACATTTTACGCAGTATTGAGACACTCCAGTAAGTAATGTAATACTCGTATTGGGGATGACTCGCTCTTTCCCAGGACAACAGATAACATTGAGAAATATGAAAAAGCAAAAAATATAAAGAAAAAGGAGCGTGCGTGTATGTGTGTGAGGGTGTGTGTGAGAAGGTGAGAGGGTGAGTGTGTGTGTGTAAGGGTGTGAGTGTTAGAGTGGAGTAAATTTTAAAAACGAACTGAATGGAGTTGAACTTCGATGTTTTGTTCAAGTTAACCAACATTAAAGTAAGAAAACAAGCACTATTTGCTTTTACAACGAACTTCTACATGTTTATTAATTACAAATATTTAATAAGCTAATATTTAACTAACATTATTACTAATAATATTATGTCGGTTCATAAACACAACAAACAGTTGAGAGAAAACTCGCCCGTAACACGTTAAGTGGCTTCGTAAATCATAATTTTAGTGTTATATGTTATTCAATATTGCCTTTAAAGCGAAACCAGATTCGCCATTAAAATGCAATAATATTTTATTGCATAAGTTCGCTATAAAATTACACTTCTAAAGAGAGTGGTCGTCAATTTCGTTGTGATTGCGCGATCACTGATGTAATAAAACTGATAAGCCATTTTTATTTGTATTATAAAAATACCTAATAACTATACAGAGCTACTCTTGATTGTTTTCAATTACAGCTTCAATGCAAGATGGAATTGATCACACTTCCACAGCACACCTCCGTGCTTCAAAAGGCACGGCAAGCCGTTTTGGTCCTGGCAGTCGTTAACAACCACCAATCCGCGCTGGGCCCGTGTAGTGGTTTATGGCCCGTTCTCGCTGTCCATCCACAGGGAAGGCTCGTGCCCCAGCAGTGGGGAAAAATATGAATTGGTGCACACACCACACCACAAATTAATGACATGTCGTTAATGTCGTTAATGTTAAAGAAAACCTACTTTAAAGTATTTTCCCTTAACTAATAGTAGTTCACAGTAGTAAAGTTATTTTGTAATTTAAAGTGTATATGCCATTATGATATATATAACAAAACGGTTAGTACGATACACTCTAATAGTGTGTTCAATGTTTTTCTTTATTTCATTCAATAGGTCACCACATGCTATTTGCGTTGTAAACTGTAGACAAACTACATTTCTAATTATTACTCGAATTATATTTTGGACACGTCTATTCAGCCACGAAATAACGCGGCACAAAACCCTTCGATGCAAACTGGAATCTTGTTTTTCAGTCCGTCTCGCGCGCTTCCGCGTCATGAGGGCCCTAGGTATATTTAGCAGCATTACGTAAAATAGGCTGACCCTAATTATGGACTCTTTGGACTGAGGCCATGAGACGGAAAACCGGAGGAAGCCGTGAATTATGACGGGTTTTCTTTAAAATGAGAGTGACCATTTATTTTTGTTTACGTAAAATACTGGCTGGGTGATGAGATTGAAATAAAATATTGGCACGAGTCTGTTTTTTTGTTGTGTCAGTTTGTAAAAAAATCGGCAGTTTGATAGTAGTTTTTCTAGCGTCGTTATTTTTTCTATTATAGATTTTAGGTCAAGTTCTTTGATATTGGTAAAAATTAATTCTTATATATTTCCAACTTGTAAGATTGCGCTGTAAAATATTCCTTCGTGTTGAATAAGGTAACATTGTTTTAATCTATATTTATGTGTGTTCAATATGGTATTGTTACGCTTATATTCACTTTACTGAACAAAAGTCAAATGTACAAATACAAAATATCTATACATAAAATAAATGTATCTATAATTTCTTTTAAAAATGGTTATCACTGTTTTACAATAATCGTTCTTTTATTTCCCCAACTAGACTCTGTCATAGCATAAGAAGATAAGGAGCCGTGTCATTGTGTTTTACGTACACCATTTTAAACGCGACTGCGCTAACCCGCCCTCAGTTCAACCATTTTCATTATGATAACGTTAATGGGGTCATTCACCCAAATCATTATGTAGGTACCTTTCTTAGTGCACCATTCATAAATACATAATACTTTACGAGAAGCCGACCTTCCAGCGGGAAAGCGCTAGCCCGTAAAGGACCACATCGGACCTCAAATTCTTAAGCGCTTTTTAGGGTTGCCTCTAGTTTAAATTATGATAAACATGATAAATATCATGCTAATTAATAATGCTAACAATGCTTACGCTAACAAATGTTACACTTACTATGTTAATGCTAACCAATAACATGATAATTATCTCAACATATTATGCATGTTTTGCCTGGTAGCAGAGCTTTTCAAGTTTACGGTATAATAAACTTGATGAACGTCATGCCACTTTATCTCGGTATACTGCACTTTACCTTTACGTAGCACAGTAAGTTAACTCAGCACAGAATCTGATTGAATGGTGACCCTTCTATTTACTAACTATTTTTACCACCGAATAGCATTGTTTATCATGTGTTCTGGTTTAAATTGCATTAAGATACAGTGTAACAGGGTATAGAGGCATACGAACTTAAGCTTCGGTTTCGGCAATGGCCTTATGTTAACTTTAAGATGTTTCAACCATTCATGCGTTGCAGTGGCCGCCTTTCATCAGGCGGCACGTAACTGTCTAGGTTTTTTTTTATATTTTTACGGGTAAGCACAGTGCCTTGATCTCACCTGATGTTAAGTGATGATAAGGTCAATGATGGAAGCGCACTTCGCCCGGGATCCTCAACCAGTGAGGCACTGGCTATCTTATCTCTAGCTGCCGGAACACAACAATGCTACAAACATTAATGTTATGGCGACATATTTTGATAAGATGGTGATAGCTACACAAACATGTACCCCCCGCTGGGAATCGAACCCGGGACCTCTGGGTCTAAACCGGTGGTCTTAACCACTAGACCACAGAGGCGGTCAGTTATTATTTAAATTTGATAGTGCGTAAAGTGTCAACCCTAAATTTCAGTGGTTCGTTCAAGAACCTTGAACGTTGACCCGTCACTAACCCATCAGTCTTGAGGATTTGTTTGAAGGCTGCACGAGAAAGGGTTGAACTTCCTAACTCGTTTACAACCTCTGATTTCTTGTGCTGACGTTACAGAAAACTCCGGCAATGCCCCATTACTCCACATTTTATTTTAAATAAAATACCTTACAAACCCCGTTCGAATATAGGTATCGACAACATTTTTATTTCCCTTGACGTAGTTTTATCTGCCGAAACTATTTATGACCAGCATACATAACATCCGTTGTTGCTGTATATAAAGGTTATCGGTAGTCAACATCTAATTTTAGTAAAAACAAAACTAAAGACCAGGATCATACCACTTTTTACATAGAAGGTGGACACATTTCACTTGAAACCAATACAAATATATTTTGCTAAATATATTTACTATCAAACTTTTACCACAGAGTGTTGTATCAGATCAAACATTAGGACCTTAAAAACAAACGACACAATGAAGTAACCCTTATTCTATAAATAGCCCGTTTCACATAATAGAACGGCGCACTCTCACTATTTACTGGCAACCCTCAGTTCCAAGCAAATGATTCGTGCAAAAAGCCTGATCATCTGACCCGTCACTAACGCACCGATCTCAAGAACGTGCCCCGAAAGCCTGCCGAGACGGGGCCAGTATATCCACATCCATTTCACAGGGTGTTTGGTAATACCTGTATAGTGTATAATCCCGTATATGGCAGACAGGGTACACTGCATTGAACCTCGGAAAATTATAAACATGCCAGTTAATATATAGCCGAAGCATTGACGTTTTTTGTTACTAAAAAAAAAAGCAAAGTGACAACCCCAGGTTCAGCTAATATATTGTTTTTGGTCGTCAACCTCATGGTCCAAACGAAACAGAAGCCAAAACATGTCAGGGTTTGTCAAAAATAATGTAAAACAAAAAAAAAGTTTTTTTGTAAAAAGAGTTCAGGGTAGAGTCGAGGGCAAAAGATTCCGCGGCCGATCGCCAACGAGATGGATTGACACCATCAAATCCGTCACTGGGACTCTTATGACGGAGTGCGTTCGCCATGCGGCCAACAGAGACCGGGGGAGAAGGCTTGCAAGGGCAGCAACAGCTGCGAGCACCAAGGGCGACCCTTCATTGACCACCACCACTATGTCAAGATAGACCGACTAGAAGAAGAGAGAGAGAAGAGAAGAAAGAAGAGAGAATAATAATATCACGACGTTCTTTATACTTGGATGCATAGCTATGTTTCTAAATAATACATCTGTTACAAAACACCCTGTATAGTTCACCTGTATCCACACACCTTAGCTGAGAAACATATGGCGTAGTTTCTACCTTAGTTCTCGCTCGCAAAGGTGAGTTTTGGGAGCCTTAAATTGTCCCCGCTAATCAGGCGGAATGGACGACAGAGAAAAGTTTTTTCATCCGTAATAAATTATGGGATAAGGTATCAAACCTTGACTTTGTAGCCTACTTCAAGTTATATACAGTTAAGGAAGGTTTTCTCTCTTTTTTACGGTTCAATTCAATTCCATTGTTTATTTACTTCCAATAGCTATCATTACAGGTGGCTTTCAATAGATTTCAATGCTATATAATATAGTGTAGACACATTAACTTTAACAGTTAGTATTATTGTATAACAGAACTATAGCGACCTGAAGTAATATCATTAGTACTGTGTGTTGATGATGTCGAAAAATCCTCAACTAAAAATAGCACTTGTTAAAAGACGACTTGTCTCAATGGGACTCGCAGTTACGATTTTTCGCAGTCCGATGACAGCTCTTCTTCCTGTTATTTTCAATTTCAATTCAAATATTCCTGGGGCCACTGTTCTCTTAAACGGTTCGCTTCCAGAAGAGCTTTATTCCACGCACCATCAGACTGTGGAATGAGCTGCCATCCGAGATTTTCTCAATTGTGCTACGACATGAACTTTTTTAAAAGGGGTGTAAAGAGGTTTTTCTCAGGTCGGCAACACAAAGGCTACACCGTTACACCTATAATGTTGCTGATGTCCTTGGGCGGCGGTGACCACTTACCATCAGGCAGCCCGCCCGCCTGCTCGCTGGCAAACCTTTAATTAATTTATTTATTTATTTAAAACTTTTGCAACATATATTACATGGCGGACTTAATGCCCGAGGCATTCTCTACCAGTCAACCATAGGGTGGTGTAGAAATAATATGGTAGGTGCAATTGGGTGAAGACAATTTTCTTTTTAAATAAAAACAATATATTTTAAAACGCACAATATATACTTACATAGACGAGCCCCTCGTCTAGTTTCTAGTACGAGTATGAAAATATGGAGGGAATTATTATTTTTCTCCCTTTTATTTTTATACGGGCAAGAGAAAGATCAACTGGCATTCCTAAACATGTTACACAACCACTACTTTATTTAATATGAAACTGAACAACTTTCCCCAAGAAACAAAGGTCAAATTTTTTTTTTATCCTTTTCATACAAACCATGCTCGGTCAATAGAGACTTTGTATGGGAAAGTTAAAAAAAACTCGTTTTTTTATTTATGTTTCTTGGGGAAAGTTGTTCAGTTTCTTGGTCAGGTCAACCCACCTGCGGGTCTAAGTGTAGGAACACACTATGCCGAAATTACGCGACCGAAGTTCCGCGGCTGATTTTACGTTCCGACGTATTCGGCTGATATGACACACCATAAGTGCCGAACTTACGCCCCACCCCCGGATCTTCGTAGGCAATCGAAACGAACTTCGGTCGCGTATTGCCGCTGAACTTACGCCCGACCGAAGTTCGGCTGTACGCTATAACGCAACGTAATTTCGGTATAATGTGTCGTCAGTAATTCAAATAGCATTGTAGGCGTAATCATGCCGAACTTCGGTCGCGTAATTTCGGCATAGTGTGTTCGTACACTAAGACGGTAAAACAATCATGGTGTATATTTAAAGAAATATAATATGAAAGAACAATTTTAGAATGTATCTAATTTACAAAGCGTTAACGAGCGTGCTTCTTCCCAAAATCCACCTACTTAACAGCAGCGTATTAACACAAAATTGCGAACATTAGCTGCCGCAATGCTGCAGCATTAAAACTGCTACTTAAAGTTTAATTTCAGTAAGTAGTTTGTGCTGATTTAAGTAAGAACAACTGCGAGGGCAATAACTCATCTCTCTGTGAGGCAATAAAAAGTAACTCGGCAGACAATCGCTTGGCTGCGATGAACTCATTAACATAAGCCCGATTGCCCCAGGATGTGGTCCGCGATTGTACAGCGAGCGCTGAAACGCTTGAGATTAAGCTAAACTTGGGAGTGGTTGGATGTAATAGAAACTTTTTTTGGGATGAAGTTTATTTTTCTTTTGTTTCAAAGCGGGCAAGTGCTTGCCCTTCATTTCATGCTAAGTGTCGATAGGTCCGAAGTTATTGAGTATTCCGGGTAAAGTGCGCTTCCACATTCAGTCTGTCTCCACTTACCATCAGGGCTACGACTCTGCTACATTAAAATGTCCACTATCGTGCTCAGTGCCCTGGTGAATACGAGACACGATTGTAGACGTTTGCAAATAGCAGAATCGAGGCCCGGGTGGGATGAAAGAAAACGCTTTCCCAATGTGAATGTTTTGTGTGTTACCTAGAGCAGACTTACGTGTAAGTGTTGTTTTTATGGTTGACTAGTTGTTGTCAGCGAATACACTAAATAACAGGAACCTGTTCTCGGTATCCTATACTATGGGTACCTATATAATACCTACCTGTGGCGGTAGCCAAAGTAACATTAAGAAAACGATAGCGAAGTTCGAAAAGAATAAAATGTATGGGATTGACCACGTGATCTAGCGCGGCTTATGTCAATCCCATACATGAGTTGTATATTTTATTCGTTTCGAACTTCGCTATCGTTTTCTTAATGTTACTTTGGCTAAGCCTAGACTAGTAGTCTATGTGTAAAATTTCATGCAAATCTGTTCAGCCGTTCTTAAGTAATGCGCTTACCAACAAATACTTACCATTAGTTTTTATTTATATAGATAAGATTTGTTTTTAGGTACTAGCGATCTTACCCGCCTCCGCTCGTGTTGTTTTGTGTACGTTAACCACTCTCGAGAAACGCTATATCTATTAGAAAAATCGCATCAAAATCCGTTCGGCCCGTCCTGAGATTACCCCTTCCTAACAAACACACGCGTTCCTAGAACTTTCTTTTATATTATGTATAGGATATAGATATAGATGTCGTGATTGCATAAGCCGGCACTGCTATTCTTATTGACTTTTTACTTTAATTTGTTTCAAATCGGTTTTTTTAAGTTATGCAGTTAGTTAGTTTTAATAAATTGATGTTGAACCATAGAGGATGGAAGGCGCTGGCAGCAGTGACACAATTTATACTACCACAGCTGCCAACGTAAATCTCATAAGATTTATTATTGAAAAATTGTATGTTGTTATTAGAATAAGAGAATAACTTGTACTTGGAATGATAAATAAACATATTTTATTATTATTATCTTTGGCTGAATTATTTTCAAACAGAGTGAAAACTTTAGTGCAGTAAAATTCCTTCTTGTTATATATTATGTTCTCTCTCTCTCATAATTTAGTTAAATGGTTCCACAGAAAACCAGCGCCTTAGCATAACTATGTCATGGCTTAACTATTGTCATAGCAATATGCTGAGTGGCAACCATTTAGTTGGCAAATATGTTAATTTTAATTGTATTTCATTAGTATAAGTGTAAGTTTAAATGTTTGACCAATAAATGGTTTTTCTTTCTTTCTTTCTTTCCTGTAGTAGTAGTAGTAGTAGTAGTAGTTCCTGTACTGTCATTTAATTTCGCATAATTATCTAATAAGAGAGCGCCGAGAAACGATAAATAATTACTGTGCAACCGTTTGAGCGCAGCCCCGCACAATCGCCTAACCTATTTTTCCGTCTGTAAATTTATTTACTCTAGAGAAAAGTGGGTTTCAGCAATTTCATTTTGCGGAACCCAAAATTGAATTCCTTCACGACTGCTCCGATAATCAAATGAATAATCCATTTGCGCGGGGTACAGAATCAAGCGAAAAAGCTTTGAATTTTTTTTAACTTAGTTAAGGCATCGTTGTGTTATAGTGCTTAGGGCAAAGTGGCGGAAAAATAAGTGAGAACGCTGATAATTACTGTTTTCCAAAAGTTGTCTTCTAATTGAGAAGATCGATGGCGGCTGGTGCTGTCAGGAAATCGATCATGGAGGCCATACAACCTTCACGTAGTAATTTATTTCCTATTTGTAGCCTTTATTTTTTATTTGCCATTCGTAGTAGTATAGTATAAAGTTAGGGTAAAGCGCTTTACGAAAAAATGTCGCAGTACTAAATAATATTAAACCTTCAGCAACTACTTGCCTGTGACATAACGTGTGCATGGAATCAATATGGTACCTACGTAGGTTTTATTAATCCCATAAATGTGTGTTTGCCAATAGGAAAAATATAATTGGGCATAGGAATTAGTATTCTTTGGTAATGTATACTCTATGGTGGCTTAACCCTATAGCTACTATTATTTGCCATGTTGATTTTTGTCACCATAATAATCGTTAAAAATAATGAAACAACAACAGGGACTGACTGCTTAACGTAAAGCACGGTTCTCTGATGGTGGCGACTGACCGTAGCGTATCATCGTAACGTAACATTCGCGGCGAGCTTGATACGTCATTGCTCGCTGACCTATAACTGGGCGAAGCGAGCGGTGAGCGGTTCGGCTCACTGTACCTACTGACCATGCGAATGCTCGCATCGAACACGTGTTACGATTAAATAATTTTACGAAAATTTTGTTGCGAACAAATTACAAAATATAATTACAATTTTATAGATGTTGATGACGTAGTTGTCAACATTGAATAGGGCTCCTTTGGCTTACAGAGTAAGAGTAGATAGTGTTGATTAATTTCGGCGAGTTGGATTGAGCTACGATAGCATAATTGATAGTGCACCTGACCCGGCATGTCATGGGGAGCGGGTTCGAATCCCGATCGTGGATTTTCTTCAACACTTTGTGTTTTTTCAAATTGTTACGTTACGGCAGAATGCTCGGGTCAGTGGAGACTGACCACAGCATTTTACCCTTACCCTAAGTCGACCGTCACCTTAAGGAATAATTCAAAAATGTGAGGATTACAATCACCAAGTCAAAAGAGGTTAAATGCTTTACTCCATTCCTTTAAAGTTTAAATACAAACTATTCGCTGCTGGATTATGATTGTATCCATAACGAGAAAGTTTTTCTTAGCCTCTTCAACATTGCTATGTTATAAAAGGCAACT